>CM063632.1:4082590-4552273 GCA_032357785.1 Periparus ater | reverse complement strand
TGAGTGTGTGCTCACCTGAGTGTGTGTGTGCTCACCTGAGTGCGTGCTCAACTGAGTGTGTGTGCTCACCTGAGTGCATTCTCACCTGAGTGTGTGTGCTCACCTGAGTGTTGTGTGCTCACCTGAGTGTGCGCTCACCTGAGTGTGTGCTCACCTGAGTGTGTGTGCTCACCTGAGTGTGAGTGTGCTCACCTGAGTGTGTGTGTGCTCACCTGAGTGTGAGTGTGCTCACCTGAATGTGTACTCACCTGAGTGTGAGTGCTCACCTGAGTGTGTGCTCACCTGAGTGTGAGTGTGCTGACCTGAGTGTGTGCTCAGCTGAGTGTGAGTGTGCTGACCTGAGTGTGTGCTCAGATGAGTGAGTGTGTGCTCACCTGAGTGTGTGCTCACCTGAATGTGTGCTCACCTGAGTGTTTGTGTGCTCACCTGAGTGTGTGTTCACCTGAGTGTGTGATCACCTGAGTGTGTCTGCTCTCCTGAGTGTGTGCTCACCTGAGTGTGTGCTCACCTGAGTGTGTGCTCACCTGAGTGTGAGTGTGCTCACCTGAGTGTGTGCTCACCCTGAGTGAGTGTGTGCTCACCTGAGTGTGAGTTCTCACCTGAGTGTGAGTGTGCTCACCTGAGTGTGTGCTCACCTGAGTGTGTGCTCATCTGAGTGTGTGCTCACATAAGTGAGTGTGTGCTCACCTGAGTGTGAGTGCTCACCTGAGTGTGTGTGTGCTCTCCTGAGTGTGTGCTCACCTGAGTACGTGCTCACCTGAGTTTGTGCTAACCTGAGTGTGAGTGTGCTCACCTGAGTGTGTGTGTGCTCACGTGAGTGTGAGTGTGCTCACCTGAATGTGAACTCACTTTAGTGTGAGTGCTCACCTGAGTGTGTGCTCACCTGAGTGTGTGTGTGGTCAGCTGAGTGTGTGCTCACCTGAGTGTGAGTGTGCTCACCTGAGTGTGTGCTCACCTGAGTGTGAATGCTCACCTGAGTGTGCGCTCACCTGAGTGTGTGTGTGCTCACCTGAGTGTTTGTGTGCTCACCTGAGTGTGTGCTCACCTGCGTGCGTGCTCACCTGAGAGTGTGTGCTCACCTGAGTGTGTTTGCACACCTGAGAGAGTGCTCACCTGAATGTGAGTGTGCTCACCTGAGAGTGTGGTGGTCACCTGAGTGTGTGCTCACCTGAGTGTGTGTGTGCTCAACTGAGTGTGTGTGTGCTCACCTGAGTGTGAGTGCTCACCTGAGTGTGTGCTCACCTGAGTGCTTGTGCTCACCTGAGTGTGTGTTTACTCACTAGAGTGTGTGCTCACCTGAGTGCGAGTGTGCTAACCTGAGTGTGTGTGTGCTCACCTGAGTGTTTGTGTGCTTACCTGAGTGTGTGCTCACCTGCGTGCGTGCTCACCTGAGAGTGTGTGCTCACCTGAGTGTGTTTGCACACCTGAGAGAGTGCTCACCTGAGAGTGAGTGTGCTCACTTGAGTGTGAGTGTGCTCACCTGAGTGTGTGTGTGCTCACCTTGTGTGAGTGTGCTCACCTGAGTGTGAGTTCTCACCTGAGTGTGAGTGTGCTCACCTGAGTGTGTGCTAACCTGAGTGTGTGCGCATCAGAGTGTGTGCTCATTTAAGTGAGTGTGTGCTCACCTGAGTGCATGTTCACCTGAGTGTGTTTGCTCACCTGAGTGTGTGTGTGCTCACCTGAGTGTGTGCTCACCTGAGTGCGTGCTCACCTGAGCGTGTGTGCTCACCTTAGTGTGAGTGTGCTAACCTGAGTGTGTGTGTGCTCACCTGAGTGTGAGTGTGCTCACCTGAATGTATACTCACCTGAGTGTCAGTGTTCACCTGAGTGTGAGTGTGCTCACCTGAGTGTGTGTGTGCTCACCAGGGTGTGTGTGCTCACCTGAGTATGAGTGTGCTCACCTGCGTGTGTGCTCACCTGAGTGTGAGTGCTCACCTGAGTGTGTGCTCACCTGAGTGTGTGTGTGCTCACTTGAGTGTTTGTGTGCTCACCTGAATGTGTGCTCACCTGAGTGCGTGCTCACCTGAGTGTGAGTGTGCTCACCTGAGTGTGTTTGCACACCTGAGGGTGTGCTCATCTGAGTGTGAGTGTGCTCACCTGGGTGTGTGGTGGTCACCTGAGTGCGTGCTCACGTGAGTGTGAGTGTGCTCAACTGAGTGTGTGTGTGCTCACCTGAGTGTGTGAGTGCTCACCTGAGTGTGTGCTCACCTGAGTGTGAGTGTGCTCACCTCAGTCTGTGCTCAGCTGAGTGAGTGTGTGCTCATCTGAGTGTGAGCTCACCTGATTGTGCGTGTGCTCACCTGAGTGGGTGTGTGCTCACCTGAGTGTGTGCTCACCTGAGTGCGTGCTCACCTGAATGTGTGTGCTCATTTGAGTGTGTTTGCTCACCTGAGTGAGTGTGTGCTCACATGAGTGTTTGTGTGTTCACCTGAGTGTGTGCTCTCCTGAGTGCGTACTCACCTGAGTGTGAGTGTTCTCACCTGTTAGTGTGCTCACCTGAGTGTGAGTGCTCACCTGAGTGTGTGCTCACCTGAGTGTGTGTGTGCTCACCTGAGTGCGTGCTCAACTGAGTGTGTGTGCTCACCTGAGTGCATTCTCACCTGAGTGTGTGTGCTCACCTGAGTGTTTGTGTGCTCACCTGAGTGTGCGCTCACCTGAGTGTGTGCTCACCTGAGTGTGTGTGCTCACCTGAGTGTGAGTGTGCTCACCTGAGTGTGTGTGTGCTCACCTGAGTGTGAGTGTGCTCACCTGAATGTGTACTCACCTGAGTGTGAGTGCTCACCTGAGTGTGTGCTCACCTGAGTGTGAGTGTGCTGACCTGAGTGTGTGCTCAGCTGAGTGTGAGTGTGCTGACCTGAGTGTGTGCTCAGCTGAGTGAGTGTGTGCTCACCAGAGTGTGTGCTCACCTGAATGTGTGCTCACCTGAGTGTTTGTGTGCTCACCTGAGTGTGTGTTCACCTGAGTGTGTGATCACCTGAGTGTGTCTGCTCTCCTGAGTGTGTGCTCACCTGAGTGTGTGCTCACCTGAGTGTGTGCTCACCTGAGTGTGAGTGTGCTCACCTGAGTGTGTGCTCACCTGAGTGAGTGTGTGCTCACCTGAGTGTGAGTTCTCACCTGAGTGTGAGTGTGCTCACCTGAGTGTGTGCTCACCTGAGTGTGTGCTCATCTGAGTGTGTGCTCACATAAGTGAGTGTGTGCTCACCTGAGTGTGAGTGCTCACCTGAGTGTGTGTGTGCTCTCCTGAGTGTGTGCTCACCTGAGTACGTGCTCACCTGAGTTTGTGCTAACCTGAGTGTGAGTGTGCTCACCTGAGTGTGTGTGTGCTCACGTGAGTGTGAGTGTGCTCACCTGAATGTGAACTCACTTTAGTGTGAGTGCTCACCTGAGTGTGTGCTCACCTGAGTGTGTGTGTGGTCAGCTGAGTGTGTGCTCACCTGAGTGTGAGTGTGCTCACCTGAGTGTGTGCTCACCTGAGTGTGAATGCTCACCTGAGTGTGCGCTCACCTGAGTGTGTGTGTGCTAACCTGAGTGTTTGTGTGCTCACCTGAGTGTGTGCTCACCTGCGTGCGTGCTCACCTGAGAGTGTGTGCTCACCTGAGTGTGTTTGCACACCTGAGAGAGTGCTCACCTGAATGTGAGTGTGCTCACCTGAGAGTGTGGTGGTCACCTGAGTGTGTGCTCACCTGAGTGTGTGTGTGCTCAACTGAGTGTGTGTGTGCTCACCTGAGTGTGAGTGCTCACCTGAGTGTGTGCTCACCTGAGTGCTTGTGCTCACCTGAGTGTGTGTTTACTCACTAGAGTGTGTGCTCACCTGAGTGCGAGTGTGCTCACCTGAGTGTGTGTGAGCTCACCTGAGTGTGTGCTCACCTGCTTGTGAGTGTGCTCACCTGAGTGTGAGTGTGCTCACCTGAGTGTGTGCTCACCTGAGTGTGTGCTCACCTGAGTGTGTGTGTGCTCACCTGAGTGTGTGCTCACCTGAGTGTGTGCTCATCTGAATGTGTGCTCACATAAGTGAGTGAGTGCTCACCTGAGTGCATGCTCACCTGAGTGTGTGTGCTAACCTGAGTGTGTGCTCACCTGAGTACGTGCTCAGCTGAGGGTGTGTGCTCACCTGAGTGTGAGTGTGTTCACCTTAGTGTGTGTGTGCTCACCTGAGTGTGAGTGTGCTCACCTGAATGTGTACTCACCTGAGTGTGAGTGCTCAATTGAGTGTGTGCTCACCTGAGTGTGTGTGTGCTCACCTGAGTGTGTGCACATCAGAGTGTGTGCTCATTTAAATGAGTGTGTGCTCACCTGAGTGCATGTTCACCTGAGTGTGTTTGCTCACCTGAATGTGTGTGTGCTCACCTGAGTGTGTGCTCACCTGAGTGCGTGCTCACCTGAGCGTGTGTGCTCACCTTAGTGTGAGTGTGCTAACCTGAGTGTGTGTGTGCTCACCTGAGTGTGAGTGTGCTCACCTGAATGTATACTCACCTGAGGGTGAGTGCTCACCTGAGTGTGCGTGTGCTCACCTGAGTGTGTGTGTGCTCACCTGGGTGTGTGTGCTCACCTGAGTGTGAGTGTGCTCACCTGCGTGTGTGCTCACCTGAGTGTGAGTGCTCACCTGAGTGTGTGCTCACCTGAGTGTGTGTGTGCTCACCTGAGTGTTTGTGTGCTCACCTGAATGTGTGCTCACCTGAGTGCGTGCTCACCTGAGTGTGAGTGTGCTCACCTGAGTGTGTTTGCACACCTGAGAGTGTGCTCACCTGAGTGTGAGTGTGCTCACCTGAGTGTGTGGTGGTCACCTGAGTGTGTGCTCACCTGAGTGTGAGTGTGCTCAACTGAGTGTGTGTGTGCTCACCTGAGTGTGTGAGTGCTCACCAGAGTGTGTGCTCACCTGAGTGTTAGTGTGCTCACCTCAGTCTGTGCTCAGCTGAGTGAGTGTGTGCTCATCTGAGTGTGAGCTCACCTGAGTGAGTGTGTGCTCACATGAGTGTTTGTGTGTTCACCTGAGTGTGTGCTCTCCTGAGTGCGTACTCACCTGAGTGTGAGTGTTCTCACCTGATAGTGTGCTCACCTGAGTGTGAGTGCTCACCTGAGTGTGTGCTCAACTGAGTGTGTGTGTGCTCACCTTTGTGCGTGCTCAACTGAGTGTGTGTGCCCACCTGAGTGCATTCTCACCTGAGTGTATTTGCTCACCTGAGTGTTTGTGTGCTCACCTGAGTGTGCGCTCACCTGAGTGTGTGCTCACCTGAGTGTGTGTGCTCACCTGAGTGTGAGTGTGCTCACCTGAGTGTGTGTGTGCTCACCTGAGTGTGAGTGTGCTCACCTGAATGTGTACTCACCTGAGTGTGAGTGCTCACCTGAGTGTGTGCTCACCTGAGTGTGTGTGTGCTCCACTGAGTGTGTGTGTGCTCACCTGAGTGTGAGTGTGCTGACCTGAGTGTGTGCTCAGCTGAGTGTGAGTGTGATGACCTGAGTGTGTGCTCAGCTGAGTGAGTGTGTGCTCGCCTGAGTGTGTGCTCACCTGAATGTGTACTCACCTGAGTGTGCGAGTGCTCAACTGAAAGTGTGTGTGCTCACCTGAGTGTGTGTTTGCTCACCTCAGTGTGAGTGTGCTCACCTGAGTGTGTGCTCACCTCAGTGTGAGTGCTCACCTGATTGTGTGGTCACCTGAGTGTGTGTGTGCTAACCTGAGTGTGTGCTCACCGGAGTGTGTGTGTGCTCACCTGAGTGTGAGTGTTCTCACCTGAGTGTGTGCACACCTGAGAGAGTGTGTGCTCACCTGAGTGGTTGTGTGCTCACATGAGTGTGTGCTAACCTGAGTGCGTGCTCACCTAGGAGTGTGTGCTCACCTCAGTGTGTTTGCTCACCTGAGAGTGTGCCCACCTAAGTGCGAATGTGCTCACCTGAGTGTTTGTGTACTCACCTGAGTGTGTGCTCACCAGTGTGTGTGCTCACCTGAGTGTGAGTTTGCTCACCTGAGTGTGTGCTCACCTGAGTGTGTGCCCACCTGAGTGCGTGCTCACCTGAGTGTGTGTGCTCACCTTAGTGTGTTTGCTCACCTGAGATTGTGCTCACCTGAGTGTGTGATCACCTGAGTGTGTGTGCTCACCTGAGTGTGTGCTCACCTAAGTGAGTGTGTGCTCACCTGAGTGCGTGCTCACCTGAGCGTGTGTGCTCACTTGAGTGTGAGTGTGCTCACCTGAGTGTGTGTGTGCTCACGTGAGTGTGAGTGTGCTCACCTGAATGTGTACTCACCTGAGCGTGAGTGCTCACCTGAGTGTGTGCTCACCTGAGTGTGTGTGTGCTCACCTGAGTGTGTGTGCTCACCTGAGTGTTTGTGTGCTCACCTGAGTGTGTGTTCACCTGAGTGTGTGATCACCTGAGTGTGTCTGCTCTCCTGAGTGTGTGCTTACCTGAGTGTGTGCTCACCCGAGTGTGTGCTCACCTGAGTGTGAGTGTGCTCACCTGAGTGTGTGCTCACCTGAGTGAGTGTGTGCTCACCTGAGTGTGAGTTCTCACCTGAGTGTGAGTGTGCTCACCTGAGTGTGTGCTCACCTGAGTGTGTGCTCATGTGAGTGTGTGCTCACATAAGTGAGTGTGTGCTCACCTGAGTGTGAGTGCTCACCTGAGTGTGTGTGTGCTCTCCTGAGTGTGTGCTCACCTGAGTACGTGCTCACCTGAGTTTGTGCTAACCTGAGTGTGAGTGTGCTCACCTGAGTGTGTGTGTGCTCACGTGAGTGTGAGTGTGCTCACCTGAATGTGAACTCACTTTAGTGTGAGTGCTCACCTGAGTGTGTGCTCACCTGAGTGTGTGTGTTGTCAGCTGAGTGTGTGCTCACCTGAGTGTGAGTGTGCTCACCTGAGTGTGTGCTCACCTGAGTGTGAATGCTCACCTGAGTGTGCGCTCACCTGAGTGTGTGTGTGCTCACCTGAGTGTTTGTGTGCTCTCCTGAGTGTGTGCTCACCTGCGTGCGTGCTCACCTGAGAGTGTGTGCTCACCTGAGTGTGTTTGCACACCTGAGAGAGTGCTCACCTGAATGTGAGTGTGCTCACTTGAGAGTGTGGTGGTCACCTGAGTGTGTGCTCACCTGAGTGTGTGTGTGCTCAACTGAGTGTGTGTGTGCTCACCTGAGTGTGAGTGCTCACCTGAGTGTGTGCTCACCTGAGTGCTTGTGCTCACCTGAGTGTGTGTTTACTCACTAGAGTGTGTGCTCACCTGAGTGCGAGTGTGCTCACCTGAGTGTGTGTGAGCTCACCTGAGTGTGTGCTCACCGGCTTGTGAGTGTGCTCACCTGAGTGTGAGTGTGCTCACCTGAGTGTGTGCTCACCTGAGTGTGTGCTCACCTGAGTGTGTGTGTGCTCACCTGAGTGTGTGCTCACCTGAGTGTGTGCTCATCTGAGTGTGTGCTCACATAAGTGAGTGTGTGCTCACCTGAGTGCATGCTCACCTGAGTGTGTGTGCTAACCTGAGTGTGTGCTCACCTGAGTACGTGCTCACCTGAGGGTGTGTGCTCACCTGAGTGTGAGTGTGTTCACCTTAGTGTGTGTGTGCTCACCTGAGTGTGAGTGTGCTCACCTGAATGTGTACTCACCTGAGTGTGAGTGCTCAATTGAGTGTGTGCTCATCTGTGTGTGTGTGTGCTCAACTGAGTGTGTGTGTGCTCACCTGAGTGTGTGCACATCAGAGTGTGTGCTCATTTAAGTGAGTGTGTGCTCACCTGAGTGCATGTTCACCTGAGTGTGTTTGCTCACCTGAATGTGTGTGTGCTCAACTGAGTGTGTGCTCACCTGAGTGCGTGCTCACCTGAGCGAGTGTGCTCACCTTAGTGTGAGTGTGCTAACCTGAGTGTGTGTGTGCTCACCTGAGTGTGAGTGTGCTCACCTGAATGTATACTCACCTGAGGGTGAGTGCTCACCTGAGTGTGAGTGTGCTCACCTGAGTGTGTGTGTGCTCACCTGGGTGTGTGTGCTCACCTGAGTGTGAGTGTGCTCACCTGCGTGTGTGCTCACCTGAGTGTGAGTGCTCACCTGAGTGTGTGCTCACCTGAGTGTGTGTGTGCTCACCTGAGTGTTTGTGTGCTCACCTGAATGTGTGCTCACCTGAGTGCGTGCTCACCTGAGTGTGAGTGTGCTCACCTGAGTGTGTTTGCACACCTGAGAGTGTGCTCACCTGAGTGTGAGTGTGCTCACCTGAGTGTGTGGTGGTCACCTGAGTGTGTGCTCACCTGAGTGTGCGTGTGCTCAACTGAGTGTGTGTGTGCTCACCTGAGTGTGTGAGTGCTCACCAGAGTGTGTGCTCACCTGAGTGTGAGTGTGCTCACCTCAGTCTGTGCTCAGCTGAGTGAGTGTGTGCTCATCTGAGTGTGAGCTCACCTGATTGTGCGTGTGCTCACCTGAGAGGGTGTGTGCTCACCTGAGTGTGTGCTCACCTGAGTGCGTGCTCACCTGAATGTGTGTGCTCATTTGAGTGTGTTTGCTCACCTGAGTGTGTGCTCACATGAGTGTTTGTGTGTTCACCTGAGTGTGTGCTCTCCTGAGTGCGTACTCACCTGAGTGTGAGTGTTCTCACCTGATAGTGTGCTCACCTGAGTGTGAGTGCTCACCTGAGTGTGTGCTCACCTGAGTGTGTGTGTGTGCACCTTTGTGCGTGCTCAACTGAGTGTGTGTGCCCACCTGAGTGCATTCTCACCTGAGTGTATTTGCTCACCTGAGTGTTTGTGTGCTCACCTGAGTGTGCGCTCACCTGAGTGTGTGCTCACCTGAGTGTGTGTGCTCACCTGAGTGTGAGTGTGCTCACCTGAGTGAGTGTGTGCTCACCTGAGTGTGAGTGTGCTCACCTGAATGTGTACTCACCTGAGTGTGAGTGCTCACCTGAGTGTGTGCTCACCTGAGTGTGTGTGTGCTCCACTGAGTGTGTGTGTGCTCACCTGAGTGTGAGTGTGCTGACCTGAGTGTGTGCTCAGCTGAGTGTGAGTGTGATGACCTGAGTGTGTGCTCAGCTGAGTGAGTGTGTGCTCGCCTGAGTGTGTGCTCACCTGAATGTGTGCTCACCTGAGTGTGCGAGTGCTCAACTGAAAGTGTGTGTGCTCACCTGAGTGTGTGTGTGCTCACCTCAGTGTGAGTGTGCTCACCTGATTGTGTGCTCACCTGAGTGTGTGTGTGCTTACCTGAGTGTGTGCTCACCTGAGTGTGTGTGTGCTCACCTGAGTGTGAGTGTTCTCACCTGAGTGTGTGCACACCTGAGAGAGTGTGTGCTCACCTGAGTGGTTGTGTGCTCACATGAGTGTGTGCTAACCTGAGTGCGTGCTCACCTAGGAGTGTGTGCTCACCTCAGTGTGTTTGCTCACCTGAGAGTGTGCCCACCTAAGTGCGAATGTGCTCACCTGAGTGTTTGTGTACTCACCTGAGTGTGTGCTCACCAGTGTGTGTGCTCACCTGAGTGTGAGTTTGCTCACCTGAGTGTGTGCTCACCTGAGGGTGTGCCCACCTGAGTGCGTGCTCACCTGAGTGTGTGTGCTCACCTGAGTGTGTTTGCTCACCTGAGATTGTGCTCACCTGAGTGTGTGCTCACCTGAGTGTGTGTGCTCACCTGAGTGTGTGCTCACCTAAGTGAGTGTGTGCTCACCTGAGTGCGTGCTCACCTGAGCGTGTGTGCTCACTTGAGTGTGAGTGTGCTCACCTGAGTGTGTGTGTGCTCACGTGAGTGTGAGTGTGCTCACCTGAATGTGTACTCACCTGAGCGTGAGTGCTCACCTGAGTGTGTGCTCACCTGAGTGTGTGTGTGCTCACCTGAGTGTGTGTGCTCACCTGAGTGTTTGTGTGCTCACCTGAGTGTGTGTTCACCTGAGTGTGTGATCACCTGAGTGTGTCTGCTCTCCTGAGTGTGTGCTCACCTGAGTGTGTGCTCACCTGAGTGTGTGCTCACCTGAGTGTGAGTGTGCTCACCTGAGTGTGTGCTCACCTGAGTGAGTGTGTGCTCACCTGAGTGTGAGTTCTCACCTGAGTGTGAGTGTGCTCACCTGAGTGTGTGCTCACCTGAGTGTGTGCTCATCTGAGTGTGTGCTCACATAAGTGAGTGTGTGCTCACCTGAGTGTGAGTGCTCACCTGAGTGTGTGTGTGCTCTCCTGAGTGTGTGCTCACCTGAGTACGTGCTCACCTGAGTTTGTGCTAACCTGAGTGTGAGTGTGCTCACCTGAGTGTGTGTGTGCTCACGTGAGTGTGAGTGTGCTCACCTGAATGTGAACTCACTTTAGTGTGAGTGCTCACCTGAGTGTGTGCTCACCTGAGTGTGTGTGTGGTCAGCTGAGTGTGTGCTCACCTGAGTGTGAGTGTGCTCACCTGAGTGTGTGCTCACCTGAGTGTGATTGCTCACCTGAGTGTGCGCTCACCTGAGTGTGTGTGTGCTCACCTGAGTGTTTGTGTGCTCACCTGAGTGTGTGCTCACCTGCGTGCGTGCTCACCTGAGAGTGTGTGCTCACCTGAGTGTGTTTGCACACCTGAGAGAGTGCTCACCTGAGTGTGAGTGTACTCACCTTAGAGTGTGGTGGTCACCTGAGTGTGTGCTCACCTGAGTGTGTGTGTGCTCAACTGAGTGTGTGTGTGCTCACCTCAGTGTGTGCTCACCTGAGTGTGTGCTCACCTGAGTGCTTGTGCTCACCTGAGTGTGTGTTTACTTACTAGAGTGTGTGCTCACCTGAGTGCGATTGTGCTCACCTGAGTGTGTGTGAGCTCACCTGAGTGTGTGCTCACCTGCTTGTGAGTGTGCTCACCTTAGTGTGAGTGTGCTCACCTGAGTGTGTGCTCACCTGAGTGTGTGCTCACCTGAGTGTGTGTGTGCTCACCTGAGTGTGTGCTCACCTGAGTGTGTGCTCATCTGAGTGTGTGCTCACATAAGTGAGTGTGTGCTCACCTGAGTGCATGCTCACCTGACTGTGTGTGGTCATTTGAGTGTGTGCTCACCTGAGTACGTGCTCACCTGAGGGTGTGTGCTCACCTGAGTGTGAGTGTGTTCACCTTAGTGTGTGTGTGCTCACCTGAGTGTGAGTGTGCTCACCTGAATGTGTACTCACCTGAGTGTGAGTGCTCAATTGAGTGTGTGCTCATCTGTGTGTGTGTGTGCTCAACTGAGTGTGTGCGTGCTCACCTGAGTGTGAGTGTGCTCACCTGAGTGTGTGCTCACCTGAGTGTGAGCGCTCACCTGAGTGTGAGTGCTCACCTGAGTGTGTGCTCACCTGAGTGTGAGTGTGCTCACCAGAGTGTGTGCTCAGCTGAGTGTGTGCTCACCTCAGTGCGTGCGCACCTGAGTGTTTGTGCTCAAATGAGTGTGCGTGTGCTCACCTGAGTGTGTGTGTGCTCAACTGAGTGTGTGTGTGCTCACCTGAGCTTGAGTGTGCTCACCTGAGTGTGTGCTCACCTGAGTGTGAGTGTGCTCACCTGAGTGTGTGCTAACCTGAGTGCGTGCTCACCTGAGTGTGAGTGCTCACCTGAGTGTGTTTGCACACCTGAGAGAGTGCTCACCTGAGTGTGTGTGCTCACCTGAGTGTGTGGTGGTCACCTTAGTGTGTGCTCACCTGAGTGTGAGTGTGCTCACCTGAGTGTGTGCTCACCTGAGTGTGAGTGCTCACCTGATTGTGAGTGTGCTCACCTGAGTGTGTGCTCACCTGAGTATGTGCTCACCTGAGTGTGAGTGTTCTCACCTGAGTGTGTGCTCACCTGAGAGAGTGTGTGCTCACCTGAGTGGTTGTGTGCTAACCTGAGTGTGTGCTCACCTGAGTGCGTGCTCGCCTGAGTGTGTGTGCTCACCTAAGATTGTGTGTGCTCACCTGAGTGTTTGTGTGCTCACCTGAATGTGTGCTCACCTGAGTGCATGATCACCTGTGTGTTTGCTCACCTGAGTGCGTGCTCACATGAGTTTGTGTGCTCACCTGAGTATGTTTGCACACCTGAGAGTGTGCTCACCTGAGTGTGAGTGTGCTCACCTGAGTGTGTGTGTGGTCACCTGAGTGTGTTTGTGCTCACCTGAGTGTGAGTGTGCTCACCTGAGTGTGAGTGTGCTCACCTGAGTGTGAGTTCTCACCTGAGTGTGAGTGTGCTCACCTGAGTGTGTGCTCACCTGAGTGTGTGCACATCCGAGTGTGTGCTCATTTAAGTGAGTGTGTGCTCACCTGAGTGCATGTTCACCTGAGTGTGTTTGCTCACCTGAGTGTGTGTGTGCTCACCTGAGTGTGTGCTCACCTGAGTGCGTGGTCACCTGAGCGTGTGTGCTCACCTTAGTGTGAGTGTGCTAACCTGAGTGTGTGTGTGCTCACCTGAGTGTGAGTGTGCTCACCTGAATGTATACTCACCTGAGTGTCAGTGTTCACCTGAGTGTGAGTGTGCTCACCTGAGTGTGTGTGTGCTCACCTGGGTGTGTGTGCTCACCTGAGTGTGAGTGTGCTCACCTGCGTGTGTGCTCACCTGAGTGTGAGTGCTCACCTGAGTGTGTGCTCACCTGAGTGTGTGTGTGCTCACCTGAGTGTTTGTGTGCTCACCTGAATGTGTGCTCACCTGAGTGCGTGCTCACCTGAGTGTGAGTGTTCTCACCTGAGTGTGTTTGCACACCTGAGAGTGTGCTCACCTGAGTGTGAGTGTGCTCACCTGAGTGTGTGGTGGTCACCTGAGTGCGGGCTCACGTGAGTGTGAGTGTGCTCAACTGAGTGTGTGTGTGCTCACCTGAATGTGTGAGTGCTCACCAGAGTGTGTGCTCACCTGAGTGTGAGTGTGCTCACCTCAGTCTGAGCTCAGCTGAGTGAGTGTGTGCTCATCTGAGTGTGAGCTCACCTGATTGTGCGTGTGCTCACCTGAGTGGGTGTGTGCTCACCTGAGTGTGTGCTCACCTGAGTGCGTGCTCACCTGAATGTGTGTGCTCATTTGAGTGTGTTTGCTCACCTGAGTGAGTGTGTGCTCACATGAGTGTTTGTGTGATCACCTGAGTGTGTGCTCTCCTGAGTGCGTATTCACCTGAGTGCGAGTGTTCTCACCTGTTAGTGTGCTCACCTGAGTGTGAGTGCTCACCTGAGTGTGTGCTCACCTGAGTGTGTGTGTGCTCACCTGAGTGCGTGCTCAACGGAGTGTGTGTGCTCACCTGAGTGCATTCTCACCTGAGTTTGTGTGCTCACCTGAGTGTTTGTGTGCTCACCTGAGTGTGCGCTCACCTGAGTGTGTGCTCACCTGAGTGTGTGTGTGCTCACCTGAGTGTGAGTGTGCTCACCTGAATGTGTACTCACCAGAGTGTGAGTGCTCACCTGAGTGTGTGCTCACCTGAGTGTGAGTGTGCTGACCTGAGTGTGTGCTCAGCTGAGTGTGAGTGTGCTGACCTGAGTGTGTGCTCACCTGAGTGAGTGTGTGCTCACCTGAGTGTGTGCTCACCTGAATGTGTGCTCACCTGATTGTGCGAGTGCTCACCTGAAAGTGTGTGTGCTCACCTGAGTGTGTGTGTGCTCACCTGAGTGTGTGCTCACCTGAGTGTGTGTGTGCTCACCTGAGTGTGAGTGTTCTCACCTGAGTGTGTGCACACCTGAGAGAGTGTGTGCTCTCCTGAGTGGTTGTGTGCTCACATGAGTGTGTGCTAACCTGAGTGCGTGCTCACCTAGGAGTGTGTGCTCACCTCAGTGTGTTTGCTCACCTGAGAGTGTGCCCACCTAAGTGCGAATGTGCTCACCTGAGTGTTTGTGTACTCACCTGAGTGTGTGCTCACCAGTGTGTGTGCTCACCTGAGTGTGAGTGTGCTCACCTGAGTGTGTGCTCACCTGAGTGTGTGCCCACCTGATTGCGTGCTCACCTGAGAGTGTGTGCTCACCTGAGTGTGTTTGCACACCTGAGAGAGTGCTCACCTGAGTGTGAGTGTACTCACCTGAGAGTGTGGTGGTCACCTGAGTGTGTGCTCACCTGAGTGTGTGTGTGCTCAACTGAGTGTGTGTGTGCTCACCTCAGTGTGTGCTCACCTGAGTGTGTGCTCACCTGAGTGCTTGTGCTCACCTGAGTGTGTGTTTACTTACTAGAGTGTGTGCTCACCTGAGTGCGAGTGTGCTCACCTGAGTGTGTGTGAGCTCACCTGAGTGTGTGCTCACCTGCTTGTGAGTGTGCTCACCTTAATGTGAGTGTGCTCACCTGAGTGTTAGTGTGCTCACCTGAGTGTGTGCTCACCTGAGTGTGTGTGTGCTCACCTGAGTGTGTGCTCACCTGAGTGTGTTCTCATCTGAGTGTGTGCTCACATAAGTGAGTGTGTGCTCACCTGAGTGCATGCTCACCTGAGTGTGTGTGCTAACCTGAGTGTGTGCTCACCTGAGTACGTGCTCACCTGAGGGTGTGTGCTCACCTGAGTGTGAGTGTGTTCACCTTAGTGTGTGTGTGCTCACCTGAGTGTGAGTGTGCTCACCTGAATGTGTACTCACCTGAGTGTGAGTGCTCAATTGAGTGTGTGCTCATCTGTGTGTGTGTGTGCTCAACTGAGTGTGTGTGTGCTCACCTGAGTGTGAGTGTGCTCACCTGAGTGTGTGCTCACCTGAGTGTGAGCGCTCACCTGAGTGTGAGTGCTCACCTGAGTGTGTGCTCACCTGAGTGTGAGTGTGCTCACCAGAGTGTGTGCTCAGCTGAGTGTGTGCTCACCTCAGTGCGTGCGCACCTGAGTGTGCTCAACTGAGTGTGCGTGTGCTCACCTGAGTGTGTGTGTGCTCAACTGAGTGTGTGTGTGCTCACCTGAGCTTGAGTGTGCTCACCTGAGTGTGTGCTCACCTGAGTGTGAGTGTGCTCACCTGAGTGTGTGTGCTCACCTGAGTGTGAGTGTGCTCACCTGAGTGTGTGCTAACCTGAGTGCGTGCTCACCTGAGTGTGAGTGCTCACCTGAGTGTGTTTGCACACCTGAGAGAGTGCTCACCTGAGTGTGTGTGCTCACCTGAGTGTGTGGTGGTCACCTTAGTGTGTGCTCACCTGAGTGTGAGTGTGCTCACCTGAGTGTGTGCTCACCTGAGTGTGAGTGCTCACCTGATTGTGAGTGTGCTCACCTGAGTGTGTGCTCACCTGAGTATGTGCTCACCTGAGTGTGAGTGTTCTCACCTGAGTGTGTGCTCACCTGAGAGAGTGTGTGCTCACCTGAGTGGTTGTGTGCTAACCTGAGTGTGTGCTCACCTGAGTGCGTGCTCGACTGAGTGTGTGTGCTCACCTAAGATTGTGTGTGCTCACCTGAGTGTTTGTGTGCTCACCTGAATGTGTGCTCACCTGAGTGCATGATCACCTGTGTGTTTGCTCACCTGAGTGCGTGATCACCTGAGTGTGTGTGCTCACCTGAGTATGTTTGCACACCTGAGAGTGTGCTCACCTGAGTGTGAGTGTGCTCACCTGAGTGTGTGTGTGGTCACCTGAGTGTGTGTGTGCTCACCTGAGTGTGAGTGTGCTCACCTGAGTGTGAGTTCTCACCTGAGTGTGAGTGTGCTCACCTGAGTGTGTGCTCACCTGAGTGTGTGCACATCCAAGTGTGTGCTCATTTAAGTGAGTGTGTGCTCACCTGAGTGCATGTTCACCTGAGTGTGTTTGCTCACCTGAGTGTGTGTGTGCTCACCTGAGTGTGTGCTCACCTGAGTGCGTGCTCACCTGAGCGTGTGTGCTCACCTTAGTGTGAGTGTGCTAACCTGAGTGTGTGTGTGCTCACCTGAGTGTGAGTGTGCTCACCTGAATGTATACTCACCTGAGTGTCAGTGTTCACCTGAGTGTGAGTGTGCTCACCTGAGTGTGTGTGTGCTCACCTGGGTGTGTGTGCTCACCTGAGTGTGAGTGTGCTCACCTGCGTGTGTGCTCACCTGAGTGTGAGTGCTCACCTGAGTGTGTGCTCACCTGAGTGTGTGTGTGCTCACCTGAGTGTTTGTGTGCTCACCTGAATGTGTGCTCACCTGAGTGCGTGCTCACCTGAGTGTGAGTGTGCTCACCTGAGTGTGTTTGCACACCTGAGAGTGTGCTCACCTGAGTGTGAGTGTGCTCACCTGAGTGTGTGTGTGCTCACCTGAGTGTTTGTGTGCTCACCTGAGTGTGTGCTCACCTGAGTGCATGCTCACCTGAGTGTGTGTACTCACCTGGGTATGTTTTCACACCTGAGCGTGTGCTCTCCTGAGTGTGAGTGTGCTCACCTGAGTGTGTGTTTGCTCACCTGAGAGTGTGCTTACCTGAGTGTGTGCTCACCTGAGTGTGTGCTCACCTGAGTGTGAGTGTGCTCACCTGAGTGTGTGCTCACCTGAGTGTGTGGGTGCACACCTGGGTGTGTGTGCTCACCTGAGTGTGAGTGTGCTCACCTGAGTGTGTGCTCACCTGAGTGTGAGTGCTCACCTGAGTGTGTGCTCACCAGAGAGTGGGTGTGCTCACGTGAGTCTTTGTGTGCTCACCTGAGTGCGTGCTCTCCTGAGTGTGTGTGCTCACCTGAGTGTGTTTGCACACCTGAGAGAGTGCTCACCTGAGTGTGAGTGTGCTCACATGAGTGTGTGGTGGTCACCTGAGTGTGTGCTCGCCTGAGTGAGTGTGTGCTCACCTGAGTGTGTGTGTGCTCACTTGAGTGCGTGCTCACCTGAGTGTGAGTGCTCACCTGAGTGTGAGTGTGCTCACCTGAGTGTGTGCTCACCTGAGTTTGTACTCATCTGAGTGTGTGCTCACATAAGTGAGTGTGTGCTCACCTGAGTGCATGCTCACCTGAGTGTGTGTGCTCACCTGAGTGTGTGTGTGCTCACCTGCGTGTGTACTCACCTGAGTATGTGCTCACCTGAGTGTGTGTGCTCACCTGAGTGTGAGTGTGTTCACCTTAACGTGTGTGTGCTCACCTGAGTGTGAGTGTGCTCACCTGGATGTGTACTCACCTGAGTGTGACAGCTCACCTGAGTGTGTGCTCACCTGTGTGTGTGTGTGCTCAACTGAGTGTGTGTGTGCTCACCTGAGTGTGAGTGTTCTCACCTGAGTGTGAGTGCTCACCTGAGTGTGAGTGCTCTCCTGATTGTGTGCTCACCTGAGTGTGAGTGTGCTTACCAGAGTGTGTGCTCAGCTGAGTGAGTGTGTGCTCACCTGAGTGTGTGCGCACCTGAGTGTTTGTGCTCACCTGAGTGTGCGTGTGCTCACCTGAGTGGGTGTGTGCTCACCTGAATGTGAGTGCTCACCTGAGTGTGTGCTCACCTGGGTGTGAGCGTGGTCACCTGAGTGTTTGTGTGCTCAACTGAGTGTGTGCTCACCTGAGTGAGTGCTCACCTGAGTGTGTGTGCTCACCTGAGTATGTTTGCACACCTGACAGTGTGCTCACCTGAGTGTGAGTGTGCTCACCTGAGTGTGTGTGTGGTCACCTGAGTGTGTCCTCACCTGAATGTGAGTGTGCTCACCTGAGTGCGTGCTCACCTGAGTGTGTGCTCATCTGCGTGTGTTCTCACTGAAGTGATTGTGTGCTCACCTGAGTGGATGCTCACCTGAGTGTGTGTGGTCACCTGAGTGTGTTCTCACCTGAGTGCGTGCTCACCTGAGTGTGTGTGCTCACCTGAGTGTGAGTGTGCTCACCTGAGTGTGTGTGTGCTCACCTGAGTGTGAGTGTGCTCACCTGAATGTGTGCTCACCTGAGTGTGAGCGTTCTCACCTGAGTGTGTGCTCACCTGAGTGAGTGTGTGCTCCACTGAGTGCGTGTGAGCGCAACTGATTGTGAGTGTGCTCACCTGAATGTGTGCTCACCTGAGTGTGAGTGTGCTGACCTGAGTGTGTGCTCAGCTGAGTGAGTGTGTGCTCGTCTGAGTGTGTGCTCACCTGAATGTGTGCTCACCTGAGTGTGTGTGTGCTCACCTGAGTGTGTGTGTGCTCACCAGAGTGTGTGTGAGCTCACCTCAGTGTGAGTGTGCTCACCTGAGTGTGTGCTCACCTCAGTGTGAGTGCTCACCTGAGTGTGTGCTCACCTGAGTGTGTGTGTGCTCAACAGAGTGTGTGCTCACCTGAGTATGAGTGTGCTCACGTGAGTGTGTGATAACCTGAGTATGTGCTCACCTGAGTGTGAGTGTTCTCACCTGAGTGTGTGCTCACCTGAGAGAGTGTGTGCTCACCTGAGTGGTTGTGTGCTCACCTGAGTGTGTGCTAACCTGAGTGCGTGCTTACATAAGTGTGTGTGCTCACCTCAGTGTGTTTGCTCACATGAGACTGTGCTCACCTAAGTGCGAATGTGCTCACCTGAGTGTGAGCGTGCTCACCTGAGTGTGTGTGAGCTCCCCTGAGTGTGAATGTGCTCAACTGAGTGTGTGCTCACCTCAGTGTGAGTGCTCACCTGAGAGTGTGTGCTCACCTGAGTGTGTTTGCACACCTGAGAGAGTGCTCACCTGAGTGTGAGTGTGCTCACCTGAGTGTGTGGTGGTCAGCTTAGTGTGTGCTCACCTGAGTGTGAGTGTGCTCACCTGAGTGTGTTTGTGCTCACCTGAGTGTGTGTGTGCTCACCTGAGTGTGTGCTTACGTGAGTGTGAGCGCTCACCTGAGTGTGAGTGTGCTCACCTGAGTGTGTGCTCACCTGAGTGCGTGCTCACCTGAGTGTGTGTGCTCACCTGAGTGTGAGTGTGCTCACCCTTGTGTGTGTGTGCTCACCTGAGTGTGAGTGTGCTCACCTGAATGTGTATTCACCTGAGTGTGAGTGCTCACCTGAGTGTGTGCTCACCTGAGTGTGTGCTCACCTGAGTGTGAGTGTGCTCACCTGACTGTGTGCTCACCTGAGTGTGTGTGATCACCTTAGTGTTTGTGTACTCACCTAAGTGTGTGCTCACCTGAGTGCGTGCTCACCTGAGTGTGTGTGCTCACCTGAGTGTGTTTGCTCACCTGAGAGTGTGCTCACCTGAGTGCGTGCTCACCTGAGTGTGTGTGCTCACCTGAGTGTGTGTGTGCTCACCTGAGTGTTTGTGTGCTCACCTGAGTGTGTGCTCACCTGAGTGCATGCTCACCTGAGTGTGTGTACTCACCTGGGTATGTTTTCACACCTGAGCGTGTGCTCTCCTGAGTGTGAGTGTGCTCACCTGAGTGTGTGTTTGCTCACCTGAGAGTGTGCTTACCTGAGTGTGTGCTCACCTGAGTGTGTGCTCACCTGAGTGTGTGCTCACCTGAGTGTAAGTGTGCTCACCTGAGTGTATGCTCACCTGAGTGTGTGCTAACCTGAGTGCGTGCTGCTCTCCTGAGTGTGTGTGCTCTCCTGAGTATGTTTGCACACCTGAGAGTGTGCTCACCTGAGTGTGAGTGTGCCCACCTGAGTGTGTGTGTGGTCACCTGAGAGTGTGCTCACCTGAGTGTGTGTGCTCACCTGAGTGTCTGTGTGCTCACCTGAGTGTGTGCTCACCTGAGTACGTGCTCACCTGAGTGTGTGCTCACCTGAGTGTGAGTGTGCTCACCTAAGTGTGTGTGTGCTCACGTGAGTGTGAGTGTGCTCACGTGAATGTGTACTCACTTGAGTGTGAGTGCTCACCTGAGTGTGTGCTCACCTGAGTGTGTGTGTGGTCAGCTGAGTGTGTGCTCACCTGAGTGTGAGTGTGCTCACCTGAGTGTGTGCTCAGCTGAGTGTGATTGCTCACCTCAGTGTGCGCTCACCTGAGTGTGTGTGTGCTCACCTGAGTGTTTGTGTGCTCACCTGAGTGTGTGCTCACCTGAGTGCGTGCTCACCTGAGTGTGTGTGCTCACCTGAGTGTGTTTGCACACCTGAGAGAGTGCTCACCTGAGTGTGAGTGTGCTCACCTGAGTGTGTGGTGGTCACCTGAGTGTGTGCTCACCTGAGTGTGTGTGTGCTCAACTGAGTGTGTGTGCCCTCCTGAGTGTGTGATCACCAGAGTGTGTGCTCACCTGAGTGTTTGTGCTCACCTGAGTGTGTGTTTACTCACTAGAGTGTGTGCTCACCTGAGTGCGAGTGTGCTCACCTGAGTGTGTCTGAGCTCACCAGAGTGTGTGCTCACCTGCTTGTGAGTGTGCTCACCTGAGTGTTAGTGTGCTCACCTGAGTGTGTGCTCACCTGAGTGTGTGCTCACCTGAGTGTGTGTGTGCCCACATGAGTGTGTGCTCACCTGAGTGTGGGCTCATCTGAGTGTGTGCTCACCTAAGTGAGTGTGTGCTCACCTGAGTGCATGCTCACCTGAGTGTGTGTGCTCACCTGAGTGTGTGCTCACCTGAGTACGTGCTCACCTGAGTGTGTGTGCTCACCTGAGTGTGTGTTCACCTTAGCGTCTGTGTGCTCACCTGAGTGTGAGTGTTCTCACCTGAATGTGTACTCACCTGAGTGTGTGTGCTCAATTGAGTGTGTGCTCATCTGTGTGTGTGTGTGCTCAACTGAGTGTGTGTGCTCACCTGAGTGTGTGCTCACCTGAGTGTGAGTGCTCACCTGAGTGTGAGTGCTCACCTGAGTGTGTGCTCACCTGAGTGTGACTGTGCTCACCAGAGTGTGTGCTCAGCTGTGTGTGTGCTCACCTCAGTGTGTGCGCACCTGAGTGTTTGTGCTCAACTGAGTGTGCGGGTGCTCACCTGAGTGGGTGTGTGCTCACCTGAGTGTGTGCTCACCTGAGTGTGTGCTCACCTGGGTGTGAGCGTGCTCATTTGAGTGTGTGCTCACCTGAGTGTGTGTGCTCACCTGAGTGTGTGCTCACCTGAGTGTGTGTGCTTACCTGAGCTTGAGTGTGCTCACCTGAGTGTGTGCTCACCTGAGTGTGAGTGTGCTAACCTGAGTGTGTGCTCAGCTGAGTGAGTGTGTGCACACCTGAGTGTGTGCTCACCTGAGTGTGTGCTCACCTGAGTGTGCGTGTGCTCACCTGAGTGTGAGCGTGCTCACCTGAGTGTGTGTGTGCTCACCTGAGTGTGAGTGTGCTCACCTGAGTGTGTGCTCACCTGAGTGCGTGTTCACCTGAGTGTGAGTGCTAACCTGAATGTGTTTGCACACCTGAGAGAGTGCTCACCTGAGTGTGTGTGCTCACCTGAGTGTGTGGTGGTCACCAGAGTGTGTGCTCACCTGAGTGTGAGTGTGCTCAACTGAGTGTGTGTGTGCTCACCTGAGTATGAGTGTGCTCACCTTAGTGTGTCCTCACCTGAGTGTGAGTGCTCACCTGATTGTGAGTGTGCAAACCTGAGTGTGTGCTCACCTGAGTATGTGCTCACCTGAGTGTGAGTGTTCTCACCTGAGTGTGTGCTCATCTGAGAGAGTGTGTGCTCACCTGAGTGGTTGTGTGCTAAACTGAGTGTGTGCTCACCTGAGTGTGTGCTCACCTGAGTGTTTGTGTGCTCACCTGAATGTATGCTCACCTGAGTGCGTGATCACCTGTGTGTTTGCTCACCTGAGTGCGTGCTCACCTGAGTGTGTGTGCTCACCTGAGTATGTTTGCACACCTGAGAGTGTGGTCACCTGAGTGTGAGTGTGCTCACCTGAGTGTGTGTGTGGTCACCTGAGTGTTTGTGTGCTCACCTGAGTGTGAGTGTGCTCACCTGAGTGTGAGTGTGCTCACCTAAGCGTGAGTGCTCACCTGAGTGTGAGTGTGCTCATCTGAGTGTGTGCTCACCTGAGTGTGTGCTCAGCAGAGTGTGTGCTCATTTAAGTGAGTGTGTGCTCACCTGAGTGCATGCTCACCTGAGTGTGTTTGCTCACCTGAGTGTGTGTGTGCTCACCTGAGTGTGTGCTCAACTGAGTGCGTGCTCACCTGAGCGTGTATGCTCACCTTAGTGTGAGTGTGCTAACCTGAGTGTGTGTGTGCTCACCTGAGTGTGAGTGTGCTCACCTGAATGTGTACTCACCTGAGAGTGAGTGCTCACCTGAGTCTGTGCTCACCTGTATGTGTGTGTGCTAACCTGGGTGTGTGTGCTCACCTGAGTGTGAGTGTGCTCACCAGCGTGTGTGCTCACCTGAGTGTGAGTGCTCACCTGAGTGTGTGCTCACCTGAGTGCGTGCTCATCTGAGTCTGTGTGCTCACCTTAGTGTGTTTGCACACCTGAGAGTGTGCTCACCTGAGTGTGTGTGTGCTCACCTGAGTGTGTGAGAGCTCACTAGAGTGTGTGCTCACCTGAGTGTGAGTGTGCTCACCTCAGTGTGTACTCAGCTGAGTGTGTGTGTGCTCACCTGAGTGTGTGTGTGCTCACCTGAGTGTGAGTGTGCTCACCTGAGTGTGTTCTCACCTGAGTGTGTGCTCACCTGAGTGCGTGCTCATCTGAGTCTGTGTGCTCACCTGAGTGTGTTTGCACACCTGAGAGTGTCCTCACCTGAGTGTGTGTGTGCTCACCTGAGTGTGTGAGAGCTCACTAGAGTGTGTGCTCACCTGAGTGTGAGTGTGCTCACCTCAGTGTGTACTCAGCTGAGTGAGTGTGTGCTCATCTGAGTGTGAGCTCACCTGATTGTGCGTGTGCTCACCTGAGTGGGTGTGTGCTCAACTGAGTGTGTGCTCACCTGAGTGTTTGCTCACCTGAGTGTGAGCGTGCTCATTTGAGAGTGTGCTCACCTGAGTGAGTGTGTGCTCACATGAGTGTTTGTGTGTTCACCTGAGTGTGTGCTTACCTGAGTGCGTGCTCACCTGAGTGTGGGTGTGCTCACCTGAGTGTGTGGTGGTCACCTGAGTGTGTGCTCACCTGAGTGTGAGTGTGCTCACCTGACTGTGTGTGTGCTCACCTGAGTGTGAGTGTGCTCACCTGAGTGTGTGCTCATATGAGTGTGTGTTAACCTAAGTGAGTGTGTGCTCACCTGAGTGCATGCTCACCTGAGTGTGTGGGCACACGTAATTGTGTGTGTGCTCACCTGAGTGTGTGCTCACCTGAGTGCGCGCTCACCTGAGCGTGTGTGCTCACCTCAGTGTGAGTGTGCTCACCTGAGTGTGTGTGTGCTCACGTGAGTGTGAGTGTGCTCACGTGAATGTGTACTCACTTGAGTGTGAGTGCTCACCTGAGTGTGTGCTCACCTGAGTGTGTGTGTGGTCAGCTGAGTGTGTGCTCACCTGAGTGTGAGTGTGCTCACCTGAGTGTGTGCTCAGCTGCGTGTGAGTGCTCACCTGAGTGTGCGCTCACCTGAGTGTGTGTGTGCTCACCTGGGTGTTTGTGTGCTCACCTGAGTGTGTGCTCACCTGAGTGCGTGCTCACCTGAGTGTGTGTGCTCACCTGAGTGTGTTTGCACACCTGAGAGAGTGCTCACCTGAGTGTGAGTGTGCTCACCTGAGGGTGTGGTGGTCACCTGAGTGTGTGCTCACCTGAGTGTGTGTGTGCTCAACTGAGTGTGTGTGCCCTCCTGATAGTGTGATCACCAGAGTGTGTGCTCACCTGAGTGTTTGTGCTCACCTGAGTGTGTGTTTACTCACTAGAGTGTGTGCTCACCTGAGTGCGAGTGTGCTCACCTGAGTGTGTCTGAGCTCACCTGAGTGTGTGCTCACCTGCTTGTGAGTGTGCTCACCTGAGTGTTAGTGTGCTCACCTGAGTGTGTGCTCACCTGAGTGTGTGCTCACCTGAGTGTGTGTGTGCCCACATGAGTGTGGGCTCATCTGAGTGTGTGCTCACCTAAGTGAGTGTGTGCTCACCTGAGTGCATGCTCACCTGAGTGTGTGTGCTCACCTGAGTGTGTGCTCACCTGAGTACGTGCTCACCTGAGTGTGTGTGCTCACCTGAGTGTGAGTGTGTTCACCTTAGCGTCTGTGTGCTCACCTGAGTGTGAGTGTGCTCACCTGAATGTGTACTCCCCTGAGTGTGTGTGCTCAATTGAGTGTGTGCTCATCTGTGTGTGTGTGTGCTCAACTGAGTGTGTGTGCTCACCTGAGTGTGTGCTCACCTGAGTGTGAGTGCTCACCTGAGTGTGAGTGCTCACCTGAGTGTGTGCTCACCTGAGTGTGACTGTGCTCACCAGAGTGTGTGCTCAGCTGTGTGTGTGCTCACCTCAGTGTGTGCGCACCTGAGTGTTTGTGCTCAACTGAGTGTGCGGGTGCTCACCTGAGTGGGTGTGTGCTCACCTGAGTGTGTGCTCACCTGAGTGTGTGCTCACCTGGGTGTGAGCGTGCTCATTTGAGTGTGTGCTCACCTGAGTGTGTGTGCTCACCTGAGTGTGTGCTCACCTGAGTGTGTGTGCTCACCTGAGCTTGAGTGTGCTCACCTGAGTGTGTGCTCACCTGAGTGTGAGTGTGCTCACCTGAGTGTGTGCTCACCTGAGTGTGTGCTCACCTGAGTGTGCGTGTGCTCACCTGAGTGTGAGCGTGCTCACCTGAGTGTGTGTGTGCTCACCTGAGTGTGAGTGTGCTCACCTGAGAGTGTGCTCACCTGAGTGCATGCTCACCTGAGTGTGTGTACTCACCTGGGTATGTTTTCACACCTGAGCGTGTGCTCTCCTGAGTGTTAGTGTGCTCACCTGAGTGTGTGCTCACCTGAGTGTGTGCTCACCTGAGTGTGTGTGTGCCCACATGAGTGTGTGCTCACCTGAGTGTGGGCTCATCTGAGTGTGTGCTCACCTAAGTGAGTGTGTGCTCACCTGAGTGCATGCTCACCTGAGTGTGTGTGCTCACCTGAGTGTGTGCTCACCTGAGTACGTGCTCACCTGAGTGTGTGTGCTCACCTGAGTGTGTGTTCACCTTAGCGTCTGTGTGCTCACCTGAGTGTGAGTGTTCTCACCTGAATGTGTACTCACCTGAGTGTGTGTGCTCAATTGAGTGTGTGCTCATCTGTGTGTGTGTGTGCTCAACTGAGTGTGTGTGCTCACCTGAGTGTGTGCTCACCTGAGTGTGAGTGCTCACCTGAGTGTGAGTGCTCACCTGAGTGTGTGCTCACCTGAGTGTGACTGTGCTCACCAGAGTGTGTGCTCAGCTGTGTGTGTGCTCACCTCAGTGTGTGCGCACCTGAGTGTTTGTGCTCAACTGAGTGTGCGGGTGCTCACCTGAGTGGGTGTGTGCTCACCTGAGTGTGTGCTCACCTGAGTGTGTGCTCACCTGGGTGTGAGCGTGCTCATTTGAGTGTGTGCTCACCTGAGTGTGTGTGCTCACCTGAGTGTGTGCTCACCTGAGTGTGTGTGCTTACCTGAGCTTGAGTGTGCTCACCTGAGTGTGTGCTCACCTGAGTGTGAGTGTGCTAACCTGAGTGTGTGCTCAGCTGAGTGAGTGTGTGCACACCTGAGTGTGTGCTCACCTGAGTGTGTGCTCACCTGAGTGTGCGTGTGCTCACCTGAGTGTGAGCGTGCTCACCTGAGTGTGTGTGTGCTCACCTGAGTGTGAGTGTGCTCACCTGAGTGTGTGCTCACCTGAGTGCGTGTTCACCTGAGTGTGAGTGCTAACCTGAATGTGTTTGCACACCTGAGAGAGTGCTCACCTGAGTGTGTGTGCTCACCTGAGTGTGTGGTGGTCACCAGAGTGTGTGCTCACCTGAGTGTGAGTGTGCTCAACTGAGTGTGTGTGTGCTCACCTGAGTATGAGTGTGCTCACCTTAGTGTGTCCTCACCTGAGTGTGAGTGCTCACCTGATTGTGAGTGTGCAAACCTGAGTGTGTGCTCACCTGAGTATGTGCTCACCTGAGTGTGAGTGTTCTCACCTGAGTGTGTGCTCATCTGAGAGAGTGTGTGCTCACCTGAGTGGTTGTGTGCTAAACTGAGTGTGTGCTCACCTGAGTGTGTGCTCACCTGAGTGTTTGTGTGCTCACCTGAATGTATGCTCACCTGAGTGCGTGATCACCTGTGTGTTTGCTCACCTGAGTGCGTGCTCACCTGAGTGTGTGTGCTCACCTGAGTATGTTTGCACACCTGAGAGTGTGGTCACCTGAGTGTGAGTGTGCTCACCTGAGTGTGTGTGTGGTCACCTGAGTGTTTGTGTGCTCACCTGAGTGTGAGTGTGCTCACCTGAGTGTGAGTGTGCTCACCTAAGCGTGAGTGCTCACCTGAGTGTGAGTGTGCTCATCTGAGTGTGTGCTCACCTGAGTGTGTGCTCAGCAGAGTGTGTGCTCATTTAAGTGAGTGTGTGCTCACCTGAGTGCATGCTCACCTGAGTGTGTTTGCTCACCTGAGTGTGTGTGTGCTCACCTGAGTGTGTGCTCAACTGAGTGCGTGCTCACCTGAGCGTGTATGCTCACCTTAGTGTGAGTGTGCTAACCTGAGTGTGTGTGTGCTCACCTGAGTGTGAGTGTGCTCACCTGAATGTGTACTCACCTGAGAGTGAGTGCTCACCTGAGTCTGTGCTCACCTGTATGTGTGTGTGCTAACCTGGGTGTGTGTGCTCACCTGAGTGTGAGTGTGCTCACCAGCGTGTGTGCTCACCTGAGTGTGAGTGCTCACCTGAGTGTGTGCTCACCTGAGTGCGTGCTCATCTGAGTCTGTGTGCTCACCTTAGTGTGTTTGCACACCTGAGAGTGTGCTCACCTGAGTGTGTGTGTGCTCACCTGAGTGTGTGAGAGCTCACTAGAGTGTGTGCTCACCTGAGTGTGAGTGTGCTCACCTCAGTGTGTACTCAGCTGAGTGTGTGTGTGCTCACCTGAGTGTGTGTGTGCTCACCTGAGTGTGAGTGTGCTCACCTGAGTGTGTTCTCACCTGAGTGTGTGCTCACCTGAGTGCGTGCTCATCTGAGTCTGTGTGCTCACCTGAGTGTGTTTGCACACCTGAGAGTGTCCTCACCTGAGTGTGTGTGTGCTCACCTGAGTGTGTGAGAGCTCACTAGAGTGTGTGCTCACCTGAGTGTGAGTGTGCTCACCTCAGTGTGTACTCAGCTGAGTGAGTGTGTGCTCATCTGAGTGTGAGCTCACCTGATTGTGCGTGTGCTCACCTGAGTGGGTGTGTGCTCAACTGAGTGTGTGCTCACCTGAGTGTTTGCTCACCTGAGTGTGAGCGTGCTCATTTGAGAGTGTGCTCACCTGAGTGAGTGTGTGCTCACATGAGTGTTTGTGTGTTCACCTGAGTGTGTGCTTACCTGAGTGCGTGCTCACCTGAGTGTGGGTGTGCTCACCTGAGTGTGTGGTGGTCACCTGAGTGTGTGCTCACCTGAGTGTGAGTGTGCTCACCTGACTGTGTGTGTGCTCACCTGAGTGTGAGTGTGCTCACCTGAGTGTGTGCTCATATGAGTGTGTGTTAACCTAAGTGAGTGTGTGCTCACCTGAGTGCATGCTCACCTGAGTGTGTGGGCACACGTAATTGTGTGTGTGCTCACCTGAGTGTGTGCTCACCTGAGTGCGCGCTCACCTGAGCGTGTGTGCTCACCTCAGTGTGAGTGTGCTCACCTGAGTGTGTGTGTGCTCACGTGAGTGTGAGTGTGCTCACGTGAATGTGTACTCACTTGAGTGTGAGTGCTCACCTGAGTGTGTGCTCACCTGAGTGTGTGTGTGGTCAGCTGAGTGTGTGCTCACCTGAGTGTGAGTGTGCTCACCTGAGTGTGTGCTCAGCTGCGTGTGAGTGCTCACCTGAGTGTGCGCTCACCTGAGTGTGTGTGTGCTCACCTGGGTGTTTGTGTGCTCACCTGAGTGTGTGCTCACCGGAGTGCGTGCTCACCTGAGTGTGTGTGCTCACCTGAGTGTGTTTGCACACCTGAGAGAGTGCTCACCTGAGTGTGAGTGTGCTCACCTGAGGGTGTGGTGGTCACCTGAGTGTGTGCTCACCTGAGTGTGTGTGTGCTCAACTGAGTGTGTGTGCCCTCCTGATAGTGTGATCACCAGAGTGTGTGCTCACCTGAGTGTTTGTGCTCACCTGAGTGTGTGTTTACTCACTAGAGTGTGTGCTCACCTGAGTGCGAGTGTGCTCACCTGAGTGTGTCTGAGCTCACCTGAGTGTGTGCTCACCTGCTTGTGAGTGTGCTCACCTGAGTGTTAGTGTGCTCACCTGAGTGTGTGCTCACCTGAGTGTGTGCTCACCTGAGTGTGTGTGTGCCCACATGAGTGTGGGCTCATCTGAGTGTGTGCTCACCTAAGTGAGTGTGTGCTCACCTGAGTGCATGCTCACCTGAGTGTGTGTGCTCACCTGAGTGTGTGCTCACCTGAGTACGTGCTCACCTGAGTGTGTGTGCTCACCTGAGTGTGAGTGTGTTCACCTTAGCGTCTGTGTGCTCACCTGAGTGTGAGTGTGCTCACCTGAATGTGTACTCCCCTGAGTGTGTGTGCTCAATTGAGTGTGTGCTCATCTGTGTGTGTGTGTGCTCAACTGAGTGTGTGTGCTCACCTGAGTGTGTGCTCACCTGAGTGTGAGTGCTCACCTGAGTGTGAGTGCTCACCTGAGTGTGTGCTCACCTGAGTGTGACTGTGCTCACCAGAGTGTGTGCTCAGCTGTGTGTGTGCTCACCTCAGTGTGTGCGCACCTGAGTGTTTGTGCTCAACTGAGTGTGCGGGTGCTCACCTGAGTGGGTGTGTGCTCACCTGAGTGTGTGCTCACCTGAGTGTGTGCTCACCTGGGTGTGAGCGTGCTCATTTGAGTGTGTGCTCACCTGAGTGTGTGTGCTCACCTGAGTGTGTGCTCACCTGAGTGTGTGTGCTCACCTGAGCTTGAGTGTGCTCACCTGAGTGTGTGCTCACCTGAGTGTGAGTGTGCTCACCTGAGTGTGTGCTCACCTGAGTGTGTGCTCACCTGAGTGTGCGTGTGCTCACCTGAGTGTGAGCGTGCTCACCTGAGTGTGTGTGTGCTCACCTGAGTGTGAGTGTGCTCACCTGAGAGTGTGCTCACCTGAGTGCATGCTCACCTGAGTGTGTGTACTCACCTGGGTATGTTTTCACACCTGAGCGTGTGCTCTCCTGAGTGTGAGTGTGCTCACCTGAGTGTGTGTTTGCTCACCTGAGAGTGTGCTTACCTGAGTGTGTGCTCTCCTGAGTATGTTTGCACACCTGAGAGTGTGCTCACCTGAGTGTAAGTGTGCTCACCTGAGTGTATGCTCACCTGAGTGTGTGCTAACCTGAGTGCGTGCTGCTCTCCTGAGTGTGTGTGCTCTCCTGAGTATGTTTGCACACCTGAGAGTGTGCTCACCTGAGTGTGAGTGTGCCCACCTGAGTGTGTGTGTGGTCACCTGAGAGTGTGCTCACCTGAGTGTGTGTGCTCACCTGAGTGTCTGTGTGCTCACCTGAGTGTGTGCTCACCTGAGTACGTGCTCACCTGAGTGTGTGCTCACCTGAGTGTGAGTGTGCTCACCTAAGTGTGTGTGTGCTCACGTGAGTGTGAGTGTGCTCACGTGAATGTGTACTCACTTGAGTGTGAGTGCTCACCTGAGTGTGTGCTCACCTGAGTGTGTGTGTGGTCAGCTGAGTGTGTGCTCACCTGAGTGTGAGTGTGCTCACCTGAGTGTGTGCTCAGCTGAGTGTGATTGCTCACCTCAGTGTGCGCTCACCTGAGTGTGTGTGTGCTCACCTGAGTGTTTGTGTGCTCACCTGAGTGTGTGCTCACCTGAGTGCGTGCTCACCTGAGTGTGTGTGCTCACCTGAGTGTGTTTGCACACCTGAGAGAGTGCTCACCTGAGTGTGAGTGTGCTCACCTGAGTGTGTGGTGGTCACCTGAGTGTGTGCTCACCTGAGTGTGTGTGTGCTCAACTGAGTGTGTGTGCCCTCCTGAGTGTGTGATCACCAGAGTGTGTGCTCACCTGAGTGTGCGTGTGCTCACCTGAGTGTGAGCGTGCTCACCTGAGTGTGTGTGTGCTCACCTGAGTGTGAGTGTGCTCACCTGAGTGTGTGCTCACCTGAGTGCGTGTTCACCTGAGTGTGAGTGCTAACCTGAATGTGTTTGCACACCTGAGAGAGTGCTCACCTGAGTGTGTGTGCTCACCTGAGTGTGTGGTGGTCACCAGAGTGTGTGCTCACCTGAGTGTGAGTGTGCTCAACTGAGTGTGTGTGTGCTCACCTGAGTATGAGTGTGCTCACCTTAGTGTGTCCTCACCTGAGTGTGAGTGCTCACCTGATTGTGAGTGTGCAAACCTGAGTGTGTGCTCACCTGAGTATGTGCTCACCTGAGTGTGAGTGTTCTCACCTGAGTGTGTGCTCATCTGAGAGAGTGTGTGCTCACCTGAGTGGTTGTGTGCTAAACTGAGTGTGTGCTCACCTGAGTGTGTGCTCACCTGAGTGTTTGTGTGCTCACCTGAATGTATGCTCACCTGAGTGCGTGATCACCTGTGTGTTTGCTCACCTGAGTGCGTGCTCACCTGAGTGTGTGTGCTCACCTGAGTATGTTTGCACACCTGAGAGTGTGGTCACCTGAGTGTGAGTGTGCTCACTTGAGTGTGTGTGTGGTCACCTGAGTGTTTGTGTGCTCACCTGAGTGTGAGTGTGCTCACCTGAGTGTGAGTGTGCTCACCTAAGCGTGAGTGCTCACCTGAGTGTGAGTGTGCTCATCTGAGTGTGTGCTCACCTGAGTGTGTGCTCAGCAGAGTGTGTGCTCATTTAAGTGAGTGTGTGCTCACCTGAGTGCATGCTCACCTGAGTGTGTTTGCTCACCTGAGTGTGTGTGTGCTCACCTGAGTGTGTGCTCAACTGAGTGCGTGCTCACCTGAGCGTGTATGCTCACCTTAGTGTGAGTGTGCTAACCTGAGTGTGTGTGTGCTCACCTGAGTGTGAGTGTGCTCACCTGAATGTGTACTCACCTGAGAGTGAGTGCTCACCTGAGTCTGTGCTCACCTGTATGTGTGTGTGCTAACCTGGGTGTGTGTGCTCACCTGAGTGTGAGTGTGCTCACCAGCGTGTGTGCTCACCTGAGTGTGAGTGCTCACCTGAGTGTGTGCTCACCTGAGTGCGTGCTCATCTGAGTCTGTGTGCTCACCTTAGTGTGTTTGCACACCTGAGAGTGTGCTCACCTGAGTGTGTGTGTGCTCACCTGAGTGTGTGAGAGCTCACTAGAGTGTGTGCTCACCTGAGTGTGAGTGTGCTCACCTCAGTGTGTACTCAGCTGAGTGTGTGTGTGCTCACCTGAGTGTGTGTGTGCTCACCTGAGTGTGAGTGTGCTCACCTGAGTGTGTTCTCACCTGAGTGTGTGCTCACCTGAGTGCGTGCTCATCTGAGTCTGTGTGCTCACCTGAGTGTGTTTGCACACCTGAGAGTGTCCTCACCTGAGTGTGTGTGTGCTCACCTGAGTGTGTGAGAGCTCACTAGAGTGTGTGCTCACCTGAGTGTGAGTGTGCTCACCTCAGTGTGTACTCAGCTGAGTGAGTGTGTGCTCATCTGAGTGTGAGCTCACCTGATTGTGCGTGTGCTCACCTGAGTGGGTGTGTGCTCACCTGAGTGTGTGCTCACCTGAGTGTTTGCTCACCTGAGTGTGAGCGTGCTCATTTGAGAGTGTGCTCACCTGAGTGAGTGTGTGCTCACATGAGTGTTTGTGTGTTCACCTGAGTGTGTGCTTACCTGAGTGCGTGCTCACCTGAGTGTGGGTGTGCTCACCTGAGTGTGTGGTGGTCACCTGAGTGTGTGCTCACCTGAGTGTGAGTGTGCTCACCTGACTGTGTGTGTGCTCACCTGAGTGTGAGTGTGCTCACCTGAGTGTGTGCTCATATGAGTGTGTGTTAACCTAAGTGAGTGTGTGCTCACCTGAGTGCATGCTCACCTGAGTGTGTGGGCACACGTAATTGTGTGTGTGCTCACCTGAGTGTGTGCTCACCTGAGTGCGCGCTCACCTGAGCGTGTGTGCTCACCTCAGTGTGAGTGTGCTCACCTGAGTGTGTGTGTGCTCACGTGAGTGTGAGTGTGCTCACGTGAATGTGTACTCACTTGAGTGTGAGTGCTCACCTGAGTGTGTGCTCACCTGAGTGTGTGTGTGGTCAGCTGAGTGTGTGCTCACCTGAGTGTGAGTGTGCTCACCTGAGTGTGTGCTCAGCTGCGTGTGAGTGCTCACCTGAGTGTGCGCTCACCTGAGTGTGTGTGTGCTCACCTGAGTGTTTGTGTGCTCACCTGAGTGTGTGCTCACCTGAGTGCGTGCTCACCTGAGTGTGTGTGCTCACCTGAGTGTGTTTGCACACCTGAGAGAGTGCTCACCTGAGTGTGAGTGTGCTCACCTGAGGGTGTGGTGGTCACCTGAGTGTGTGCTCACCTGAGTGTGTGTGTGCTCAACTGAGTGTGTGTGCCCTCCTGATAGTGTGATCACCAGAGTGTGTGCTCACCTGAGTGTTTGTGCTCACCTGAGTGTGTGTTTACTCACTAGAGTGTGTGCTCACCTGAGTGCGAGTGTGCTCACCTGAGTGTGTCTGAGCTCACCTGAGTGTGTGCTCACCTGCTTGTGAGTGTGCTCACCTGAGTGTTAGTGTGCTCACCTGAGTGTGTGCTCACCTGAGTGTGTGCTCACCTGAGTGTGTGTGTGCCCACATGAGTGTGGGCTCATCTGAGTGTGTGCTCACCTAAGTGAGTGTGTGCTCACCTGAGTGCATGCTCACCTGAGTGTGTGTGCTCACCTGAGTGTGTGCTCACCTGAGTACGTGCTCACCTGAGTGTGTGTGCTCACCTGAGTGTGAGTGTGTTCACCTTAGCGTCTGTGTGCTCACCTGAGTGTGAGTGTGCTCACCTGAATGTGTACTCCCCTGAGTGTGTGTGCTCAATTGAGTGTGTGCTCATCTGTGTGTGTGTGTGCTCAACTGAGTGTGTGTGCTCACCTGAGTGTGTGCTCACCTGAGTGTGAGTGCTCACCTGAGTGTGAGTGCTCACCTGAGTGTGTGCTCACCTGAGTGTGACTGTGCTCACCAGAGTGTGTGCTCAGCTGTGTGTGTGCTCACCTCAGTGTGTGCGCACCTGAGTGTTTGTGCTCAACTGAGTGTGCGGGTGCTCACCTGAGTGGGTGTGTGCTCACCTGAGTGTGTGCTCACCTGAGTGTGTGCTCACCTGGGTGTGAGCGTGCTCATTTGAGTGTGTGCTCACCTGAGTGTGTGTGCTCACCTGAGTGTGTGCTCACCTGAGTGTGTGTGCTCACCTGAGCTTGAGTGTGCTCACCTGAGTGTGTGCTCACCTGAGTGTGAGTGTGCTAACCTGAGTGTGTGCTCAGCTGAGTGAGTGTGTGCACACCTGAGTGTGTGCTCACCTGAGTGTGTGCTCACCTGAGTGTGCGTGTGCTCACCTGAGTGTGAGCGTGCTCACCTGAGTGTGTGTGTGCTCACCTGAGTGTGAGTGTGCTCACCTGAGAGTGTGCTCACCTGAGTGCATGCTCACCTGAGTGTGTGTACTCACCTGGGTATGTTTTCACACCTGAGCGTGTGCTCTCCTGAGTGTGAGTGTGCTCACCTGAGTGTGTGTTTGCTCACCTGAGAGTGTGCTTACCTGAGTGTGTGCTCTCCTGAGTATGTTTGCACACCTGAGAGTGTGCTCACCTGAGTGTAAGTGTGCTCACCTGAGTGTATGCTCACCTGAGTGTGTGCTAACCTGAGTGCGTGCTGCTCTCCTGAGTGTGTGTGCTCTCCTGAGTATGTTTGCACACCTGAGAGTGTGCTCACCTGAGTGTGAGTGTGCCCACCTGAGTGTGTGTGTGGTCACCTGAGAGTGTGCTCACCTGAGTGTGTGTGCTCACCTGAGTGTCTGTGTGCTCACCTGAGTGTGTGCTCACCTGAGTACGTGCTCACCTGAGTGTGTGCTCACCTGAGTGTGAGTGTGCTCACCTAAGTGTGTGTGTGCTCACGTGAGTGTGAGTGTGCTCACGTGAATGTGTACTCACTTGAGTGTGAGTGCTCACCTGAGTGTGTGCTCACCTGAGTGTGTGTGTGGTCAGCTGAGTGTGTGCTCACCTGAGTGTGAGTGTGCTCACCTGAGTGTGTGCTCAGCTGAGTGTGATTGCTCACCTCAGTGTGCGCTCACCTGAGTGTGTGTGTGCTCACCTGAGTGTTTGTGTGCTCACCTGAGTGTGTGCTCACCTGAGTGCGTGCTCACCTGAGTGTGTGTGCTCACCTGAGTGTGTTTGCACACCTGAGAGAGTGCTCACCTGAGTGTGAGTGTGCTCACCTGAGTGTGTGGTGGTCACCTGAGTGTGTGCTCACCTGAGTGTGTGTGTGCTCAACTGAGTGTGTGTGCCCTCCTGAGTGTGTGATCACCAGAGTGTGTGCTCACCTGAGTGTTTGTGCTCACCTGAGTGTGTGTTTACTCACTAGAGTGTGTGCTCACCTGAGTGCGAGTGTGCTCACCTGAGTGTGTCTGAGCTCACCTGAGTGTGTGTACTCACCTGGGTATGTTTTCACACCTGAGCGTGTGCTCTCCTGAGTGTGAGTGTGCTCACCTGAGTGTGTGTTTGCTCACCTGAGAGTGTGCTTACCTGAGTGTGTGCTCACCTGAGTGTGTGCTCACCTGAGTGTGTGCTCACCTGAGTGTAAGTGTGCTCACCTGAGTGTATGCTCACCTGAGTGTGTGCTAACCTGAGTGCGTGCTGCTCTCCTGAGTGTGTGTGCTCTCCTGAGTATGTTTGCACACCTGAGAGTGTGCTCACCTGAGTGTAAGTGTGCTCACCTGAGTGTATGCTCACCTGAGTGTGTGCTCACCTGAGTGCGTGCTGCTCTCCTGAGTGTGTGTGCTCTCCTGAGTATGTTTGCACACCTGAGAGTGTGCTCACCTGAGTGTGAGTGTGCCCACCTGAGTGTGTGTGTGGTCACCTGAGAGTGTGCTCACCTGAGTGTGTGTGCTCACCTGAGTGTCTGTGTGCTCACCTGAGTGTGTGCTCACCTGAGTACGTGCTCACCTGAGTGTGTGCTCACCTGAGTGTGAGTGTGCTCACCAAAGTGTGTGTGTGCTCACGTGAGTGTGAGTGTGCTCACGTGAATGTGTACTCACTTGAGTGTGAGTGCTCACCTGAGTGTGTGCTCACCTGAGTGTGAGTGTGCTCACCTGAGTGTGTGCTCACCTGAGTGTGTGTGTGCTCACCTGAGTGTTTGTGTGCTCACCTGAGTGTGTGCTCACCTGAGTGCGTGCTCACCTGAGTGTGTGTGCTCACCTGAGTGTGTTTGCACACCTGAGAGAGTGCTCACCTGAGTGTGAGTGTGCTCACCTGAGGGTGTGGTGGTCACCTGAGTGTGTGCTCACCTGAGTGTGTGTGTGCTCAACTGAGTGTGTGTGCCCTCCTGAGTGTGTGATCACCAGAGTGTGTGCTCACCTGAGTGTTTGTGCTCACCTGAGTGTAGGTTTACTCACTAGAGTGTGTGCTCACCTGAGTGCGAGTGTGCTCACCTGAGTGTGTCTGAGCTCACCTGAGTGTGTGCTCACCTGCTTGTGAGTGTGCTCACCTGAGTGTTAGTGTGCTCACCTGAGTGTGTGCTCACCTGAGTGTGTGCTCACCTGAGTGTGTGTGTGCCCACATGAGTGTGTGCTCACCTGAGTGTGGGCTCATCTGAGTGCATGCTCACCTGAGTGTGTGTGCTCACCTGAGTGTGGGCTCACCTGAGTACGTGCTCACCTGAGTGTGTGTGCTCACCTGAGTGTGAGTGTGTTCACCTTAGCGTCTGTGTGCTCACCTGAGTGTGAGTGTGCTCACCTGAATGTGTACTCACCTGAGTGTGTGTGCTCAATTGAGTGTGTGCTCATCTGTGTGTGTGTGTGCTCAACTGAGTGTGTGTGCTCACCTGAGTGTGTGCTCACCTGAGTGTGAGTGCTCACCTGAGTCTGAGTGCTCACCTGAGTGTGTGCTCACCTGAGTGTGACTGTGCTCACCAGAGTGTGTGCTCAGCTGTGTGTGTGCTCACCTCAGTGTGTGCGCACCTGAGTGTTTGTGCTCAACTGAGTGTGCGGGTGCTCACCTGAGTGGGTGTGTGCTCACCTGAGTGTGTGCTCACCTGAGTGTGTGCTCACCTGGGTGTGAGCGTGCTCATTTGAGTGTGTGCTCACCTGAGTGTGTGTGCTCACCTGAGTGTGTGCTCACCTGAGTGTGTGTGCTCACCTGAGCTTGAGTGTGCTCACCTGAGTGTGTGCTCACCTGAGTGTGAGTGTGCTAACCTGAGTGTGTGCTCAGCTGAGTGAGTGTGTGCACACCTGAGTGTGTGCTCACCTGAGTGTGTGCTCACCTGAGTGTGCGTGTGCTCACCTGAGTGTGAGCGTGCTCACCTGAGTGTGTGTGTGCTCACCTGAGTGTGAGTGTGCTCACCTGAGTGTGTGCTCACCTGAGTGCGTGTTCACCTGAGTGTGAGTGCTCACCTGAATGTGTTTGCACACCTGAGAGAGTGCTCACCTGAGTGTGTGTGCTCACCTGAGTGTGTGGTGGTCACCAGAGTGTGTGCTCACCTGAGTGTGAGTGTGCTCAACTGAGTGTGTGTGTGCTCACCTGAGTATGAGTGTGCTCACCTTAGTGTGTCCTCACCTGAGTGTGAGTGCTCACCTGATTGTGAGTGTGCAAACCTGAGTGTGTGCTCACCTGAGTATGTGCTCACCTGAGTGTGAGTGTTCTCACCTGAGTGTGTGCTCATCTGAGAGAGTGTGTGCTCACCTGAGTGGTTGTGTGCTAAACTGAGTGTGTGCTCACCTGAGTGTGTGCTCACCTGAGTGTTTGTGTGCTCACCTGAATGTATGCTCACCTGAGTGCGTGATCACCTGTGTGTTTGCTCACCTGAGTGCGTGCTCACCTGAGTGTGTGTGCTCACCTGAGTATGTTTGCACACCTGAGAGTGTGGTCACCTGAGTGTGAGTGTGCTCACCTGAGTGTGTGTGTGGTCACCTGAGTGTGTGTGTGCTCACCTGAGTGTGAGTGTGCTCACCTGAGTGTGAGTGTGCTCACCTAAGCGTGAGTGCTCACCTGAGTGTGAGTGTGCTCATCTGAGTGTGTGCTCACCTGAGTGTGTGCTCAGCAGAATGTGTGCTCATTTAAGTGAGTGTGTGCTCACCTGAGTGCATGCTCACCTGAGTGTGTTTGCTCACCTGAGTGTGTGTGTGCTCACCTGAGTGTGTGCTCAACTGAGTGCGTGCTCACCTGAGCGTGTATGCTCACCTTAGTGTGAGTGTGCTAACCTGAGTGTGTGTGTGCTCACCTGAGTGTGAGTGTGCTCACCTGAATGTGTACTCACATGAGAGTGAGTGCTCACCTGAGTCTGTGCTCACCTGTATGTGTGTGTGCTAACCTGGGTGTGTGTGCTCACCTGAGTGTGAGTGTGCTCACCTGCGTGTGTGCTCACCTGAGTGTGAGTGCTCACCTGAGTGTGTGCTCACCTGAGTGCGTGCTCATCTGAGTCTGTGTGCTCACCTGAGTGTGTTTGCACACCTGAGAGTGTGCTCACCTGAGTGTGTGTGTGCTCACCTGAGTGTGTGAGAGCTCACTAGAGTGTGTGCTCACCTGAGTGTGAGTGTGCTCACCTCAGTGTGTACTCAGCTGAGTGAGTGTGTGCTCATCTGAGTGTGAGCTCACCTGATTGTGCGTGTGCTCACCTGAGTGGGTGTGTGCTCACCTGAGTGTGTGCTCACCTGAGTGTTTGCTCACCTGAGTGTGAGCGTGCTCATTTGAGAGTGTGCTCACCTGAGTGAGTGTGTGCTCACATGAGTGTTTGTGTGTTCACCTGAGTGTGTGCTTACCTGAGTGCGTGCTCACCTGAGCGTGGGTGTGCTCACCTGAGTGTGTGTGTGGTCACCTGAGTGTGTGCTCACCTGAGTGTGAGTGTGCTCACCTGACTGTGTGTGTGCTCACCTGAGTGTGAGTGTGCTCACCTGAGTGTGTGCTCATATGAGTGTGTGCTAACCTAAGTGAGTGTGTGCTCACCTGAGTGCATGCTCACCTGAGTGTGTGGGCACACGTAATTGTGTGTGTGCTCACCTGAGTGTGTGCTCACCTGAGTGCGCGCTCACCTGAGCGTGTGTGCTCACCTCAGTGTGAGTGTGCTCACCTGAGTGTGTGTGTGCTCACGTGAGTGTGAGTTTTCTCACGTGAATGTGTACTCACTTGAGTGTGAGTGCTCACCTGAGTGTGTGCTCACCTCAGTGTGTGTGTGGTCAGCTGAGTGTGTGCTCACCTGAGTGTGAGTGTGCTCACCTGAGTGTGTGCTCACCTGAGTGCGTGCTCACCTGAGTGTGTGTGCTCACCTGAGTGTGTTTGCACACCTGAGAGAGTGCTCACCTGAGTGTGAGTGTGCTCACCTGAGTGTGTGGTGGTCACCTGAGTGTGTGCTCACCTGAGTGTTAGTGTGCTCACCTGAGTGTGTGCTCACCTGAGTGTGTGCTCACCTGGGTGTGAGCGTGCTCATTTGAGTGTGTGCTCACCTGAGTGTGTGTGCTCACCTGAGTGTGTGCTCACCTGAGTGTGAGTGTGCTTACCTGAGTGTGTGTGTGCTCACATGAGCTTGAGTGTGCTCACTTGAGTGTGTGCTCACCTGAGTGTGAGAGTGCTAACCTGAGTGTGTGCTCAGCTGAGTGAGTGTGTGCTCACCCGAGTGTGTGCTCACCTGAGTGTGTGCTCACCTGTGTGTGCGTGTGCTCACCTGAGTGTGAGCCTGCTCAGCTGAGTGTGTGTGTGCTCACCTGAGTGAGACTGTGCTCACCTGAGTGTGTGCTCACCTGAGTGCATGCTCACCTGAGTGTAATTGCTCACCTGAGTGTGTTTGCACACATGAGAGAGTGCTCACCTGAGTGTGTGTGCTCACCTGAGTGTGTGGTGGTCACCTGAGTGTGTGCTCACCTGAGCGTGTGTGCTCACCTGAGTGTGTGTGTGCTCACCTGAGTGTGAGTGTGCTCACCTGAGTGTGTGCTCACCTGAGTGTGTGCTCATCTGAGTGTGTGCTCACCGAAGTGAGCGTGTGCTCACCTGAGTGCATGCACACCTGAGTGTGTGTGCTCACCTGAGTGTGAGTGCTCACCTGAGTGTGTGCTCACCTGAGTGCGTGCTCACCTGAGTGTGTGTGCTCACCTGAGTGTGAGTGTGCTCACCTGAGTGTGTGTGCTCACCTGAGTGTGAGTGTGCTCACCTGAATGTGTACTCACCTGAGTGTGTGCTCACCTGAGTGTGTGCTCACCTGAGTGTGTGTGTACTCAACTGAGTGTGTGTGTGCTCACCTGAGTGTGAGTGTGCTGACCTGAGTGTGTGCTCAGCTGAGTGAGTGTGTGCTCGCCTGAGTGTGTGCTCACCTGAATGTGTGCTCACCTGAGTGTGCGTGTGCTCACCTGAGTGTGAGCGTGCTCACCTGAGTGGGTGTGGGCTCACCTGAGTGTGAATGTGCTCACATGAGTGTGTGCTCACCTCAGTGTGAGTGCTCACCTGAGTCTGTGCTCACCTGAGTGTGTGTGTGCTCACCTGAGTGTGTGCTCACCTGAGTGTGTGTGTGCTCACCTGAGTATGAGTGTGCTCACCTGAGTGTGTGCTCACCTGAGTATGTGCTCACCTGAGTGTGAGTGCTCTCACCTGAGTGTGTGCTCACCTGAGAGAGTGTGTGCTCACCTGAGTGGTTGTGTGCTAACCTGATTGTGTACTCAACTAAGTGAGTGTGTGCTCACCTGAGTGCTTGCTCACCTGAGTGTGTGTGCTCACCTGAGTGTGTGTATGCTCACCTGAGTGTGTGCACACCTGAGTCTGAGTGCTCATCTGAGTGAGTGTGTGCTGACCAGAGTGTGAGTGTGCTCACCTGAGTGTGTGCTCACCTGAGTGTGTGCTCACCTGAGTGTGTGCTCACCTGAGTGTGTGTGCTCAGCTGAGTGTGTGTGTGCTCACCTGAGTGTGAGTGTGCTCACCTGAGTGGGTGCTCACCTGAGTGTGTGCTCACTTGAGTGTGTGTGTGCTCACCTGAGTGTGTGCTCATCTGAGTGTCTGCTCACCTGAGTGTGTGCTCACCTGAGTGAGTGTGTGCTCACCTGAGTGAGTGCTCACCTGAGTGTGTGCTCACCTGAGAGTGTGTGTGCTCACCTGAGTGTGTGTGCACCTGAGTCTGTGTTCTCACCTGAGTCTGTGCTCACCTAAGTGTGTGTGTGCTCACCTGAATGTGTGTGTGCTCACGTGAGTGAGTGTGTGCTCACCTGAGTGTGAGTGTGCGCACCTGAGTGTGTGCTCACCTGAGTTTGTGCTCGCCTGAGTGTTTGTGTACTCACCTGAGTGTGTGGTCACTTGAGTGTGTGTGTGCAGACGTGAGTGTGAGCACACCTGAATGTGTGTGTGCTCACCTGAGAGTGAGTGTGCTCACCTGAGTGTGTGCTCACCTGAGTGCGTGTGCTCACCTGAGTGTGTGCTCACCTGAGTGTGAGGGTGCTCACCTGAGTGTGTGCTCAGCCGAGTCAGTGTGTGTTCACATGAGTGTGTGTGTGCTCACCTGAGTGTGAGTGTGCTCACCTGAGTGTGTGCTCACCTGAGTGTGTGCTCACCAGAGTGTGAGTGTGGTCTCCTGTTTGCTCACCGGAGTGTGTGCTCACCTGAGTGTGTGCTCACCTGTGTGTGCGTGTGCTCACCTGAGTGTGAGCCTGCTCAGCTGAGTGTGTGTGTGCTCACCTGAGTGAGACTGTGCTCACCTGAGTGTGTGCTCACCTGAGTGCATGCTCACCTGAGTGTAATTGCTCACCTGAGTGTGTTTGCACACATGAGAGAGTGCTCACCTGAGTGTGTGTGCTCACCTGAGTGTGTGGTGGTCACCTGAGTGTGTGCTCACCTGAGCGTGTGTGCTCACCTGAGTGTGTGTGTGCTCACCTGAGTGTGAGTGTGCTCACCTGAGTGTGTGCTCACCTGAGTGTGTGCTCATCTGAGTGTGTGCTCACCGAAGTGAGCGTGTGCTCACCTGAGTGCATGCACACCTGAGTGTGTGTGCTCACCTGAGTGTGAGTGCTCACCTGAGTGTGTGCTCACCTGAGTGCGTGCTCACCTGAGTGTGTGTGCTCACCTGAGTGTGAGTGTGCTCACCTGAGTGTGTGTGCTCACCTGAGTGTGAGTGTGCTCACCTGAATGTGTACTCACCTGAGTGTGTGCTCACCTGAGTGTGTGCTCACCTGAGTGTGTGTGTACTCAACTGAGTGTGTGTGTGCTCACCTGAGTGTGAGTGTGCTGACCTGAGTGTGTGCTCAGCTGAGTGAGTGTGTGCTCGCCTGAGTGTGTGCTCACCTGAATGTGTGCTCACCTGAGTGTGCGTGTGCTCACCTGAGTGTGAGCGTGCTCACCTGAGTGGGTGTGGGCTCACCTGAGTGTGAATGTGCTCACATGAGTGTGTGCTCACCTGAGTGTGAGTGCTCACCTGAGTCTGTGCTCACCTGAGTGTGTGTGTGCTCACCTGAGTGTGTGCTCACCTGAGTGTGTGTGTGCTCACCTGAGTATGAGTGTGCTCACCTGAGTGTGTGCTCACCTGAGTATGTGCTCACCTGAGTGTGAGTGCTCTCACCTGAGTGTGTGCTCACCTGAGAGAGTGTGTGCTCACCTGAGTGGTTGTGTGCTAACCTGATTGTGTACTCAACTAAGTGAGTGTGTGCTCACCTGAGTGCTTGCTCACCTGAGTGTGTGTGCTCACCTGAGTGTGTGTATGCTCACCTGAGTGTGTGCACACCTGAGTCTGAGTGCTCATCTGAGTGAGTGTGTGCTGACCAGAGTGTGAGTGTGCTCACCTGAGTGTGTGCTCACCTGAGTGTGTGCTCACCTGAGTGTGTGCTCACCTGAGTGTGTGTGCTCAGCTGAGTGTGTGTGTGCTCACCTGAGTGTGAGTGTGCTCACCTGAGTGTGTGCTCACCTGAGTGTGTGCTCACTTGAGTGTGTGTGTGCTCACCTGAGTGTGTGCTCATCTGAGTGTCTGCTCACCTGAGTGTGTGCTCACCTGAGTGAGTGTGTGCTCACCTGAGTGAGTGCTCACCTGAGTGTGTGCTCACCTGAGAGTGTGTGTGCTCACCTGAGTGTGTGTGCACCTGAGTCTGTGTTCTCACCTGAGTCTGTGCTCACCTAAGTGTGTGTGTGCTCACCTGAATGTGTGTGTGCTCACGTGAGTGAGTGTGTGCTCACCTGAGTGTGAGTGTGCGCACCTGAGTGTGTGCTCACCTGAGTTTGTGCTCGCCTGAGTGTTTGTGTACTCACCTGAGTGTGTGGTCACTTGAGTGTGTGTGTGCAGACGTGAGTGTGAGCACACCTGAATGTGTGTGTGCTCACCTGAGAGTGAGTGTGCTCACCTGAGTGTGTGCTCACCTGAGTGCGTGTGCTCACCTGAGTGTGTGCTCACCTGAGTGTGAGGGTGCTCACCTGAGTGTGTGCTCAGCCGAGTCAGTGTGTGTTCACATGAGTGTGTGTGTGCTCACCTGAGTGTGAGTGTGCTCACCTGAGTGTGTGCTCACCTGAGTGTGTGCTCACCAGAGTGTGAGTGTGGTCTCCTGTTTGCTCACCGGAGTGTGTGCTCACCTGATTGTGTCTTCACCTGAGTGAGTGTTTGCTCACCTGAGTGCGTGCTTACCTGAGTGTGCCTGCTCACCTGAGTGTGAGGGTGCTCACCTGAGTGTGTGCTCACCTGTGTCTGTGTGCTCACCTGAGTGTCTGCTCACCTGAGTGTGAGTGTGCTCACCTGAGTGTGTGCTCACCTGAGTGAGTGTGTGCTCACCTGTGTGCGTCCTCATCAGAGTGTGTGTGCCCACCTGAGTGTGTGTTTGCTCACTTGAGTGTGTGTGCTCACCTGAGTCTGTGTGGTCACCTGAGTGTCTGCTCATCTGAGTGTGTGCTTACCTGAGTGTGAGTGTGCTCACCTGAGTGTGTGCTCACCTGAGTGTGTGTGTGCTCACCTGAGTGCGTTCTCACCTGAGTGTGTGCTCACCTGAGTGAGTGTGTGCTCACCTTAGTGTGTGTATTCTCATGTGAGTGAGTGTGTCCTCACCTGAGTGTGAGTGTGCGCACCTGAGTGTGTGCTCACCTCAGTGTGTATTCGCCTGAGTGTGTGTGTGCACACATGAGTGTGAGCACACCTGAGTGTGTGTGTGCTCACCTGAGTGTGAGTGTGCTCACCTGAGTGTGTGCTCACCTGAGTGTGTGTGCTCACCTGAGTGTGTGCTCACCTGCGTATGAGGGTGCTCACCTGAGTGTGTGCTCACCTGAGTGAGTGTGTGCTCACCTGAGTGTGTGTGTGCTCACCTGAGTGTGAGTGTGCTCAACTGAGTGTGTGCTCACCTGAGTGTTTGCTCACCTGAGTGTGAGTGTGCTCATTTGAGTGTTTGCTCACCTGAGTGTGTGCTCACCTGAATGTGTGCTCACCTGAGTGTGCGTGTGCTCACCTGAGTGTGAGCGTGCTCACCTGAGTGGGTGTGGGCTCACCTGAGTGTGAATGTGCTCACATGAGTGTGTGCTCACCTGAGTGTGAGTGCTCACCTGAGTCTGTGCTCACCTGAGTGTGTGTGTGCTCACCTGAGTGTGTGCTCACCTGAGTGTGTGTGTGCTCACCTGAGTATGAGTGTGCTCACCTGAGTGTGTGCTCACCTGAGTATGTGCTCACCTGAGTGTGAGTGCTCTCACCTGAGTGTGTGCTCACCTGAGAGAGTGTGTGCTCACCTGAGTGGTTGTGTGCTAACCTGATTGTGTACTCAACTAAGTGAGTGTGTGCTCACCTGAGTGCCTGCTCACCTGAGTGTGTGTGCTCACCTGAGTGTGTGTATGCTCACCTGAGTGTGTGCACACCTGAGTCTGAGTGCTCATCTGAGTGAGTGTGTGCTGACCAGAGTGTGAGTGTGCTCACCTGTGTGTGTGCTCACCTGAGTGTGTGCTCACCTGAGTGTGTGCTCACCTGAGTGTGTGTGCTCAGCTGAGTGTGTGTGTGCTCACCTGAGTGTGAGTGTGCTAACCTGAGTGTGTGCTCACCTGAGTGTGTGCTCACCTGAGTGTGTGTGTGCTCACCTGAGTGTGTGCTCATCTGAGTGTCTGCTCACCTGAGTGTGTGCTCACCTGAGTGAGTGTGTGCTCACCTGAGTGAGTGCTCACCTGAGTGTGTGCTCACCTGAGAGTGTGTGTGCTCACCTGAGTGTGTGTGCACCTGAGTCTGTGTTCTCACCTGAGTCTGTACTCACCTAAGTGTGTGTGTGCTCACCTGAATGTGTGTGTGCTCACGTGAGTGAGTGTGTGCTCACCTGAGTGTGAGTGTGCGCACCTGAGTGTGTGCTCACCTGAGTTTGTGCTCGCCTGAGTGTTTGTGTACTCACCTGAGTGTGTGGTCACTTGAGTGTGTGTGTGCAGACGTGAGTGTGAGCACACCTGAATGTGTGTGTGCTCACCTGAGAGTGAGTGTGCTCACCTGAGTGTGTGCTCACCTGAGTGCGTGTGCTCACCTGAGTGTGTGCTCACCTGAGTGTGAGGGTGCTCACCTGAGTGTGTGCTCAGCCGAGTCAGTGTGTGTTCACATGAGTGTGTGTGTGCTCACCTGAGTGTGAGTGTGCTCACCTGAGTGTGTGCTCACCTGAGTGTGTGCTCACCAGAGTGTGAGTGTGGTCTCCTGTTTGCTCACCGGAGTGTGTGCTCACCTGATTGTGTCTTCACCTGAGTGAGTGTTTGCTCACCTGAGTGCGTGCTTACCTGAGTGTGCCTGCTCACCTGAGTGTGAGGGTGCTCACCTGAGTGTGTGCTCACCTGTGTCTGTGTGCTCACCTGAGTGTCTGCTCACCTGAGTGTGAGTGTGCTCACCTGAGTGTGTGCTCACCTGAGTGAGTGTGTGCTCACCTGAGTGCGTCCTCATCAGAGTGTGTGTGCCCACCTGAGTGTGTGTTTGCTCACTTGAGTGTGTGTGCTCACCTGAGTCTGTGTGGTCACCTGAGTGTCTGCTCATCTGAGTGTGTGCTTACCTGAGTGTGAGTGTGCTCACCTGAGTGTGTGCTCACCTGAGTGTGTGTGTGCTCACCTGAGTGCGTTCTCACCTGAGTGTGTGCTCACCTGAGTGAGTGTGTGCTCACCTTAGTGTGTGTATTCTCATGTGAGTGAGTGTGTCCTCACCTGAGTGTGAGTGTGCGCACCTGAGTGTGTGCTCACCTCAGTGTGTATTCGCCTGAGTGTGTGTGTGCACACATGAGTGTGAGCACACCTGAGTGTGAGTGTGCTCACCTGAGTGTGAGTGTGCTCACCTGAGTGTGTGCTCACCTGAGTGTGTGTGCTCACCTGAGTGTGTGCTCACCTGCGTATGAGGGTGCTCACCTGAGTGTGTGCTCACCTGAGTGAGTGTGTGCTCACCTGAGTGTGTGTGTGCTCACCTGAGTGTGAGTGTGCTCAACTGAGTGTGTGCTCACCTGAGTGTTTGCTCACCTGAGTGTGAGTGTGCTCATTTGAGTGTTTGCTCACCTGAGTGTGTGCTCACCTGAGTGTGAGTGTGCTCACCTGAGTTTGTGTGTGCTCACCTGAGTGTGTGCTCACCTGAATGTGTGTTTGCTCAACTGAGTTTGTGCTCACCTGAGTGTGTGCTCACCTGAGTATGTGCTCTCCTGAGTGTGTGCGCTCACCTGAGTGTGTGTGTGCTCACCTGAGTGTGTGCACACCTGAGTCTGTGTTCTCACCTGAGTGTGTGCTCACCTGAGTGTGTGTGTGCTCACCTGAGTGTGTGTGTGCTCACGTGAGTGAGTGTGTGCTCACCTGAGTGTGAGTGTGCTCACCTGAGTGTGTGCTCACCTGAGTGTGTGTGCTCATTTTAGTGTGTGCTCACCTGAGTGTGAGGGTGCTCACCTGAGTGTGGGCTCACCTGAGTGTGAGTGTGCTCACCTGAGTGTGTGTGCTCACCTGAGTGTGTGCTCACCTTAATGTGAATGTGCTCCCCTGTTTGCTCACCTGAGTGTGTGCTCACCTGAGTGTGTGCTCACCTGAGTGAGTGTGTGCTCACCTGAGTGCGGTCTCAGCAGAATGTGTGTGCTCACCTGAGTGTGTGCTCACCTGAGTGTGTGCTCACCTGAGTCTGTGTGCTCACCTGAGTGTGTGCTCGCTTGAGTGTGTGTGTGCTCACCTGCGTGTGTGTGTGCTCACATGAGTGAGTGTGCGCTCACCTGAGTGTGAGTGTGCGCACCTGAGTGTGTGTGTGCTCACCGGAGTGTGAGTGTGCTCACCTGAGTATGTGCTCACCTGAGTGCGTGCTCACCTGAGTGTGTGCTCACCTGAGTGTGCCTTCAACTGAGTGTGTGGGTTCTCACCTGAGTGTGTGCTAACCTGAGTGTGAGTGTGCTCACCTGAGTGTGTGCAGACCTGAGTGTGTGCTCACCTGAGTGTGTACTCACCTGAGGGAGTGTGTGCACACCTGAGTGCGTGCTCATTAGAATGTGTGTGCTCACCTGAGTGTGTGTGTGCTCACCTGAGTGTTTGTGTGCTCACCTGAGTGTGTGCTCACCTGAGTGTGTGAACACCTGAGTGTGAGTGTGCTCACCTAAGTGCATGACCAGCTGAGTGTGTGCTCACCTGAGTGAGTGTGTGCTCACCTGAGTGCGTGCACACCAGAGTGTGTGTGCTCACCTGAGAGTGTGTGCTCACCTGAGTGTGTGCTCACCTGAGTTTGTGCTCACCTAAGTGTGTGTGTGCTCACTTCAGTGTGTGCGTGCTCACCTGAGTGTGTGTGTGCTCACCTGAGCGTGAGTGTGCTCACCTGAGTGTGAGTGTGCTCACCTGAGTGTGTGCTCTTTTGAGTGTGTGCTCACCTGAGTGTGAGGGTGCTCACCTGAGTGTGTGCTCAGCTGAGTGAGTGTGTGCTCACCTGAGCGTGTGCGTGCTCACTTGAGTGTGTGTTTGTTCACCTGAGTGTCTGCTCACTTGAATCTGTGTGCTCACCTGAGTGTCTTCTCAGCTGAGTGTGTGCTCACCTCAGTGTGAGTGTGCTCACCTGAGTGTGTGCTCACCTGAGTGAGTGCTTGCTCACCTGTGTGTGTGCTCACCAGAGTGTGTGCTCAGTTGCGTGAGTGTCTGCTCACCTGAGTGTGTGCTCACCTCAGTGTGAGTGTGCTCACCTGAGTGTGTGCTCACCTGAGTGTCTTCTCACCTGAGTGTGTGTGTGCTCACCTGTGTGTGTGCTCACCTGAGTGTGTGTGTGCACACATGAGTGTGAGCACAACTGAGTGTGTGTGCTCACCTGAGTGTGTGTGTGCTCACCTGAGTATGTGCTCACCTGAGTGTGTGTGCTCACCTGAGTGTGTGTGTGCTCACCTGAGTGTGAGTGGGCTCACCTGAGTGTGTGCTCACCTGAGTGTGTGCTCACCTGAGTGTGAGTGTGCTCACCTAAGTGCATGACCACCTGCGTGTGTGCTCACCAGAATGAGTGTGTGCTCACCTGAGTGTGTGCTCACCTGAGTCTGTGTGCTCACCACAGTGTGTGCTCACCTGACTGTGTGTGTGCTCACCTGAGTTTGTGTGTGCCCACCTGAGTGAGTGTGTGCTCACCTGAGTGTGAGTGTGCGCACCTGGGTGTGTGTGTGCTCACTGGAGTGTGAGTGTGCTCACCTGACTGTGTGCTCTCCTGAGTGCGTGCTCACCGGAGTGTGTGCTAACCTGAGTGTGCCTTCAACTGAGTGTGTGTGTTCTCTCCTGAGTGTGTGCTAACCTGAGTGTGTGTGTGCTCACCTGATTGTGTGCACACCTGAGTGTGTGCTCACCTGAGTGTGTGCTCACCCGAGGGAGTGTTTGCACACCTGAGTGCCTGCTCATTAGAGTGTCTGTGCTCACCTGAGTGTGTGTGTGCTCACCTGAGTGTGTGCTCACCTGAGTGAGTGTGTGTTCACCTTAGTGTGTGCTCACCTGAGTGTGTGCTCACCTGAGTGTGTGTGTACTCACCTGAGTGTGAGTGTGCGCACCTGAGTGTGTGCTCAGCTGAGTGTGTGTGTGCTCAACAGAGTGTGTGCTCACCTGAGTGTGTGTGTGCTCACCTGAATGTGTGCTCACCTGAGTGTGTGTGTGCTCACTTGAGTGTGTGCTCACCTGAGTGTATGCTCACCTGATTGTGTGCTCACTTGAGTGTGTGTTCTCACCTGAGTGTGTGTGTGCTCACCAGAGTGTGAGTGTGCTCACCTGAGTGTGTGCTCTCTAAAGTGTGTGCTCACCTGAGTATGTGTGTTCTCACCTGAGTGTGTGCTCCCCTGAGTGTGTGCTCACCTGATTGTGTGCTCAACTAAGTGAGTGTGTGCTCACCTGAGTGTGTGCTCACCTGAGTGTGTGTGCTCGCCTGAGTGTGTGCTCACCTGAGTGTCAGGGTGCTCACCTGAGTGTGTGCTCAGCCGAGTGAGTGTGTGCTCACATGAGTGTGTGTGTGCTCACCTGAGTGTGAGTGTGCTCACCTGAGTGTGTGCTCACCTGAGTGTGTGCTCACTTGAGTGTGAGTGTGGTCTTTTGTTTGCTCACCGGAGTGTGTGCTCACCTGAGTGTGTCTTCACCTGAGTGAGTGTGTGCTCACCTGTGTGCGTGCTCACCTGAGTGTGTGTGCTCACCTGAGTGTGTGTTTGCTCACCTGAGTGTGTGCTCACCTGTGTCTGTGTGCTCACCTGAGTGTCTGCTCACCTGAGTGTGTGCTCACCTAAATGTGAGTGTGCTCACCTGAGTGTGTGCTTACCTGAGTGAGTGTGTGCTCACCTGAGTGTGTCCTCATCAGAGTGTGTGTGCCCACCTGAGTGTGTGTTTGCTCACCTGAGTGTGTGCTCACCTGAGTCTGTGTGCTCACCTGAGTGTCTGCTCACCTGAGTGTGTGCTTACCTGAGTGTGAGTGTGCTCACCTGAGTGTGTGCTCACCTGAGTGTGAATGTGCTCATCTGAGTGTGTGCTCACCTGAGTGTGTGCTCACCCGAGTATGTGTGTGCTCACCTGAGTGTGTGCTCACCTGAGTGTGTGTGTGCTCACCTGAGTGTGTGCTCACGTGAGTGTGTGCTCACCTGAGTGTGAGTGTGCTCACCTAAGTGCATGACCACTTGAGTGTGTGCTCACCTGAGTGAGTGTGTGCTCACCTGAGTGCGTGCTCACCAGAGTGTGTGTGCTCACCTGAGTGTGTGTGTGCTCACCTGAGTGTGAGTGTGCGCACCTGAGTGTGTGTGTGCTCACGGGAGTGTGAGTGTGCTCGTATGAGTGTGTCCTCACCTGAGTGTGTGCTCACCTGAGTGTGTGCTCACCTGAGTGTGTGCTCACCTGAGTGTGTGTGTGCTCACCTGAGTGCGTTCTCACCTGAGTGTGTGCTCACCTGTGTGAGTGTGTGCTCACGTGAGTGTGTGCACACATGAGTCTGTGTTCTCACCTGAGTGTGTGCTCACTTGTGTGTGTGTGTTCTCACCTGAGTGTGTGCTCACCTGAGTGTGTGCTCACCTGAGTGTGTGCTCACCTGAGTGAGTGTGTGCTCACCTGAGTGAGTGCTCACCTGAGTGTGTGCTCACCGGAGTGTGTGTGTGCTCACCTGAGTGTGTGTGTGCTCCCGTGAGTGAGTGTGTGCTCACGTGAGTGTGAGTGTGCGCACCTGAGTGTGTGCTCACCTGAGTTTGTGCTCACCTGACTGTTTGTGTACTCACCTGAGTGTGTGCTCACCAGAGTGTGAGTGTGGTCTCCTGTTTGCTCACCGGAGTGTGTGCTCACCTGAGTGCGTGCTTACCTGAGTGTGTGTGCTCACCTGAGTGTGAGGGTGCTCACCTGAGTGTGTGCTCACCTGTGTCTGTGTGCTCACCTGAGTGTGTGCTCACCTGAGTGAGTGTGTGCTCACCTGAGTGCGTCCTCATCAGAGTGTGTGTGCCCACCTGAGTGTGTGTTTGCTCACTTGAGTGTGTGTGCTCACCTGAGTCTGTGTGCTCACCTGAGTGTCTGCTCATCTGAGTGTGTGCTTACCTGAGTGTGAGTGTGCTCAGCTGAGTGTGTGCTCACCTGAGTGTGTGTGTGTTCACCTGAGTGCGTTCTCACCTGAGTGTGTGCTCACCTTAGTGTGTGTGCTCACCTGAGTGTGTGCACACCTGAGTCTGTGTTCTCACCTGAGTGTGTGCTCACCTGAGTGTGTGTGCTCACCTGAGTGTGTGTGTTCTCATGTGAGTGAGTGTGTCCTCACCTGAGTGTGAGTGTGCGCACCTGAGTGTGTGCTCACCTCAGTGTGTATTCGCCTGAGTGTGTGTGTGCACACATGAGTGTGAGCACACCTGAGTGTGTGTGTGCTCACCTGAGTGTGAGTGTGCTCACCTGAGTGTGTGCTCACCTGAGTGTGTGTGCTCACCTGAGTGTGTGCTCACCTGCGTGTGAGGGTGCTCACCTGAGTGTGTGCTCAGCTGAGTGAGTGTTTGCTCACCTGAGTGTGTGTGTGCTCACCTGAGTGTGAGTGTGCTCAACTGAGTGTGTGCTCACCTGAGTGTTTGCTCACCTGAGTGTGAGTGTGCTCATTTGAGTGTTTGCTCACCTGAGTGTGTGCTCACCTGAGTGTGAGTGTGCTCACCTGAGTTTGTGTGTGCTCACCTGAGTGTGTGCTCACCTGAATGTGTGTTTGCTCAAATGAGTTTGTGCTCACCTGAGTGTGTGCTCACCTGAGTATGTGCTCTCCTGAGTGTGTGCGCTCACCTGAGTGTGTGTGCGCTCACCTGAGTGTGTGCACACCTGAGTCTGTGTTCTCACCTGAGTGTGTGCTCACGTGAGTGTGTGTGTGCTCACCTGAGTGTGTGTGTGCTCACGTGAGTGAGTGTGTGCTCACCTGAGTGTGAGTGTGCGCACCTGAGTGTGTGCTCACCTGAGTTTGTGCTCACCTGAGTGTTTGTGTACTCACCTGAGTGTGTGCTCACTTGAGTGTGTGTGTGCAGACATGAGTGTGAGCACACCTGAATGTGTGTGTGCTCACCTGAGTGTAAGTGTGCTCACCTGAGTGTGTGCTCACCTGAGTGTGTGTGCTCACCTGAGTGTGTGCTCACCAGAGTGTGAGTGTGGTCTCCTGTTTGCTCACCGGAGTGTGTGCTCACCTGAGTGTGTCTTCACCTGAGTGAGTGTGTGCTCACCTGAGTGCGTGCTTACCTGAGTGTGTGTGCTCACCTGAGTGTGAGGGTGCTCACCTGAGTGTGTGCTCACCTGTGTCTGTGTGCTCACCTGAGTGTCTGCTCACCTGAGTGTGAGTGTGCTCACCTGAGTGTGTGCTCACCTGAGTGAGTGTGTGCTCACCTGAGTGCGTCCTCATCAGAGTGTGTTTGCCCACCTGAGTGTGTGTTTGCTCACTTGAGTGTGTGTGCTCACCTGAGTCTGTGTGCTCACCAGAGTGTCTGCTCACCTGAGTGTGTGCTTACCTGAGTGTGAGTGTGCTCACCTGAGTGTGTGCTCACCTGAGTGTGTGTGTGCTCACCTGAGTGCGTTCTCACCTGAGTGTGTGCTCACCTGAGTGAGTGTGTGCTCACCTGAGTGTGTGCACACCTGAGTCTGTGTTCTCACCTGAGTGTGTGCTCACCTGAGTGTGTGTGTGCTCACCTGAGTGTGTGTGTTCTCATGTGAGTGAGTGTGTCCTCACCTGAGTGTGAGTGTGCTCACCTGAGTGTGTGCTCACCTGAGTGTGTGTGCTCACCTGAGTGTGTGCTCACCTGCGTGTGAGTGTGCTCTCCTAAGTGCATGACCAGCTGAGTGTGTGCTCACCTGAATGAGTGTGTGCTCACCTGAGTGCGTGCTTACCTGAGTGTGTGTGCTCACCTGAGTGTGAGGGTGCTCACCTGAGTGTGTGCTCACCTGTGTCTGTGTGCTCACCTGAGTGTGTGCTCACCTGAGTGTGAGTGTGCTCACCTGAGTGTCTGCTCACCTGAGTGTGTGCTCACCTGAGTGTTTGTGTGCTCTTCTGAGTGTGTGCTCACCTGTGTGCGTGCTCACCTGAGTGTGTGTGCTCACCTGAGTGTGTGAGTGCTCACCTGAGTGTGTGCTCACCTGAGTGTGTGTCTGCTCACCTGAGTGTGTGCTAACCTGAGTGTGAGTGTGCTCACCTGAGAGAGTGTGTGCTCACCTGATTGTGAGTGCGCTCACCTGAGTGTGTGCTCACCTGAGTGTGTGCTCACCTGAGTGTGTGTGTGCTCACCTGAGTGTGTGCTCACCTGAGTATGTGTGTGCTCACCTGAGTATGTGCCCACCTGAGTGTGTGTGCTCACCTGAATGTGTGTGTGCTCACCTGAGTGTGAGTGTGCTCACCTGAGTGTGTGCTCACCTGAGTGTGTGCTCACCTGAGTGTGAGTGTGCTCTCCTAAGTGCATGACCAGCTGAGTGTGTGCTCACCTGAATGAGTGTGTGCGCACCTGAGTGCGTGCTCACCAGAGTGTGTGTGCTCACCTGAGTGTGTGTGTGCTCACCTGAGTGTGTGCTCACCTGAGTCTGTGCGCTCACATGAGTATGTGCTCACCTGAGTGTGTGTGTGCTCACCTGAGTGTGTGTGTGCTCACCTGAGTGAGTGTGTGCTCACCAGAGTGTGAGTGTGCGCACCTGAGTGTGTGTGTGCTCAGCGGAGTTAGTGTGCTCACCTGAGTGTGTGCTCACCTGAGTGCGTGCTCACCTGAGTGTGTGCTCACCTGAGTGTGTGCTCACCTGAGTGTGTGTGTGCTCACCTGAGTGTGTGCTCACCTGAGTGTGTGCTCACCTGAGTGTCTGTTCACCTGAGTGTTTGTGTGCTCACCTGAGCGTGTGCTCAATTGAGTGTGTGTGTGCAGAAATGAGTGTGGGCACACCTGAGTGTATTTGTGCTCACCTGAGTGTGAGTGTGCTCACCTGAGTGTGTGCTCAGCTAAGTGAGTGTGTGCTCACCTGAGTGTGAGGGTGCTCACCTGAGTGTGAGTGTGCTCACCTGAGTGTGTGCTCACCTGAGTGTGTGCTCACCTGAGTGTGAGTGTGCTCTCCTGTTTGCTCACCTGAGTGTGTGCTCGCCTGAGTGTGTGCTCACCTGAGTGTGTGCTCACCTGAGTGCATAGTCACCTGAGACTGTGTGCTCGCCTGAGTGTGTGTTTGCTCACCTGAATGTGTGTTCACCTCTGTCTGTGTGCTCACCTGAGTGTCTGCACACCTGAGTGTGTGCTCACCTGAGTGTGAGTGTGCTCACCTGAGTGTGTGCTCACCTGAGTGAGTGTGTGCTCACCTGAGTGTGTCCTCACCTGAGTGTGTGCTCACCTGAGTGTGAGTGTGCTCACCTAAGTGCATGACCACTTGAGTGTGTGCTCACCTGAGTGTGTGTGTGCTCACCCGAGTGCGTGCTCACCAGAGTGTGTGTGCTCACCTGAGTGTGTTTGTGCTCACCTGAGTGAGTGCTCAGCTGAGTCTGTGTGCTCACCTGAGTGTGTGCTCACCTGAGTGTGTGTGTGCTCACCTGAGTGTGTGTGTGCTCACCTGAGTGAGTGTGTGCTCACATGAGTGTGAGTGTGCTCACCTGAGTGTGTGTGTGCTCACCGGTGTGTGAGTGTGCTCACCTGAATGTGTGCTCACCTGAGTGCGTGCTCACCTGAGTGTGTGCTCACCTGAGTGTGTGCTCACCTGAGTGTGTGCTCACCTGAGCGCGTTCTCACCAGAGTGTGTGCTCACGTTAGTGAGTGTGTGCTCACCTGAGTGTGAGTGTGCACACCTGAGTTTGTGCTCTCCCGAGTGTGTGCTCACCTGAGTGTGTACTCACCTGAGTGTGTATGTGCACACATGAGTGTGAGCACACCTGAGTGTGTGTGTGCTCACCTGAGTGTGAGTGTGCTCACCTGAATCTGTGCTCATCTGAGTGTGTGTGCTCACCTGAGTGTGTATTCACCTGAGTGTGTGTGTGCTCACCTGAGTGTGTGTGTGCTCAACTGAGTCGGTACTCACCTAAGTGAGTGTGTGCTAACCTGAGTGCGTGCTGACCTGAGTGTGTTCCCACCTGAGTGAGTGTGTGCTGATCTGAGTGCGTGCTCATCTGAGTGTGTGCTCACGTGAGTGTGAGTGTGCTCACCGGAGTGTGTGCTCACCTGAGTGAGTGTGTGTGTTCACCTGAGTGTGAGTGTGCGCAACTGAGTGTGTGCTCACCTGAGTGTCTGCACACCTGAGTGTGTGTGTGCTCCCCTGAGTGTGAGTGTGCTCAGTTGAGCGTGTGCTCACCTGAGTGCGTGCACACCTGAGTGTGTGCTCACCAGAGTGTACCCTCACCTGAGTGTGTGTCTGCTCACCTGAGTGTGAGTGTGCTCACCTGAGTGTGAGTTCGTGCTCTGCTGAGTGTGTGTGTGCTCACCTGAGCGAGAGCGTGCTCACCTGAGTGTGTGATCACCTGAGTGTGTGCTCACCTGAGCGGGAGTGTGCTCTCCTATTTGCTCACCTGTGTGTGCTCACCTGAGTGTGTGATCACCTGAGTGAGTGTGTGCTCACCTGAGTGCGTGCTCACCTGTGCGTGTGTGCTCACCTGAGTGAGTGTGTGCTCACCTGAGTGCGTCCTCAACTGAGTGTGTGAGGTCACCTGAGTGTGTGTTTGCTCACCTGAGTGTGTGCTCACCTGTGTCTGTGTGTTCACCTGAGTTTGTGCTCACCTGAGTGTGTGCTCACCTGAGTGTGAGTTCGTGCTCACCTGAGTGTGTGTGTGCTCACCTGAGTGTGTGCTCACCTGAGTGTGAGTGTGCTCACGTGAGTGTGTGTGTGCTCAGGTTATTGAGTGCGTGCTCACCTGAGTGTGTGTGTGCTCACCTGGGTGTGTGCTCACCTGAGTGTGTGCGCACCTGAGTCTGTGTGCTCACCCGAGTCTGTGTGCTCACCTGAGTCTGTGTGTGCTCACCTGAGTGTGAGTGTGCTCCCCTGAGTGTGTGCTAACCTGAGTGTGTGTGTGCTCACATGAGTGTGTGCTCACCTGAGTGTGAGGGTGCTCACCTGAGTGTGTGCACAGCTGAGTGATTGTGTGCTCACCTGAGTGAGTGTGTGCTCACCTGAGACTGAGTGTGCTCACCTGAGTGTGTGCTCACCTGAGTGTGTGTGTGCTCTCCTGTTTTCTCACCTGAGTGTGTGCTCACCTGAGTGTGTGCTCACCTGAGTGAGTCTATGCTCACCTGATTGCATTCTCACCTGAGTGTGTGTGCTCACCTGAGTGTGACTTTGCTCACCTGAGTGTGTGCTCACCTGTGTCTGTGTGTTCACCTGAGTGTGTGCTTACATGAGTGTGAGCTCACCTGAGTGTGAGTGTGCTCACCTGAGTGTGTGCTCACCTGAGTGAGTGTGTGCTCACCTGAGTGCGTCCCCACCTGAGTGTGTGTGCTCACCTGAGTGTGTGTTTGCTCACATGAGTGTGTGCTCACCTGAGTCTGTGTGGTCACCTGAGTGTCTGCTCACCTGAGTGTGTGCTCACCTGAGTGTGAGTGTGCTCACTTAAGTGCATGACCACTTGATTGTGTTTACCTGAGTTTGAGTGTGCTCACCTGTGTGCTCACCTGAGTGTGTGTGCTCACCTGAGTGTGTGCTCACCTGAGTGTGAGGGTTCTCACCTGAGTGTGTGCTCACCTGAGTGAGTGTGTGCTCACCTGAGTGCGTCCTCACCTGAGTGTGTGTGCTCACCTGAGTGTGTGTTTGCTCACCTGAGTGTGTGCTCACCTGTGTCTGTGTGTTCACCTGAGTGTGTGCTCACCTGAGTGTGTGCTCACCTGGGTGTGAGTTCGTGCTCACCTGAGTGTGTGTGTGCTCACCTGAGTGTGTGCTCACCTGAGTGTGAGTGTGCTCACGTGAGTGTGTGTGTGCTCAGGTTATTGAGTGCGTGCTCACCTGAGTGTGTGTGTGCTCACCTGGGTGTGTGCTCACCTGAGTGTGTGCTCACCAGAGTCTGTGTGCTCACCTGAGTGTGTGTGCTCTGCTGAGTGTGTGTGTGCTCACCTGAGTGTGTGTGTGCTCACCTGAGTGTGTGCTCACCTGAGTGTGTGCTCACCTGAGTGTGTGTGTGCTCACCTGAGTGTGCTCTCACCTGAGTGAGCGTGTGCTCACCTGAGTGTGTGCTCACCTGAGTGTGTGCTCACTTGAGTGTTTGTGTGCTCACCTGAGTGTGTGCTCACCTGAGTCTGTGTGCTCACCTGAGTCTGTGCTCACATGACTGTGTGTGTGCTCACCTGAGTGTGTACTCAGGTGAGTGAGTGTGTGCTCACCTGAGTGTGAGTGTGTGCACCTGAGTGTGTGCTCACCTCAGTGTGTGCTCACCTGAGTGTTTGTGTGCTCACCTGAATGTGTGCTCACTTGAGTGTGTGTGTGTGCACACATGAGTGTGAGCACACCTGAGTTTGTGTGTGCTCACCTGAGTGTGAGTGTGCTCACCTGAGTGTGTGCTCACCTAAGTGTGTGTGTGCTCACCTGAGTCTGTGCTCACCTGAGTGTGAGGGTGCTCACCTGAGTGTGTGCACAGCTGAGTGAGTGTGTGCTCACCTGAGTGAGAGCGTGCTCACCTGAGACTGAGTGTGCTCACCTTAGTGTGCGCTCACCTGAGTGTGAGTGTGCTCCCCTGTTTTCTCACCTGAGTGTGTGCTCACCTGAGTGTGTGCTCACCTGAGTGAGTATATGTTCACCTGAGTGCGTTCTCACCTGAGTGTGTGTGCTCTCCTGAGTGTGTGTTTGCTCACCTGAGTGTGTGCTCACCTGTGTCTGTGTGTTCACCTGAGTGTGTGCTTACATGAGTGTGAGCTCACCTGAGTGTGAGTGTGCTCACCTGAGTGTGTGCTCACCTGAGTGAGTGAGTGCTCACCTGAGTGCGTCCTCACCTGAGTGTGTGTGTTCACCTGAGTTTGTGCTCACCTGAGTGTGTGCTCATCTTAGTGTGAGTTCGTGCTCACGTGAGTGTGTGTGTGCTCACCTGAGTGCGTGCTCACCTGAGTGTGTGTGTGCTCACCTGAGTGTGTGCTCACATGAGCGTGTGTGTGCTCACCTGAGTGTGCTCTCACCTGAGTGAGCGTGTGCTCACCTGAGTGCGTGCTCACCTGAGTGTGTGCTCACCTGAGTGTGTGTGTGCTCACCTGAGTGTGTGCGCACCTGAGTCTGTGTGCTCACCTGAGTCTGTGCTCACCTGACTGTATGTGTGCTCACCTGAGTGTGTGCTCAGGTGAGTGAGTGTGTGCTCACCTGAGTGTGAGTGTGTGCACCTGAGTGTGTGCTCACCTCAGTGTGTGCTCACCTGAGTGTTTGTGTGCTCACCTGAATGTGTGCTCACTTGAGTGTGTGTGTGTGCACACATGAGTGTGAGCACACCTGAGTTTGTGTGTGCTCACCTGAGTGTGAGTGTGCTCACCTGAGTGTGTGCTCACCTGAGTGTGTGTGTGCTCACCTGAGTGTGTGCTCACCTGAGTGTGAGGGTGCTCACCTGAGTGTGTGCACAGCTGAGTGATTGTGTGCTCACCTGAGTGAGTGTGTGCTCACCTGAGACTGAGTGTGCTCACCTGAGTGTGTGCTCACCTGAGTGTGAGTGTGCTCTCCTGTTTTCTCACCTGAGTGTGTGCTCACCTGAGTGTGTGCTCACCTGAGTGAGTCTATGCTCTCCTGAGTGCATTCTCACCTGAGTGTGTGTGCTCACCTGAGTGTGTGTTTGCTCACCTGAGTGTGTGCTCACCTGTGTCTGTGTGTTCACCTGAGTGTGTGCTTACATGAGTGTGAGCTCACCTGAGTGTGAGTGTGCTCACCTGAGTGTGTGCTCACCTGAGTGAGTGTGTGCTCACCTGAGTGCGTCCTAACCTGAGTGTGTCTGCTCACCTGAGTGTGTGTTTGCTCACATGAGTGTGTGCTCACCTGAGTCTGTGTGGTCACCTGAGTGTCTGCTCACCTGAGTGTGTGCTCACCTGAGTGTGAGTGTGCTCACTTAAGTGCATGACCACTTGATTGTGTTTACCTGAGTTTGAGTGTGCTCACCTGAGTGTGTGTTCACCTGAGTGTGTGTGTGCTCACCTGAGTGTCTGTGTGCTCACCTGAGTCTGTACTCACCTAAGTGAGTGTGTGCTAACCTGAGTGCGTGCTCACCTGAGTGTGTTCCCACCTGAGTGAGTGTGTGCTCATCTGAGTGCGTGCTCATTTGAGTGTGTGCTCACCTGAGTGTGTGTGTGCTCACCGGAATGTGTGCTCACCTGAGTGAGTATGTGTGTTCACCTGAGTGTGAGTGTGCGCAACTGAGTGTGTGCTCACCTGAGTGTGTGCACACCTGACAGTGTGTGCTCACCTGAGTGTGAGTGTGCTCACCTGAGTGTGTGCTCACCTGAGTGCGTTCTCACCTGAGTGTGTGCTCACCAGAGTGTACCCTCACCTGAGTGTGTGTGTGCTCACCTGAGTGTGAGTGTGCTCACCTGAGTGTGAGTTTGTGCTCACCTGAGTGTGTGTGTGCTCACCTGAGTGAGAGCGTGCTCACCTGAGTGTGTGATCACCTGAGTGTGTGCTCACCTGAATGTGAGTGTGCTCTCCTATTTGCTCACCTGTGTGTGCTCATTTGAGTGTGTGCTCACCTGAGTGAGTGTGTGCTCACCTGAGTGCGTGCTCACCTGAGCGTGTGTGCTCACCTGAGTGTGTGTTTGCTCACCTGATTGTGTGCTCACCTGTGTGTGTGTGTTCACCTGAGGGTGTTCTCACATGAGTGTGTGCTCACCTGAGTGTGAGTGTGCTCACCTGAGTGTGTGCTCACCTGAGTGAGTGTGAGCTCACCTGAGTGCGTCCTCATTTGAGTGTGTGTGCTCACCTGAGTGTGTGTTTGCTCACCTGAGTGTGTGCTCAACTAAGTGAGTGTGTGCTCACCTGAGTGTGTGCTCACCTGAGTGTGTGCTCACCTGAGTGTGAGTTCGTGCTCACTTGAGTGTGTGTGTGCTCACCTGAGTGTGTGCTCACCTGAGTGTGAGTGTGCTCACGTGAGTGTGTGTGTGCTCAGGTTATTGAGTGCGTGCTCACCTGAGTGTGTGTGTGCTCACCTGGGTGTGTGCTCACCTGAGTGTGTGCTCACCTGAGTCTTTGTGCTCACCTGAGTGTGTGTGCTCAGCTGAGTGTGTGTGTGCTCACCTGAGTGTGTGTGTGCTCACCTGAGTGTGTGCTCACCTGAGTGTGTGTGTGCTCACCTGAGTGTGCTCTCACCTGAGTGAGCGTGTGCTCACCTGAGTGCGTGCTCACCTGAGTGTGCTCTCACCTGAGTGTTTGTGTGCTCACCTGAGTGTGTGCGCACCTGAGTCTGTGTGCTCACCTGAGTCTGTGCTCACCTGACTGTGTGTGTGCTCACCTGAGTGTGTACTCAGGTGAGTGAGTGTGTGCTCACCTGAGTGTGAGTGTGTGCACCTGAGTGTGTGCTCACCTCAGTGTGTGCTCACCTGAGTGTTTGTGTGCTCACCTGAATGTGTGCTCACTTGAGTGTGTGTGTGTGCACACATGAGTGTGAGCACACCTGAGTTTGTGTGTGCTCACCTGAGTGTGAGTGTGCTCACCTGAGTGTGTGCTCACCTGAGTTTGTGTGTGCTCACCTGAGTGTGTGCTCACCTGAGTGTGAGGGTGCTCACCTGAGTGTGTGCACAGCTGAGTGAGTGTGTGCTCACCTGAGTGAGAGCGTGCTCACCTGAGACTGAGTGTGCTCACCTTAGTGTGCGCTCACCTGAGTGTGAGTGTGCTCTCCTGTTTTCTCACCTGAGTGTGTGCTCACCTGAGTGTGTGCTCACCTGAGTGAGTGTATGTTCACCTGAGTGCGTTCTCACCTGAGTGTGTGTGCTCTCCTGAGTGTGTGTTTGCTCACCTGAGTGTGTGCTCACCTGTGTCTGTGTGTTCACCTGAGTGTGTGCTTACATGAGTGTGAGCTCACCTGAGTGTGAGTGTGCTCACCTGAGTGTGTGCTCACCTGAGTGAGTGTGTGCTCACCTGAGTGCGTCCTCACCTGAGTGTGTGTGCTCACCTGAGTGTGTGTTTGCTCACATGAGTGTGTGCTCACCTGAGTCTGTGTGGTCACCTGAGTGTCTGCTCACCTGAGTGTGTGCTCACCTGAGTGTGTGCTCTTATGAGTGTGTGCTCACCTGAATGTGAGTGTGCTCACTTAAGTGCATGACCACTTGATTGTGTTTACCTGAGTTTGAGTGTGCTCACCTGTGTGCTCACCTGAGTGTGTGTGCTCACCTGAGTGTGTGGTCACATGAGTGTGAGGGTTCTCACCTGAGTGTGAGCACAACAGAGTGTGTGTGTGCTCACCTGAGTGTGAGCGTGCTCACCTGAGTGTGGGCTCACTTGAGTGTGTGCTCACCTGAGTGTGAGTGTGCTCTCCTATTTGCTCACCTGTGTGTGCTCACCTGAATGTGTGCTCACCTGAGTGTGTGCTCACCTGAGTGTGAGTGTGCTCACCTGAGTGTGTGCTCACCTGAGTGAGTGTGTGCTCACCTGTGTGCGTCCTCACCTGAGTGTGTGTGTGCTCACCTGAGTGTGTGTTTGCTCACCTGGGTGTGGGCTCACCTGTGTGTGTGTGTTCACCTGAGTGTGTGCTCACCTGAGTGTGTGCTCACCTGAGTCTGTGTGGTCACCTGAGTGTGTGCTCACCTGAGTGTGTGCTCACCTGAGTGGGAGTTCGTGCTCACCTGAGTGTGTGTGTGCTCACCTGAGTGTGTGCTCACCTGAGTGTGAGTGTGCTCACGTGAGTGTGTGTGTGCTCAGGTTATTGAGTGCGTGCTCACCTGAGTGTGTGTGTGCTCACCTGAGTGTGTGCTCACCTGAGTGTTTGTGTGCTCACCTGAGTGTGTGCGCACCTGAGTCTGTGTGCTCACCTGAGTCTGTGCTCACCTGACTGTGTGTTTGCTCACCTGAGTGTGTGCTCAGCTGAGTGAGTGTGTGCTCACCTGAGTGAGAGTGTGTGCACCTGAGTGTTTGCTCACCTCAGTGTGTGCTCACCTGTGTGATTGTGTGCTCACGTGAATGTGTGCTCACTTGAGTGTGTGTGTGCACACATGAGTGTGAGCACACCTGAGTTTGTGTGTGCTCACCTGAGTGTGAGTGTGCTCACCTGAGTGTGTGCTCACCTGAGTGTGTGTGTGCTCACCTGAGTGTGTGCTCACCTGAGTGTGAGGGTGCTCACCTGAGTGTGTGCACAGCTGAGTGAGTCTGTGCTCGCCTCAATGTGTGTGTGCTCACCTGAGTGTGAGTGTGCTCACCTGAGTGTGTGCTCACCTGAGTGTGTGCTCACCTGAGTGTGTCTGTGCTCACCTGAGTGCGTGCTCACCTGAGTGTGTGGGCTCACCTGAGTGTTTGTTTGCTCACCTGAGTGTGTGCTCACCTGTGTCTGTGTGTTCACCTGAGTGTGTGCTTACCTGAGTGTGTGCTCACCTGAGTGTGTGTGCTCACCTGAGTGTGTGCTCACCTGAGTGAGTGTGTGCTCACCTGAGTGCATCCTCACCTGAGTGTGTGTGACACCTGAGTGTGTGTTTGCTCACCTGAGTGTGTGCTCACCTGAGTCTGTGTGGTCACCTGAGTGTGTGCTCACCTGAGTGTCAGTGTGCTCACCTAAGTGCATGACCACTTGATTGTGTGTTTACCTGAGTTTGAGTGTGCTCACCTGAGTGTGTGCTCACCTGAGTGTGTGCTCACCTGAGTGTGTGTGTGCACACATGAGTGTGAGCACACCTGAGTGTGTGTGTTCACCTGAGTGTGAGTGTGCTCACCTGAGTGTGTGTGTGCTCACGTGAGTGAGTGTGTGCTCACCTGAGTGTGAGTGTGCGCACCTGAGTGTGTGCTCACCTGAGTGAGTGCTCACCTGAGTGTGTGTGTGCACACATGAGTTTGAGCATACCTGAGTGTGTGTGCTCACCTGAGTGTGAGGGTGCTCACCTGAGTATGTGCTCACCGGAGTGCGTGCTCACCTGAGTGTATGTGTGCTCACCTGAGTGTGTGTGTGCTCACCTGAGTCTGTACTCACCTGAGTGTGTGCTCACCTGAGTGCGTGCTCACCTGAGTGTGTGCTCACCTGAGTGAGTGTGTGCTCATCTGAGTGCGTGCTCACCTGAGTGTGTGCTCACATGAGTGTGTGTGTGCTCACCGGAGTGTGCGCTCACCTGAGTCTGTGTGCTCACCTGAGTGTGTGCTCACCTGAGTGAGTGTGTGTTCACCTGAGTGTGAGTGTGCGCACCTGAGTGTGTGCTCACCTGAGTGTGTGATCACCTGTGTGTTTGTGTGCTCACCTGAGTGCGTGCTCACCTGAGTGTGTGCTCACCTGAGTGTGTGTGTGCTCACCGGAGTGTGTGCTCATCTGAGTCTGTGTGCTCACCTGAGTGTGTGCTCACCTGAGTGAGTGTGTGCTCACCTGAGTGTGAGTGTGCGCACCTGAGTGTGTGCTCACCTGAGTGTGTGCTCACCTGAGTGAGTGTGTGCTCACCTGAGTGTGAGGGTGCTCACCTGAGTGTGTGCTATCCTGAGTTTGTGCTCACCTGAGTGTTTGTGTGCTCACCTGAGTGTGTGCTCACTTGAGTGTGTGTGTGCAGACATGAGTGTGAGCACACCTTAGTGTATGTGTGCTCACCTGAGTGTGAGTCTCCTCACCTGAGTGTGTGCTCACCTGAGTGTGTGTGCTCACCTGAGTGTGTGCTCACCTGAGTGTGAGGGTGCTCACCTGAGTGTGTGCTCACCTGAGTGTGAGTGTGCTCAGTTGAGTGTGTGTGTGCTCAGGTTAGTGAGTGTGTGCTCACCTGAGTGTGTGTGCTCACCTCAGTGTGGGTTTGCTCACCTGAGGTAGTGCTCACTTGAGTCTGTGGGCTCACCTGAGTGTCTGCTCACCTGAGTGTGTGCTCACCTGAACATGAGTGTGCTCACCTGAGTGTGTGCTCACCTGAGTGTGAGTCTGCTCACCTGAGTGTGTGCTCACCTGAGTGTGTGCTCACCTGAGAGTGTGTGTGGTCACCTGAGTGTGTGCTCACCAGAGTGTGAGGGTGCTCACCTGAGTGTGTGCTCAGCGGAGTGGGTGTGTGCTCACGTGAGTGTGTGTGTGCTCACCTGAGTGTGAGTGTGCTCACCTGAGTGTGTGCTCACCTGAGTGTGTGTGCTCACCTGAGAGTGTGGTCACTTGAGTGTGAGGGTGCTCACCTGAGTGTGTGCTCAGCTGAGTGAGTGTGTGCTCACCTGAGTGTGTGTGTGCATACATGAGTGTGAGGACACATGAGTGTGTGTGTTCACCTGAGTGTGAGTGTGTTCACCTGGGTGTGTGTGTTCTCACGTGAGTGAGTGTGTGCTCACCTGAGTGTGAGTGTGCGCACCTGAGCGTGCGCTCAACTGAATGTGTGCTCACCTGAGTGTGTGTGCACACATGAGTGTGAGCACACCTGAGTGTGTGTGTGCTCACCTGAGTGTGTGCCCGCCTGTGTCTGTGTGTTCACCTGAGTGTGTGCTTACCTGAGTGTGTGCTCACCTGAGTGTGTGTGTGCTCACCTGAGTGTGTGCTCACCTGAGTGTGAGTGTGCTCACCTAAGTGCATGACCACCTGAGTGTGTGCTCACCTGAGTTTGTGTGTGCTCGCCTGAGTGTGTGTGTGCTCACCTGAGTGTGTGTGTGCTCACCTGAGTGTGTGCTAACCTGAGTCTGTGTGCTCACCTGAGTATGTGCTCACCTGAGTGTGTGTGTGCTCACCTGAGTGTGTGTGTGCTCACCTGAGTGAGTGTGTGCTCACCTGAGTGTGAGTGTGCGCACCTGAGTGTGTGTGTGCTCACCGGAGTGAGAGTGTGCTCAACTGAGTGTGTGCTCACCTGAATGCGTGCTCGCCTGAGTGTGTGCTCAACTGAGTGTGTGCTCACCTGAGTGTGTGCTCACCTGAGTGTGTGCTCATTTGAGTGTGTGCTCACCTGAGTGCGTGCTCACCTGAGTGTGTGCTCACCTGAGTGTGTGTGTGCTCACCTGAGTGTGTGCGCACCTGACTCTGTGTGCTCACCTAAGTCTGTGCTCACCTGAGTGTGTGTGTGCTCACCGGTGTTAGTGTGTGCTCACCTAAGTGTGAGTGTGCGCACCTGAGTGTGTGCTCACCTGAGTGTGTGTTCACCTGAGTGTTTGTGTGCTCACCTGAGCGTGTGCTCACTTGAGTGTGTGTGTGCAGACATGAGTGTGAGCACACCTGAGTGTATGTGTGCTCACCTGAGTGTGAGTGTGCTCACCTGAGTGTGTTCTCACCTGAGTGTGTGTGCTCACATGGGTGTGTGCTCACCTGAGTGTGAGGGTGCTCACCTGAGTGTGTGCTCACCTGAGTGTGTGCTCACCTGAGTGTGTTTGTGCTCACCTGAGTGTGAGTGTGCTCACCTGAGTGTGTGTTCACCTGAGTGTGTGCTCACCTGAGTGTGAGTGTGCTCACCTGAGTGTGTGTGTGCTCACCTGAGTGAGTGTGTGCTCACCTGAGTGTGAGTGTGCGCACCTGAGTGTGTCTGTGCTCACCGGAGTGAGAGTGTGCTCACCTGTGTGTGTGCTCACCTGAGTGCGTGCTCACCTGAGTGTGTGCTCACCTGAGTGTATGCTCACCTGAGCGTGTGTGTGCTCACCTGAGTGTGCGCTCACCTGAGGGTGTGCTCACCTGAGTGTGTGCTCATTTGAGTGTGTGCTCACCTGAGTGCGTGCTCACCTGAGTGTGTGCTCACCTGTGTGTGTGTTCACCTGAGTGTGTGCTCACCTGACTGTGTGTGTGCTCACCTGAGTGTGTGCTCAGCTGAGTGAGTGTGTGCTCACCTGAGTGAGAGTGTGTGCACCTGAGTGTGTGCTCACCTCAGTGTGTGCTCACCTGAGTGATTGTGTGCTCACGTGAATGTGTGCTCACTTGAGTGTGTGTGTGCACACATGAGTGTGAGCTCACCTGAGTTTGTGTGTGCTCACCTGAGTGTGAGTGTGCTCACCTGAGTGTGTGCTCACCTGAGTGTGTCTGTGCTCACCTGAGTGTGTGCTCACCTGAGTGTGAGGGTGCTCACCTGAGTGTGTGCACAGCTGAGTGAGTCTGTGATCGCCTCAATGTGTGTGTGCTCACCTGAGTGTGAGTGTGCTCACCTGAGTGTGTGCTCACCTGAGTGTGTGTGCTCACCTGCGTGTGTGCTCACCTGAGTGTGAGTGTGCTCACCTGAGTGTGTGCTCACCTGAGCGAGTTCTCACCTGAGTGTGTGCTCACCTGAGTGTGCCCTCACCTGAATGTATGTGTGTTCACATGAGTGTGAGTGTGCTCACCAGAGTGTGAGTTCGTGCTCACCTGAGTTTGTGTGTGCTCACCTGAGTGTGTGCTCACCTGAGTGTGAGTGTGCTCAGTTGAGTGTGTGTGTGCTCAGGTTAGTGAGTGAGTGCTCACCTGAGTGTGTGTGCTCACCTGAGTGTGGGTTTGCTTACCTGCGGTTGTGCTCACTTGAGTCTGTGTGCTCACCTGAGAGTCTGCTCACCTGAGTGTGTGCTCACCTGAGCGTGAGTGTGCTCACCTGAGTGTGAGTGTGCTCACCTGAGCGTGAGTGTTCTCACCTAAGGGTGTGCTCACCTGAGTGTGTGCTCACCTGAGTGTGTGTGTGCTCACCTGAGTGTGTGCTCACCTGAGTGTGTGCTCACCTGAGTGTGTGCTCACCTGAGTGTGTGTGCTCAGCTGAGTGTGTTTGTGCTCAACTGAGTGTGAGTGTGCTCACCTGAGTGTGTGCTCACCTGAGTGTGTGCTCACCTGAGTGAGTGTGTGCTCACCTGAGTGCTTGCTCACCTTTGTGTGTGCTCACCTGAGTGTGTGTGTGCTCACCTGAGTGTGTGCGCACCTGAGTCTGTGTGCTCACCTGAGTCTGTGCTCACCTGAGTGTGTGTGTGCTCACCTGAGTGTGTGTGTGCTCACCTGAGTGAGTGTGTGCTCACCGGAGTGTGAGTGTGCTCACCTGAGTGTGTGCTCACCTGAGTTTGTGCTCACCTGAGTGTTTGTGTGCTCACCTGAGTGTGTGCTCACCTGAGTGTGAGGGTGCTCACCTGAGTGTGTGCTCACCTGAGTGAGTGTGAGCTCACCTGAGTGTGTGCTCACCTGAGTGTGAGTGTGCTCAGTTGAGTGTGTGTGTGCTCAGGTTAGTGAGTGCGTGCTCACCTGAGTGTGTGTGCTCACCTGACTGTGGGTTTGCTCACCTGAGGTGGTGCTCACTTGAGTCTGTGTACTCACCTGAGTGTCTGCTCACCTGAGTGTGTGGTCACCTGAGCGTGAGTGTGCTCACCTGAGTGTGTGCTCACCTGAGTGTGAGTCTGCTCACCTGAGTGTGTGCTCACCTGAGTGTGTGCTCACCTGAGTGTGTGTGTGGTCACCTGAGTGTGTGCTCACCTGAGTGTGAGGGTGCTCACCTGAGTGTGTGCTCAGCTGAGTGTGTGCTCACCTGAGTGAGTGTGTGCTCACCTGAGTGTGAGTGTGCTCACCTGAGTGTGTGCTCACCTGAGTGTGTGTGCTCACCTGAGAGTGTGCTCACCTGAGTGCGAGGGTGCTCACCTGAGTGTATGCTCAGCTGAGTGAGTGTGTGCTCACCTGAGTGTGTGTGTGCTCACATAAGTGTGAGTGTGCTCACCTGAGTGTGTGCTTACCTGAGTGTGTGCTCACCTGAGTGTGAGTGTGCTCTCCTGTTTGCTCACCTGAGTGTGTGCTCACCTGAGTGTGTGTTCACCTGAGTGAGTGTGTGCTCACCTGAGTGCGTACTCACCTGAGTGTGTGTGCTCACCTGAGTGTGTGTTTGCTCACCTGAATGTGTGCTAACCTGTGTCTGTGTGCTCACCTGAGTGTCTGCTCACCTAAGTGTATGCTCACCTGAGTGTGTGCTCACCTGAGTGAGTGCGTGCTAAACTGAATATGTGTGTGCTCACCTGAGTGTGAGTGTGCTCACCTGAGTGTGTGCTCACCTGACTGGGTGCTCACCTGAGCGTGTGTGTGCTCACCTGAGTATGTGCACACCTGAGTGTGTGTGTGCACACATGAGTGTGAGGACACATGAGTGTGTGTGTTCACCTGAGTGTGAGTGTGCTCACCTGAGTGTGTGTGTGCTCACGTGAGTGAGTGTGTGCTCACCTGAGTGTGAGTGTGCGCACCAGAGCGTGCGCTCACCTGAGTGTGTGCTCACCTGAGTGTGTGTGCACACATGAGTGTGAGCACACCTGAGTGTGTGTGTGCTCACCTGAGTGTGTGCTCGCCTGTGTCTGTGTGTTCACCTGAGTGTGTGCTTACCTGAGTGTGTGCTCACTTGATTGTGTGTGTGCTCACCTGAGTGTGTGCTCACCTGAGTGTGAGAGTGCTCACCTAAGTGCATGACCACCTGAGTGTGTGCTCACCTGAGTGTGTGTGTGCTCACCTGAGTGTGTGCGCACCTGACTCTGTGTGCTCACCTAAGTCTGTGCTCACCTGAGTGTGTGTCTGCTCACATGAGTGTGTGTGTGCTCACCGGTGTTAGTGTGTGCTCACCTAAGTGTGAGTCTGCGCACCTGAGTGTGTGCTCACCTGAGTGTGTGTTCACCTGAGTGTTTTTGTGCTCTCCTGAGCGTGTGCTCACTTGAGTGTGTGTGTGCAGACATGAGTGTGAGCACACCTGAGTGTATGTGTGCTCACCTGAGTGTGAGTGTGCTCACCTGAGTGTGTTCTCACCTGAGTGTGTGTGCTCACCTGGGTGTGTGCTCACCTGTGTGTGAGGGTGCTCACCTGAGTGTGTGCTCAGCTGAGTGAGTGTGTGCTCACCTGAGTGTGTTTGTGCTCACCTAAGTGTGAGTGTGCTCACCTGAGTGTGTGTTCACCTGAGTGTGTGCTCACCTGAGTGTGAGTGTGCTCTCCTGTTTGCTCACCTGAGTGTGTGCTCACCTGAGTGTGTGCTCACCTGAGTGAGTGTGCTCACCTGGGTGTGTGCTCACCTGAATGTGAGGGTGCTCACCTGAGTGTGTGCTCAGCTGAGTGAGTGCGTGCTCACCTGAGTGTGTTTGTGCTCACCTGAGTGTGAGTGTGCTCACCTGAGTGTGTGTTCACCTGAGTGTGTGCTCACCTGAGTGTGAGTGTGCTCTCCTGTTTGCTCACCAGAGTGTGTGCTCACCTGAGTGTGTGCTCACCTGAGTGAGTGTGTGCTCACCTGTGCGCGTGCTCACCTGAGACTGTGTGCTCGCCTGAGTGTGTGTTTGCTCACCTGAATGTGTGTTCACCGGTGTCTGTGTGCTCACCTGAGTGTCTGATCACCTGAGTGTGTGTGTGCTCACCTGAGTGTGTGTTCAGGTGAGTGTGTGTCTGCACACAAGAGAGTGAGCACACCAGAGTGTGTGTTCTCACCTGAGTGTGTGTGTGCTCACCTGAGTATGTGCTCACCTGAGTGTGTGTGCTCACCTGAGTGTGTGTGCTCACCTGAATGTGAGTGTCCTCACCTGATTGTGTGCTCACCTGAGTGTGTGCTCACCTGAGTGTGAGTGTGCTCGCCTGAGTGTGTGCTCAGATATGTGAGTGTGTGCTCACGTGAGTGTGTGTGTGCTCAGCTGAGTGTGAGTGTGCTCACCTGAGTGTCTGCTCACCTGAGTGTGTGCTCACCTGAGTGTTTGTGTGCTCACCTGAGTGTGTGCTCACCTGAGAGAGTGTGTGCTCACCTGTGTGCGTGCTCACCTGAATGTGTGTGCTCAGCTGAGTGTGTGAGTGCTCACCTGAGTGTGTGCTCACCTGAGTGTGTGTCTGCTCACCTGAGTGTGTGCTAACCTGAGTGTGAGTATGCTCACCTGAGTGAGTGTGTGCTCACCTGATTGTGAGTGCGCTCACCTGAGTGTGTGCTCACCTGAGTGTGTGCTCACCTGAGTGTGTGTGTGCTCACCTGAGTGTGTGCTCACATGAGTGTGTGTGTGCTCACCTGAGTATGTGCTCACCTGAGTGTGTGTGCTCACCTGAATGTGTGTGTGCTCACCTGAGTGTGAGTGTGCTCACCTGAGTGTGTGCTCACCTGAGTGTGTGCTCACCTGAGTGTGAGTGTGCTCTCCTAAGTGCATGACCAGCTGAGTGTGTGCTCACCTGAATGAGTGTGTGCGCACCTGAGTGTGTGCTCACCAGAGTGTGTGTGCTCACCTGAGTGTGTGTGTGCTCCCCTGAGTGTGTGCTCACCTGAGTCTGTGTGCTCACCTGAGTATGTGCTCACCTGAGTGTGTGTGTGCTCACCTGAGTGTGTGTGCTCACCTGAGTGAGTGTGTGCTCACCTGAGTGTGAGTGTGCGCACCTGAGTGTGTGTGTGCTTAGCGGAGTGAGAGTGTGCTCACCTGAGTGTGTGCTCACCTGAGTGTTTGCTCACCTGAGTGTGTGTGTGCTCACCTGAGTGTGTGCTCACCTGAGTGTTTGCTCACCTGAGTGTGTGCTCACCTGAGTGTCTGTTCACCTGAGTGTTAGTGTGCTCACCTGAGTGTGTGCTCACTTGAGTGTGTGTGTGCAGACATGAGTGTGAGCACTCCTGAGTGTATTTGTGCTCACCTGAGTGTGAGTGTGCTCACCTGAGTGTGTTCTCGCCTGAGTGTGTGTGCTCACCTGAGTGTGTGCTCACCTGAGTGTGTGGGTGCTCACCTGAGTGTGTGCTCAGCTGAGTGAGTGTGTGCTCACCTGAGTGTGAGGGTGCTCACCTGAGTGTGAGTGTGCTCACCTGAGTGTGTGCTCACCTGAGTGTGTGCTCACCTGAGTGAGCGTGTGCTCACCTGAGTGCGTGCTCACCTGAGACTGTGTGCTCGCCTGAGTGTGTGTTTGCTCACCTGAATGTGTGTTCACCTGTGTCTGTGTGCTCAACTGAGTGTGTGCTCACCTGAGTGTGTGCTCACCTGAGTGTGTGTGTGCTCACCTGAGTGTGTGCTCACCTGAGTGAGTGTGTGCTCACCTGAGTGTGTCCTCACCTGAGTGTGTGCTAACCTGAGTGTGAGTGTGCTCACCTAAGTGCATGACCACTTGAGTGTGTGCTCACCTGAGTGTGTGTGTGCTCACCCGAGTGCGTGCTCACCAGAGCGTGTGTGCTCACCTGAGTGTGTGTGTGCTCACCTGAGTGAGTGCTCAGCTGAGTCTGTGTGCTCACCTGAGTGTGTGCTCACCTGAGTGTGTGTGTGCTCACCTGAGTGTGTGTCTGCTCACCTGAGTGAGTGTGTGCTCACATGAGTGTGAGTGTGCTCACCTGAGTGTGTGTGTGCTCACCGGAGTGTGAGTGTGCTCACCTGAATGTGCGCTCACCTGAGTGTGTGCTCACCTGAGAGTGTGCTCACCTGAGTGTGTGCTCACCTGAGTGCATTCTCACCAGAGTGTGTGCTCACCTGAGTGAGTGTGTGCTCTCCTGAGTGTGTGCACACCTGAGTCTGTGTTCTCACCTGAGTGTGTGCTCACCTGAGTGTGTGTGCTCACCTGAGTGTGTGTGTGCTCACGTTAGTGAGCGTGTGCTCACCTGAGTGTGAGTGTGCACACCTGAGTTTGTGCTCTCCTGAGTGTGTGCTCACCTGAGTGTGTGCTCACCTGAGTGTGTATGTGCACACATGAGTGTGAGCACACCTGAGTGTGTGTGTGCTCACCTGAGTGTGTTTGTGCTCACCTGAGTGTGTGCTCACCTGAGTGTGTGTGCTCACCTGAGTGTGTGTTCACCTGAGTGTGTGTGTGCTAACCTGAGTGTGTGTGTGCTCACCTGAGTCTGTACTCACCTGAGTGTGTGCTAACCTGAGTGCGTGCTCACCTGAGTGTGTTCCCACCTGAGTGAGTGTGTGCTCATCTGTGTGAGTGCTCATCTGAGTGTGTGCTCACCTGAGTGTGTGTGTGCTCACCGGAGTGTGTGCTCACCTGAGTGAGTGTGTGTGTTCACCTGAGTGTGAGTGTGCGCAACTGAGTGTGTGGTCACCTGAGTGTGTGCACACCTGACAGTGTGTGCTCTCCTGAGTGTGAGTGTGCTCACCTGAGTGTGTGCTCACCTGAGTGCGTGCTCACCTGAGTGTGTGCTCACCAGAGTGTACCCTCACCTGAGTGTGTGTGTGCTCACCAGAGTGTGAGTGTGCTCACCTGAGTGTGAGTCCGTGCTCACCTGAGTGTGTGTGTGCTCACCTGAGTGAGAGCGTGTTCACCTGAGTGTGTGCTCACCTGAGTGTGTGCTCACCTGAGTGTGAGTGTGCTCTCCTATTTGCTCACCTGTGTGTGCTCAACTGAGTGTGCGCTCACCTGAGTGCGTGCTCACCTGAGCGTGTGTGCTCACCTGAGTGTGTGTTTGCTCACCTGATTGTGTGCTCACCTGTGTGTGTGTGTTCACCTGAGGGTGTTCTCACCTTAGTGTGTGCTCACCTGAGTGTGAGTGTGCTCACCTGAGTGTGTGCTCACCTGAGTGAGTATGTTCTCACCTGAGTGCGTCCTCACCTGAGTGTGTGTGCTCACCTGCGTGTGTGTTTGCTCACCTGAGTGTGTGCTCACCTGTGTCTGTGTGTTCACCTGAGTGTGTGCTCACCTGAGTGTGTGCTCACCTGAGTGTGAGTTCGTGCTCACCTGAGTGTGTGTGTGCTCACCTGGGTGTGTGCTCACCTGAGTGTGTGCTCACCTGAGTCTGTGTGCTCACCCGAGTGTGTGTGCTCACCTGAGTGTGTGTGTGCTCACCTGAGTGTGTGTGTGCTCACCTGAGTGTGTGCTCACCTGAGTGTGTTCTCACCTGAGTGTGTGTGTGCTCACCTGAGTGTGCTCTCACCTGAGTGAGCGTGTGCTCACCTGAGTGCGTGCTCACCTGAGTGTGTGCTCACCTGAGTGTGTGTGTGCTCACCTGAGTGTGTGCGCACCTGAGTTTGTGTGCTCACCTGAGTCTGTGCTCACCTGACTGTGTGTGTGCTCACCTGAGTGTGTGCTCAGGTGAATGAGTGTGTGCTCACCTGAGTGTGAGTGTGTGCACCTGAGTGTGTGCTCACCTCAGTGTGTGCTCACCTGAGTGTTTGTGTGCTCACCTGAATGTGTGCTCACTTGAGTGTGTGTGTGTGCACACATGAGTGTGAGCACACCTGAGTTTGTGTGTGCTCACCTGAGTGTGAGTGTGCTCACCTGAGTGTGTGCTCACCTGAGTGTGTGTGTGCTCACCTGAGTGTGTGCTCACCTGAGTGTGAGGGTGCTCAGCTGAGTGTGTGCACAGCTGAGTGAGTGTGTGCTCACCTGAGTGAGTGTGTGCTCACCTGAGACTGAGTGTGCTCACCTGAGTGTGTGCTCACCTGAGTGTGTGCTCACCTGAGTGTGAGTGTGTTCTCCTGTTTTTTCACCTGAGTGTGTGCTCACCTTAGTGTGTGCTCACCTGAGTGAGTCTATGCTCACCTGAGTGCGTTCTCACCTGAGTGTGTGTGCTCACCTGAGTGTGTGTTTGCTCACCTGAGTGTGTGCTCACCTGTGTCTGTGTGTTCACCTGAGTGTGTGCTTACATGAGTGTGTGCTCACCTGAGTGTGTGTGTGCTCACCTGTGTGTATGCTCACCTGAGTGAGTGTGTGCTCACCTGAGTGCGTCCTCACCTGAGTGTGTGTGCTCACCTGAGTGTGTGTTTGCTCACATGAGTGTGTGCTCACCTGAGTCTGTGTGGTCACCTGAGTGTCTGCTCACCTGAGTGCGTGCTCACCTGAGTGTGAGTGTGCTCACCGAAGTGCGTGTGTGCTCACCTGAGTGTGAGTGTGCTCACCTGAGTGTGTGCTCTCCTGAGTGTGTGCTCACCTGAGTGTGAGTGTGCTCACTTAAGTGCATGACCACTTGATTGTGTTTACCTGAGTTTGAGTGTGCTCACCTGTGTGCTCACCTGAGTGTGTGTGCTCACCTGAGTGTGTGCTCACCTGAGTGTGAGGGTTCTCACCTGAGTGTGTGCTCAGCTGAGTGAGTGTGTGTTCACCTGAGTGTGTGTGTGCTAACCTGAGTGTGAGTTTTCCCCCCATGAGTGTGTGCTCACCTGAGTGTGTGCTCACCTGAGTGTGAGGGTGCTCTCCTGTTTGCTCACCTGAGTGTGTGCTCACCTGAGTGTGTGCTCACCTGAGTGTGTCCTCACCTGACTGTGTGTGTGCACGCATGAGTGTGAGCACACCTGAGTGTGTGTGTTCCCCTGAGTGTGAGTGTGCTCACCTGAGTGTGTGTGTGCTCACGTGAGTGAATGTGTTCCCACCTGAGTGAGTGTGTGCTCATCTGAGTGCGTGCTCATCTGAGTGTGTGCTCACCTGAGTGTGTGTGTGCTCACCAGAGTGTGTGCTCCCCTGAGTGCGTGCTCACCTGAGTGTGTGCTCACCAGAGTGTACCCTCACCTGAGTGTGTGTGTGCTCACCTGAGTGTGAGTGTGCTCACCTGAGTGTCGTTTCGTTCTCACCTGAGTGTGTGTGTGCTCACCTGAGTGTGTGCTCACCTGAGTGTGAGTGCGCTCACGTGAGTGTGTGTGTACTCAGGTTATTGAGTGCGTGCTCACCTGAGTGTGTGCGTCCTCACCTGAATGTCTGGTCACCTGAGTGTGTGCTCACTTGAGTCTGTGTGCTCAGCTGAGTGTGTGTGCTCAGCTGAGTGTGTGTGTGCTCACCTGAGTGTGAGTGTGCTCACCTGAGTGTGTGCTCACCTGAGTGAGCCTGTGCTCACCTGAGTGCGTGCTCACCTGATTGTGTGCTCACCTGGGTGTGTGCGTGCTCACCTGAGTGTGTGCGCACCTGCGTCTGTGTGCTCACCTGAGTCTGTGCTCACCTGACTGTGTGTATGCTCACCTGAGTGTGTCCTCAGGTGAGTGAGTGTGTACTCACCTGAGTGTGAGTGTGCGCACCTGAGTGTGTGCTCACCTCAGTGTGTGCTCACCTGAGTGTTTGTGTGCTCACCTGAATGTGTGCTCACTTGAGTGTGTGTGTACACACATGAGTGTGAGCACACCTGAGTGTGTGTTTGCTCACCTGAGTGTGAGCGTGCTCACCTGAGTGTGTGCTCACTTGAGTGTGTGCTCACCTGAGTGTGAGTGTGCTCTCCTATTTGCTCACCTGTGTGTGCTCACCTGAGTGTGTGCCCACCTGAGTGAGTGTGTGCTCACCTGAGTGCGTGCTCACCTGAGTGTGTGCGTGCTCACCTGAGTGTGTGTTTGTTCACCTGAGTGTGTGCTCACCTGTGTGTGTGTGTTCACCTGAGTGTGTGCTCACCTGAGTGTGTGTTCACCTGAGTGTGAGTGTGCTCACCTGAGTGTGTGCTCACCTGAGTGAGTGTGTGCTCACCTGTGTGCGTCCTCACCTGAGTGTGTGTGCTCACATTAGTGTGTGTTTGCTCACCTGAGTGTGTGCTCACCTGAGTCTGTGTGGTCACCTGAGTGTGTGTTTGCTCACCTGAGTGTGTGCTCACCTGAGTCTGTGTGGTCACCTGAGTGTGTGGTCACCTGAGTGTGTGCTCACCTGAGTGGGAGTTCGTGCTCACCTGAGTGTGTGTGTACTCACCTGAGCGTGTGCTCACCTGAGTGTGAGTGTGCTCACGTCAGTGTGTGTGTGCTCAGGTTATGGAGTGCCTGCTCACCTGAGTGTGTGTGTGCTCACCTGAGTGTGTGCTCACCTAAGTGTGTGCTCACTTGAGTCTGTGTGCTCACCCGTGTGTGTGTGCTCAGCTGAGTGTGTGTGTGCTCACCTGAGTGTGAGTGTGCTCACCTGAGTGTGTGCTCACCTGAGTGTGTGCTCACCGGAGTGTGTGTGTGCTCACCTGAGTGTGCTCTCACCTGAGTGAGCGTGTTCTCACCTGAGTGCGTGCTCACCTGAGTGTGTGCTCACCTGAGTGTGTGTGTGCTCACCTGAGTGTGTGCGCACCTGAGTCTGTGTGCTCACCTTAGTCTGTGCTCCCCTGACTGTGTGTGTGCTCACCTGAGTGTGTGCTCAGGTGAGTGAGTGTGTGCTCACCTGAGTGTGAGTGTGTGCACCTGAGTGTGTGCTCACCTCATTGTGTACTCACCTGAGTGTTTGTGTGCTCACCTGAATGTGTGCTCACTTGAGTGTGTGTGTGTGCACACATGAGTGTGAGCACACCTGAGTTCGTGTGTGCTCACCTGAGTGTGAGTGTGCTCACCTGAGTGTGTGCTCACCTGAGTGTGTGGTGGTCACCTGAGTGTGTGCTCACCTGAGTGTGAGGGTGCTCACCGGAGTGTATGCACAGCTGAGTGAGTGTGTGCTCACCTGAGTGAGTGTGTGCTTACCTGAGACTGAGTGTGCTCACCTGAGTGTGTGCTCACCTGAGTGTGTGCTCACCTAAGTGTGAGTGTGCTCTCCTGTTTTTTCACCTGAGTGTGTGCTCACCTGTGTGTGTGCTCACCTGAGTGAGTCTATGCTCACCTGAGTGCGTTCTCCCCTGAGTGTGTGCTCACCTGAGTGTGTGTGTGCTCACCTGAGTGTGTGCTCATCTGAGTGTGAGGGTGCTCACCTGAGTGGGTCCTCATTTGAGTGAGTCTGTGCTCACCTGAGTGCGTGCCCACCTGAGTGTGTGTGCTCACATGAGTGTTTGTTTGCTCACCTGAGTGTGTGCTCACCTGTGTCTGTGTGTTCACATAAGTGTGTGCTTACCTGAGTGTGTGCTCACCTGAGTGTGAGTGTGCTCACCTGAGTTTGTGCTCACCTGAGTGAGTGTGTGCTCACCTGAGTGCATCCTCACCTGAGTGTGTGTGCCCACCTGAGTGTGTGTTTGCTCACCTGAGTGTGTGCTCACCTGAGTCTGTGTGGTCACCTGAGTGCCTGCTCACCTGAGTGTGTGCTCACCTGAGTGTGAGTGTGCTCACCTGAGTGTGTGTGTGCTCACCTGAGTGTGAGTGTGCTCACCTGAGTGTGTGCTCTCCTGAGTGTGTGCTCACCTGAGTGTGAGTGTGCTCACCTAAGTGCATGACCACTTGATTGAGTGCTTACCTGAGTTTGAGTGTGCTCACCTGAGTGTGTGCTCACCTGAGAGTGGGTGTGCTCTCCTGTTTGCTCACCTGAGTGTGTGCTCACCTGAGTGTGTGCTCACCTGAGTGTGTGTGTGCACACATGAGTGTGAGCACACCTGAGTGTGTGTGTTCACCTGAGTGTGAGTGTGCTCACCTGAGTGTGTGTGTGCTCACGTGAGTGAGTGTGTGCTCACCTGAGTGTGAGTGTGCGCACCTGAGTGTGTGCTCACCTGAGTGAGTGCTCACCTGAGTGTGTGTGTGCACACATGAGTTTGAGCATACCTGAGTGTGTGTGCTCACCTGAGTGTGAGTGTGCTCACCTTAGTGTGTGCTCACCTGAGTGTGAGGGTGCTCACCTGAGTATGTGCTCACCTGAGTGCGTGCTCACCTGAGTGTATGTGTGCTCACCTGAGTGTGTCTGTGCTCACCTGAGTCTGTACTCACCTAAGTGAGTGTGTGCTCACCTGAGTGCGTGCTCACCTGTGTGTGTGCTCACCTGAGTGAGTGTGTGCTCATCTGAGTGCGTGCTCACCTGAGTGTGTGCTCACCTGAGTGTGTGTGTGCTCACCGGAGTGTGTGCTCACCTGAGTCTGTGTGCTCACCTGAGTGTGTGCTCACCTGAGTGAGTGTGTGTTCATCTGAGTGTGAGTGTGCGCACCCGAGTGTGTGCTCACCTGAGTGTGTGCTCACCTGAGTGTGTGTGTGCACACATGAGTGTGAGCACACCTGAGAATGTGTGTGCTCACCTGAGTGTGAGTGTGCTCACCTGAGTGTGTGCTCACCTGAGTGTGTGTGCTCACCTGCGTGTGTGCTCACCTGAGTGTGAGTGTGCTCACCTGAGTGTGTGCTCACCTGAGCGCATTTTCACCTGAGTGTGTGCTCACCAGAGTGTGCCCTCACCTGAGTGTGTGTGTGCTCACATGAGTGTGAGTGTGCTCACCTGAGTGTGAGTTCGTGCTCACCTGTGTTTGTGCGTGCTCACCTGAGTGTGAGTGTGCTCAGTTGAGTGTGTGTGTGCTCAGGTTAGTGAGTGCGTGCTCACCTGAGCGTGTGTGCTCACCTGAGTGTGGGTTTGCTCACCTGAGGTAGTGCTCACTTGAGTCTGTGTGCTCACCTGAGTGTCTGCTCACCTGAGTGTGTGCTCACCTGAGCGTGAGTGTGCTCACCTGAGTGTGTGCTCACCTGAGTGTGAGTCTGCTCACCTGAGTGTGTGCTCACCTGAGTGTGTGCTCACCTGAGTGTGTGTGTGCTCACCTGAGTGTGTGCTCACCTGAGTGTGAGGGTGCTCACCTGAGTGTGTGCTCAGCTGAGTGAGTGTGTGCTCACCCCAGTGTGTGTGTGCTCACCTGAGTGTGAGTGTGCTCACCTGAGTGTGTGCTCACCTGAGAGTGTGCTCACCTGAGTGTGGGGGTGCTCACCTGAGTGTGTGCTCAGTTAAGTGAGTGTGTGCTCACCTGAGTGTGTGTGTGGTCACCTGAGTGTGAGTATGCTCACCTGAGTGTGTGCTCACCTGAGTGTGTGCTCACCTGAGTGTGAGTGTGCTCTCCTGTTTGCTCATGTGAGTGTGTGCTCACCTGAGTGTGTGTTCACCTGAGTGAGTGTGTGCTCACCTGAGTGCGTGCTCACCTGAGTGTGTGTGCTCACCTGAGTGTGTGTTTGCTCACCTGAATGTGTGCTAACCTGTGTCTGTGTGCTCACCTGAGTGTCTGCTCACCTGAGTGTATGCTGACCTGAGTGTGTGCTCACCTGAGTGAGTTTGTGCTCACCTGAATGTGTGTGTGCTCACCTGAGTGTGTATGCTCACCTGAGTCTGTGTGCTCACCTGAGTGTCTGCTCACCTGAGTGTGTGCTCACCTGAGTGTGAGTGTGCTCACGTGAGTGAGTGTGCGCTCACCTGAGTGTGAGTGTGCTCACCTGAGTGTGTGCTCACCTGAGTGGGTGCTCACCTGAGTGTGTGTGTGCTCACCTGAGTATGTGCACACCTGAGTGTGTGTGTGCACACATGAGTGTGAGGACACATGAGTGTGTGTGTTCACCTGAGTGTGAGTGTGCTCACCTGAGTGTGTGTGTGCTCACGTGAGTGAGTGTGTGCTCACCTGAGTGTGAGTGCGCGCACCTGAGCGTGCGCTCACCTGAGTGTGTGCTCACCTGAGTGTGTGCGTGCACACATGAGTGTGAGCACACCTGAGTGTGAGTGTGCTCACCTGAGTGTGTGCTCACCTGTGTCTGTGTGTTCACCTGAGTGTGTGCTTACCTGAGTGTGTGCTCACCTGAGTGTGTGTGTGCTCACCTGAGTGTGTGCTCACCTGAGTGTGAGTGGGCTCACCTAAGTGAATGACCACCTGAGTGTGTGCTCACCTGAGTGAGTGTGTGCTCACCTGAGTGCGGGCTCACCAGAGTGTGTGTGCTCACCTGAGTTTGTGTGTGCTCACCTGAGTGTGTGCTCACCAGAGTCTGTGTGCTCACCTGAGTATGTGCTCACCTGAGTGTGTGTGTGCTCACCTGAGTGTGTTTGTGCTCACCTGAGTGAGTGTGTGCTCACCTGAGTGCGAGTGTGCGCACCTGAGTGTGTGTGTGCTCACCCGAGTGTGAGTGTGCTCACCTGAGTGTGTGCTCACCTGAGTGTGTGCTCACCTGAGTGAGTGTGTGCTCACCTGAGTGTGTGCTCAGCTGAGTGTGTGTGTGCTCACCTGAGTGTGTGTGTGCTCACCTGAGTGTGAGTGTGCTCACCTGAGTGTGTGCTCACCTGAGTGTGTGCTCACCTGAGTGTGAGTGTGCTCTCCTGTTTGCTCACCTGAGTGTGTGCTCACCTGAGTGTGTGTGTGCTCACCTGAGGGTGTTCTCACCTGAGTGTGTGCTCACCTGAGTGTGAGTGTGCTCACCTGAGTGTGTGCTCACCTGAGTGAGTATGTTCTCACCTGAGTGCGTCCTCACCTGAGTGTGTGTGCTCACCTGAGTGTGTGTTTGCTAACCTGAGTGTGTGCTCACCTGTGTCTGTGTGTTCACCTGAGTGTGTGCTCACCTGAGTGTGTGCTCACCTGAGTGTGAGTTCGTGCTCACCTGAGTGTGTGTGTGCTCACCTGAGTGTGTGCTCACCTGAGTGTGAGTGTGCTCACGTGAGTGTGTGTGTGCTCAGGTTATTGAGTGCGTGCTCACCTGAGTGTGTGTGTGCTCACCGGTGTGTGTGCTCACCTGAGTGTGTGCTCACCTGAGTCTGTGTGCTCACCCGAGTGTATGTGCTCACCTGAGTGTGTGCGTGCTCACCTGAGTGTGTGCTCACCTGAGTGTGTGCTCACCTGAGTGTGTGTGTGCTCACCTGAGTGTGCTCTCACCTGAGTGAGCGTGTGCTCACCTGAGTGTGTGCTCACCTGAGTGTGTGCTCACCTGAGTGTGTGTGTGCTCACCTGAGTGTGTGCGCACCTGAGTCTGTGTGCTCACCTGAGTCTGTGCTCACCTGACTGTGTGTGTGCTCACCTGAGTGTGTGCTCAGGTGAGTGAGTGTGTGCTCACCTGAGTGTTAGTGTGCTCACCTGAGTGTGTGCTCACCTGAGTGTGTGTGTGCTCACCTGAGTGTGTGCTCACCTGAGTGTGAGGGTGCTCACCTGAGTGTGTGCACAGCTGAGTGAGTGTGTGCTCACCTGAGTGAGTGTGTGCTCACCTGAGACTGAGTGTGCTCACCTGAGTGTGTGCTCACCTGAGTGTGTGCTCACCTAAGTGTGAGTGTGCTCTCCTGTTTTTTCACCTGAGTGTGTGCTCACCTGTGTGTGTGCTCACCTGAGTGAGTCTATGCTCACCTGAGTGCGTTCTCCCCTGAGTGTGTGCTCACCTGAGTGTGTGTGTGCTCACCTGAGTGTGTGCTCATCTGAGTGTGAGGGTGCTCACCTGAGTGTGTCCTCATTTGAGTGAGTCTGTGCTCACCTGAGTGCGTGCTCACCTGAGTGTGTGTGCTCACATGAGTGTTTGTTTGCTCACCTGAGTGTGTGCTCACCTGTGTCTGTGTGTTCACCTAAGTGTGTGCTTACCTGAGTGTGTGCTCACCTGAGTGTGAGTGTGCTCACCTGAGTTTGTGCTCACCTGAGTGAGTGTGTGCTCACCTGAGTGCATCCTCACCTGAGTGTGTGTGCTCACCTGAGTGTGTGTTTGCTCACCTGAGTGTGTGCTCACCTGAGTCTGTGTGGTCACCTGAGTGCCTGCTCACCTGAGTGTGTGCTCACCTGAGTGTGACTGTGCTCACCTGAGTGTGTGTGTGCTCACCTGAGTGTGAGTGTGCTCACCTGAGTGTGTGCTCTCCTGAGTGTGTGCTCACCTGAGTGTGAGTGTGCTCACCTAAGTGCATGACCACTTGATTGTGTGTTTACCTGAGTTTGAGTGTGCTCACCTGAGTGTGTGCTCACCTGAGAGTGGGTGTGCTCTCCTGTTTGCTCACCTGAGTGTGTGCTCACCTGAGTGTGTGCTCACCTGAGTGTGTGCTCACCTGAGTGTGTGTGTGCACACATGAGTGTGAGCACACCTGAGTGTGTGTGTTCACCGGAGTGTGAGTGTGCTCACCTGAGTGTGTGTGTGCTCACGTGAGTGAGTGTGTGCTCACCTGAGTGTGAGTGTGCGCACCTGAGTGTGTGCTCACCTGAGTGAGTGCTCACCTGAGTGTGTGTGTGCTCACCTGAGTATGTGCACACCTGAGTGTGTGTGTGCACACATGAGTGTGAGGACACATGAGTGTGTGTGTTCACCTGAGTGTGAGTGTGCTCACCTGAGTGTGTGTGTGCTCACGTGAGTGAGTGTGTGCTCACCTGAGTGTGAGTGCGCGCACCTGAGCGTGCGCTCACCTGAGTGTGTGCTCACCTGAGTGTGTGCGTGCACACATGAGTGTGAGCACACCTGAGTGTGTGTGTGCTCACCTGTGTGTGTGCTCACCTGTGTCTGTGTGTTCACCTGAGTGTGTGCTTACCTGAGTGTGTGCTCACCTGAGTGTGTGTGTGCTCACCTGAGTGTGTGCTCACCTGAGTGTGAGTGTGCTCACCTAAGTGAATGACCACCTGAGTGTGTGCTCACCTAAGTGAGTGTGTGCTCACCTGAGTGCGGGCTCACCAGAGTGTGTGTGCTCACCTGAGTTTGTGTGTGCTCACCTGAGTGTGTGCTCACCAGAGTCTGTGTGCTCACCTGAGTATGTGCTCAACTGAGTGTGCGGGTGCTCACCTGAGTGGGTGTGTGCTCACCTGAGTGTGTGCTCACCTGAGTGTGTGCTCACCTGGGTGTGAGCGTGCTCATTTGAGTGTGTGCTCACCTGAGTGTGTGTGCTCACCTGAGTGTGTGCTCACCTGAGTGTGTGTGCTCACCTGAGCTTGAGTGTGCTCACCTGAGTGTGTGCTCACCTGAGTGTGAGTGTGCTCACCTGAGTGTGTGCTCACCTGAGTGTGTGCTCACCTGAGTGTGCGTGTGCTCACCTGAGTGTGAGCGTGCTCACCTGAGTGTGTGTGTGCTCACCTGAGTGTGAGTGTGCTCACCTGAGAGTGTGCTCACCTGAGTGCATGCTCACCTGAGTGTGTGTACTCACCTGGGTATGTTTTCACACCTGAGCGTGTGCTCTCCTGAGTGTGAGTGTGCTCACCTGAGTGTGTGTTTGCTCACCTGAGAGTGTGCTTACCTGAGTGTGTGCTCTCCTGAGTATGTTTGCACACCTGAGAGTGTGCTCACCTGAGTGTAAGTGTGCTCACCTGAGTGTATGCTCACCTGAGTGTGTGCTAACCTGAGTGCGTGCTGCTCTCCTGAGTGTGTGTGCTCTCCTGAGTATGTTTGCACACCTGAGAGTGTGCTCACCTGAGTGTGAGTGTGCCCACCTGAGTGTGTGTGTGGTCACCTGAGAGTGTGCTCACCTGAGTGTGTGTGCTCACCTGAGTGTCTGTGTGCTCACCTGAGTGTGTGCTCACCTGAGTACGTGCTCACCTGAGTGTGTGCTCACCTGAGTGTGAGTGTGCTCACCTAAGTGTGTGTGTGCTCACGTGAGTGTGAGTGTGCTCACGTGAATGTGTACTCACTTGAGTGTGAGTGCTCACCTGAGTGTGTGCTCACCTGAGTGTGTGTGTGGTCAGCTGAGTGTGTGCTCACCTGAGTGTGAGTGTGCTCACCTGAGTGTGTGCTTAGCTGAGTGTGATTGCTCACCTCAGTGTGCGCTCACCTGAGTGTGTGTGTGCTCACCTGAGTGTTTGTGTGCTCACCTGAGTGTGTGCTCACCTGAGTGCGTGCTCACCTGAGTGTGTGTGCTCACCTGAGTGTGTTTGCACACCTGAGAGAGTGCTCACCTGAGTGTGAGTGTGCTCACCTGAGTGTGTGGTGGTCACCTGAGTGTGTGCTCACCTGAGTGTGTGTGTGCTCAACTGAGTGTGTGTGCCCTCCTGAGTGTGTGATCACCAGAGTGTGTGCTCACCTGAGTGTTTGTGCTCACCTGAGTGTGTGTTTACTCACTAGAGTGTGTGCTCACCTGAGTGCGAGTGTGCTCACCTGAGTGTGTCTGAGCTCACCTGAGTGTGTGCTCACCTGCTTGTGAGTGTGCTCACCTGAGTGTTAGTGTGCTCACCTGAGTGTGTGCTCACCTGAGTGTGTGCTCACCTGAGTGTGTGTGTGCCCACATGAGTGTGTGCTCACCTGAGTGTGGGCTCATCTGAGTGCATGCTCACCTGAGTGTGTGTGCTCACCTGAGTGTGTGCTCACCTGAGTACGTGCTCACCTGAGTGTGTGTGCTCACCTGAGTGTGAGTGTGTTCACCTTAGCGTCTGTGTGCTCACCTGAGTGTGAGTGTGCTCACCTGAATGTGTACTCCCCTGAGTGTGTGTGCTCAATTGAGTGTGTGCTCATCTGTGTGTGTGTGTGCTCAACTGAGTGTGTGTGCTCACCTGAGTGTGTGCTCACCTGAGTGTGAGTGCTCACCTGAGTGTGAGTGCTCACCTGAGTGTGTGCTCACCTGAGTGTGACTGTGCTCACCAGAGTGTGTGCTCAGCTGTGTGTGTGCTCACCTCAGTGTGTGCGCACCTGAGTGTTTGTGCTCAACTGAGTGTGCGGGTGCTCACCTGAGTGGGTGTGTGCTCACCTGAGTGTGTGCTCACCTGAGTGTGTGCTCACCTGGGTGTGAGCGTGCTCATTTGAGTGTGTGCTCACCTGAGTGTGTGTGCTCACCTGAGTGTGTGCTCACCTGAGTGTGTGTGCTTACCTGAGCTTGAGTGTGCTCACCTGAGTGTGTGCTCACCTGAGTGTGAGTGTGCTAACCTGAGTGTGTGCTCAGCTGAGTGAGTGTGTGCACACCTGAGTGTGTGCTCACCTGAGTGTGTGCTCACCTGAGTGTGCGTGTGCTCACCTGAGTGTGAGCGTGCTCACCTGAGTGTGTGTGTGCTCACCTGAGTGTGAGTGTGCTCACCTGAGTGTGTGCTCACCTGAGTGCGTGTTCACCTGAGTGTGAGTGCTAACCTGAATGTGTTTGCACACCTGAGAGAGTGCTCACCTGAGTGTGTGTGCTCACCTGAGTGTGTGGTGGTCACCAGAGTGTGTGCTCACCTGAGTGTGAGTGTGCTCAACTGAGTGTGTGTGTGCTCACCTGAGTATGAGTGTGCTCACCTTAGTGTGTCCTCACCTGAGTGTGAGTGCTCACCTGATTGTGAGTGTGCAAACCTGAGTGTGTGCTCACCTGAGTATGTGCTCACCTGAGTGTGAGTGTTCTCACCTGAGTGTGTGCTCATCTGAGAGAGTGTGTGCTCACCTGAGTGGTTGTGTGCTAAACTGAGTGTGTGCTCACCTGAGTGTGTGCTCACCTGAGTGTTTGTGTGCTCACCTGAATGTATGCTCACCTGAGTGCGTGATCACCTGTGTGTTTGCTCACCTGAGTGCGTGCTCACCTGAGTGTGTGTGCTCACCTGAGTATGTTTGCACACCTGAGAGTGTGGTCACCTGAGTGTGAGTGTGCTCACCTGAGTGTGTGTGTGGTCACCTGAGTGTTTGTGTGCTCACCTGAGTGTGAGTGTGCTCACCTGAGTGTGAGTGTGCTCACCTAAGCGTGAGTGCTCACCTGAGTGTGAGTGTGCTCATCTGAGTGTGTGCTCACCTGAGTGTGTGCTCAGCAGAGTGTGTGCTCATTTAAGTGAGTGTGTGCTCACCTGAGTGCATGCTCACCTGAGTGTGTTTGCTCACCTGAGTGTGTGTGTGCTCACCTGAGTGTGTGCTCAACTGAGTGCGTGCTCACCTGAGCGTGTATGCTCACCTTAGTGTGAGTGTGCTAACCTGAGTGTGTGTGTGCTCACCTGAGTGTGAGTGTGCTCACCTGAATGTGTACTCACCTGAGAGTGAGTGCTCACCTGAGTCTGTGCTCACCTGTATGTGTGTGTGCTAACCTGGGTGTGTGTGCTCACCTGAGTGTGAGTGTGCTCACCAGCGTGTGTGCTCACCTGAGTGTGAGTGCTCACCTGAGTGTGTGCTCACCTGAGTGCGTGCTCATCTGAGTCTGTGTGCTCACCTTAGTGTGTTTGCACACCTGAGAGTGTGCTCACCTGAGTGTGTGTGTGCTCACCTGAGTGTGTGAGAGCTCACTAGAGTGTGTGCTCACCTGAGTGTGAGTGTGCTCACCTCAGTGTGTACTCAGCTGAGTGTGTGTGTGCTCACCTGAGTGTGTGTGTGCTCACCTGAGTGTGAGTGTGCTCACCTGAGTGTGTTCTCACCTGAGTGTGTGCTCACCTGAGTGCGTGCTCATCTGAGTCTGTGTGCTCACCTGAGTGTGTTTGCACACCTGAGAGTGTCCTCACCTGAGTGTGTGTGTGCTCACCTGAGTGTGTGAGAGCTCACTAGAGTGTGTGCTCACCTGAGTGTGAGTGTGCTCACCTCAGTGTGTACTCAGCTGAGTGAGTGTGTGCTCATCTGAGTGTGAGCTCACCTGATTGTGCGTGTGCTCACCTGAGTGGGTGTGTGCTCACCTGAGTGTGTGCTCACCTGAGTGTTTGCTCACCTGAGTGTGAGCGTGCTCATTTGAGAGTGTGCTCACCTGAGTGAGTGTGTGCTCACATGAGTGTTTGTGTGTTCACCTGAGTGTGTGCTTACCTGAGTGCGTGCTCACCTGAGTGTGGGTGTGCTCACCTGAGTGTGTGGTGGTCACCTGAGTGTGTGCTCACCTGAGTGTGCGTGTGCTCACCTGACTGTGTGTGTGCTCACCTGAGTGTGAGTGTGCTCACCTGAGTGTGTGCTCATATGAGTGTGTGTTAACCTAAGTGAGTGTGTGCTCACCTGAGTGCATGCTCACCTGAGTGTGTGGGCACACGTAATTGTGTGTGTGCTCACCTGAGTGTGTGCTCACCTGAGTGCGCGCTCACCTGAGCGTGTGTGCTCACCTCAGTGTGAGTGTGCTCACCTGAGTGTGTGTGTGCTCACGTGAGTGTGAGTGTGCTCACGTGAATGTGTACTCACTTGAGTGTGAGTGCTCACCTGAGTGTGTGCTCACCTGAGTGTGTGTGTGGTCAGCTGAGTGTGTGCTCACCTGAGTGTGAGTGTGCTCACCTGAGTGTGTGCTCAGCTGCGTGTGAGTGCTCACCTGAGTGTGCGCTCACCTGAGTGTGTGTGTGCTCACCTGAGTGTTTGTGTGCTCACCTGAGTGTGTGCTCACCTGAGTGCGTGCTCACCTGAGTGTGTGTGCTCACCTGAGTGTGTTTGCACACCTGAGAGAGTGCTCACCTGAGTGTGAGTGTGCTCACCTGAGGGTGTGGTGGTCACCTGAGTGTGTGCTCACCTGAGTGTGTGTGTGCTCAACTGAGTGTGTGTGCCCTCCTGATAGTGTGATCACCAGAGTGTGTGCTCACCTGAGTGTTTGTGCTCACCTGAGTGTGTGTTTACTCACTAGAGTGTGTGCTCACCTGAGTGCGAGTGTGCTCACCTGAGTGTGTCTGAGCTCACCTGAGTGTGTGCTCACCTGCTTGTGAGTGTGCTCACCTGAGTGTTAGTGTGCTCACCTGAGTGTGTGCTCACCTGAGTGTGTGCTCACCTGAGTGTGTGTGTGCCCACATGAGTGTGGGCTCATCTGAGTGTGTGCTCACCTAAGTGAGTGTGTGCTCACCTGAGTGCATGCTCACCTGAGTGTGTGTGCTCACCTGAGTGTGTGCTCACCTGAGTACGTGCTCACCTGAGTGTGTGTGCTCACCTGAGTGTGAGTGTGTTCACCTTAGCGTCTGTGTGCTCACCTGAGTGTGAGTGTGCTCACCTGAATGTGTACTCCCCTGAGTGTGTGTGCTCAATTGAGTGTGTGCTCATCTGTGTGTGTGTGTGCTCAACTGAGTGTGTGTGCTCACCTGAGTGTGTGCTCACCTGAGTGTGAGTGCTCACCTGAGTGTGAGTGCTCACCTGAGTGTGTGCTCACCTGAGTGTGACTGTGCTCACCAGAGTGTGTGCTCAGCTGTGTGTGTGCTCACCTCAGTGTGTGCGCACCTGAGTGTTTGTGCTCAACTGAGTGTGCGGGTGCTCACCTGAGTGGGTGTGTGCTCACCTGAGTGTGTGCTCACCTGAGTGTGTGCTCACCTGGGTGTGAGCGTGCTCATTTGAGTGTGTGCTCACCTGAGTGTGTGTGCTCACCTGAGTGTGTGCTCACCTGAGTGTGTGTGCTCACCTGAGCTTGAGTGTGCTCACCTGAGTGTGTGCTCACCTGAGTGTGAGTGTGCTAACCTGAGTGTGTGCTCAGCTGAGTGAGTGTGTGCACACCTGAGTGTGTGCTCACCTGAGTGTGTGCTCACCTGAGTGTGCGTGTGCTCACCTGAGTGTGAGCGTGCTCACCTGAGTGTGTGTGTGCTCACCTGAGTGTGAGTGTGCTCACCTGAGAGTGTGCTCACCTGAGTGCATGCTCACCTGAGTGTGTGTACTCACCTGGGTATGTTTTCACACCTGAGCGTGTGCTCTCCTGAGTGTGAGTGTGCTCACCTGAGTGTGTGTTTGCTCACCTGAGAGTGTGCTTACCTGAGTGTGTGCTCTCCTGAGTATGTTTGCACACCTGAGAGTGTGCTCACCTGAGTGTAAGTGTGCTCACCTGAGTGTATGCTCACCTGAGTGTGTGCTAACCTGAGTGCGTGCTGCTCTCCTGAGTGTGTGTGCTCTCCTGAGTATGTTTGCACACCTGAGAGTGTGCTCACCTGAGTGTGAGTGTGCCCACCTGAGTGTGTGTGTGGTCACCTGAGAGTGTGCTCACCTGAGTGTGTGTGCTCACCTGAGTGTCTGTGTGCTCACCTGAGTGTGTGCTCACCTGAGTACGTGCTCACCTGAGTGTGTGCTCACCTGAGTGTGAGTGTGCTCACCTAAGTGTGTGTGTGCTCACGTGAGTGTGAGTGTGCTCACGTGAATGTGTACTCACTTGAGTGTGAGTGCTCACCTGAGTGTGTGCTCACCTGAGTGTGTGTGTGGTCAGCTGAGTGTGTGCTCACCTGAGTGTGAGTGTGCTCACCTGAGTGTGTGCTCAGCTGAGTGTGATTGCTCACCTCAGTGTGCGCTCACCTGAGTGTGTGTGTGCTCACCTGAGTGTTTGTGTGCTCACCTGAGTGTGTGCTCACCTGAGTGCGTGCTCACCTGAGTGTGTGTGCTCACCTGAGTGTGTTTGCACACCTGAGAGAGTGCTCACCTGAGTGTGAGTGTGCTCACCTGAGTGTGTGGTGGTCACCTGAGTGTGTGCTCACCTGAGTGTGTGTGTGCTCAACTGAGTGTGTGTGCCCTCCTGAGTGTGTGATCACCAGAGTGTGTGCTCACCTGAGTGTTTGTGCTCACCTGAGTGTGTGTTTACTCACTAGAGTGTGTGCTCACCTGAGTGCGAGTGTGCTCACCTGAGTGTGTCTGAGCTCACCTGAGTGTGTGCTCACCTGCTTGTGAGTGTGCTCACCTGAGTGTTAGTGTGCTCACCTGAGTGTGTGCTCACCTGAGTGTGTGCTCACCTGAGTGTGTGTGTGCCCACATGAGTGTGTGCTCACCTGAGTGTGGGCTCATCTGAGTGCATGCTCACGTGAGTGTGTGTGCTCACCTGAGTGTGTGCTCACCTGAGTACGTGCTCACCTGAGTGTGTGTGCTCACCTGAGTGTGAGTGTGTTCACCTTAGCGTCTGTGTGCTCACCTGAGTGTGAGTGTGCTCACCTGAATGTGTACTCCCCTGAGTGTGTGTGCTCAATTGAGTGTGTGCTCATCTGTGTGTGTGTGTGCTCAACTGAGTGTGTGTGCTCACCTGAGTGTGTGCTCACCTGAGTGTGAGTGCTCACCTGAGTGTGAGTGCTCACCTGAGTGTGTGCTCACCTGAGTGTGACTGTGCTCACCAGAGTGTGTGCTCAGCTGTGTGTGTGCTCACCTCAGTGTGTGCGCACCTGAGTGTTTGTGCTCAACTGAGTGTGCGGGTGCTCACATGAGTGGGTGTGTGCTCACCTGAGTGTGTGCTCACCTGAGTGTGTGCTCACCTGGGTGTGAGCGTGCTCATTTGAGTGTGTGCTCACCTGAGTGTGTGTGCTCACCTGAGTGTGTGCTCACCTGAGTGTGTGTGCTCACCTGAGCTTGAGTGTGCTCACCTGAGTGTGTGCTCACCTGAGTGTGAGTGTGCTAACCTGAGTGTGTGCTCAGCTGAGTGAGTGTGTGCACACCTGAGTGTGTGCTCACCTGAGTGTGTGCTCACCTGAGTGTGCGTGTGCTCACCTGAGTGTGAGCGTGCTCACCTGAGTGTGTGTGTGCTCACCTGAGTGTGAGTGTGCTCACCTGAGTGTGTGCTCACCTGAGTGCGTGTTCACCTGAGTGTGAGTGCTCACCTGAATGTGTTTGCACACCTGAGAGAGTGCTCACCTGAGTGTGTGTGCTCACCTGAGTGTGTGGTGGTCACCAGAGTGTGTGCTCACCTGAGTGTGAGTGTGCTCAACTGAGTGTGTGTGTGCTCACCTGAGTATGAGTGTGCTCACCTTAGTGTGTCCTCACCTGAGTGTGAGTGCTCACCTGATTGTGAGTGTGCAAACCTGAGTGTGTGCTCACCTGAGTATGTGCTCACCTGAGTGTGAGTGTTCTCACCTGAGTGTGTGCTCATCTGAGAGAGTGTGTGCTCACCTGAGTGGTTGTGTGCTAAACTGAGTGTGTGCTCACCTGAGTGTGTGCTCACCTGAGTGTTTGTGTGCTCACCTGAATGTATGCTCACCTGAGTGCGTGATCACCTGTGTGTTTGCTCACCTGAGTGCGTGCTCACCTGAGTGTGTGTGCTCACCTGAGTATGTTTGCACACCTGAGAGTGTGGTCACCTGAGTGTGAGTGTGCTCACCTGAGTGTGTGTGTGGTCACCTGAGTGTGTGTGTGCTCACCTGAGTGTGAGTGTGCTCACCTGAGTGTGAGTGTGCTCACCTAAGCGTGAGTGCTCACCTGAGTGTGAGTGTGCTCACCTGAGTGTGTGCTCACCTGAGTGCGTGTTCACCTGAGTGTGAGTTCTCACCTGAATGTGTTTGCACACCTGAGAGAGTGCTCACCTGAGTGTGTGTGCTCACCTGAGTGTGTGCTTACGTGAGTGTGAGTGCTCACCTGAGTGTGAGTGTGCTCACCTGAGTGTGTGCTCACCTGAGTGCGTGCTCACCTGAGTGTGTGCTCACCTGAGTGTGTGTGATCACCTTAGTGTTTGTGTACTCACCTAAGTGTGTGCTCACCTGAGTGCGTGCTCACCTGAGTGTGTGTGCTCACCTGAGTGTGTTTGCTCACCTGAGAGTGTGCTCACCTGAGTGCGTGCTCACCTGGGTGTGTGTGCTCACCTGAGTGTGTGTGTGCTCACCTGAGTGTTTGTGTGCTCACCTGAGTGTGTGCTCACCTGAGTGCATGCTCACCTGAGTGTGTGTACTCACCTGGGTATGTTTTCACACCTGAGCGTGTGCTCTCCTGAGTGTGAGTGTGCTCACCTGAGTGTGTGTTTGCTCACCTGAGAGTGTGCTTACCTGAGTGTGTGCTCACCTGAGTGTGTGCTCACCTGAGTGTGTGCTCACCTGAGTGTAAGTGTGCTCACCTGAGTGTATGCTCACCTGAGTGTGTGCTAACCTGAGTGCGTGCTGCTCTCCTGAGTGTGTGTGCTCTCCTGAGTATGTTTGCACACCTGAGAGTGTGCTCACCTGAGTGTAAGTGTGCTCACCTGAGTGTATGCTCACCTGAGTGTGTGCTCACCTGAGTGCGTGCTGCTCTCCTGAGTGTGTGTGCTCTCCTGAGTATGTTTGCACACCTGAGAGTGTGCTCACCTGAGTGTGAGTGTGCCCACCTGAGTGTGTGTGTGGTCACCTGAGAGTGTGCTCACCTGAGTGTGTGTGCTCACCTGAGTGTCTGTGTGCTCACCTGAGTGTGTGCTCACCTGAGTACGTGCTCACCTGAGTGTGTGCTCACCTGAGTGTGAGTGTGCTCACCTAAGTGTGTGTGTGCTCACGTGAGTGTGAGTGTGCTCACGTGAATGTGTACTCACTTGAGTGTGAGTGCTCACCTGAGTGTGTGCTCACCTGAGTGTGAGTGTGCTCACCTGAGTGTGTGCTCACCTGAGTGTGTGTGTGCTCACCTGAGTGTTTGTGTGCTCACCTGAGTGTGTGCTCACCTGAGTGCGTGCTCACCTGAGTGTGTGTGCTCACCTGAGTGTGTTTGCACACCTGAGAGAGTGCTCACCTGAGTGTGAGTGTGCTCACCTGAGGGTGTGGTGGTCACCTGAGTGTGTGCTCACCTGAGTGTGTGTGTGCTCAACTGAGTGTGTGTGCCCTCCTGAGTGTGTGATCACCAGAGTGTGTGCTCACCTGAGTGTTTGTGCTCACCTGAGTGTAGGTTTACTCACTAGAGTGTGTGCTCACCTGAGTGCGAGTGTGCTCACCTGAGTGTGTCTGAGCTCACCTGAGTGTGTGCTCACCTGCTTGTGAGTGTGCTCACCTGAGTGTTAGTGTGCTCACCTGAGTGTGTGCTCACCTGAGTGTGTGCTCACCTGAGTGTGTGTGTGCCCACATGAGTGTGTGCTCACCTGAGTGTGGGCTCATCTGAGTGCATGCTCACCTGAGTGTGTGTGCTCACCTGAGTGTGGGCTCACCTGAGTACGTGCTCACCTGAGTGTGTGTGCTCACCTGAGTGTGAGTGTGTTCACCTTAGCGTCTGTGTGCTCACCTGAGTGTGAGTGTGCTCACCTGAATGTGTACTCACCTGAGTGTGTGTGCTCAATTGAGTGTGTGCTCATCTGTGTGTGTGTGTGCTCAACTGAGTGTGTGTGCTCACCTGAGTGTGTGCTCACCTGAGTGTGAGTGCTCACCTGAGTGTGAGTGCTCACCTGAGTGTGTGCTCACCTGAGTGTGACTGTGCTCACCAGAGTGTGTGCTCAGCTGTGTGTGTGCTCACCTCAGTGTGTGCGCACCTGAGTGTTTGTGCTCAACTGAGTGTGCGGGTGCTCACCTGAGTGGGTGTGTGCTCACCTGAGTGTGTGCTCACCTGAGTGTGTGCTCACCTGGGTGTGAGCGTGCTCATTTGAGTGTGTGCTCACCTGAGTGTGTGTGCTCACCTGAGTGTGTGCTCACCTGAGTGTGTGTGCTCACCTGAGCTTGAGTGTGCTCACCTGAGTGTGTGCTCACCTGAGTGTGAGTGTGCTAACCTGAGTGTGTGCTCAGCTGAGTGAGTGTGTGCACACCTGAGTGTGTGCTCACCTGAGTGTGTGCTCACCTGAGTGTGCGTGTGCTCACCTGAGTGTGAGCGTGCTCACCTGAGTGTGTGTGTGCTCACCTGAGTGTGAGTGTGCTCACCTGAGTGTGTGCTCACCTGAGTGCGTGTTCACCTGAGTGTGAGTGCTCACCTGAATGTGTTTGCACACCTGAGAGAGTGCTCACCTGAGTGTGTGTGCTCACCTGAGTGTGTGGTGGTCACCAGAGTGTGTGCTCACCTGAGTGTGAGTGTGCTCAACTGAGTGTGTGTGTGCTCACCTGAGTATGAGTGTGCTCACCTGAGTGTGTCCTCACCTGAGTGTGAGTGCTCACCTGATTGTGAGTGTGCAAACCTGAGTGTGTGCTCACCTGAGTATGTGCTCACCTGAGTGTGAGTGTTCTCACCTGAGTGTGTGCTCATCTGAGAGAGTGTGTGCTCACCTGAGTGGTTGTGTGCTAAACTGAGTGTGTGCTCACCTGAGTGTGTGCTCACCTGAGTGTTTGTGTGCTCACCTGAATGTATGCTCACCTGAGTGCGTGATCACCTGTGTGTTTGCTCACCTGAGTGCGTGCTCACCTGAGTGTGTGTGCTCACCTGAGTATGTTTGCACACCTGAGAGTGTGGTCACCTGAGTGTGAGTGTGCTCACCTGAGTATGAGTGTGCTCACCTGAGTGTGTGCTCACCTGAGTATGTGCTCACCTGAGTGTGAGTGCTCTCACCTGAGTGTGTGCTCACCTGAGAGAGTGTGTGCTCACCTGAGTGGTTGTGTGCTAACCTGATTGTGTACTCAACTAAGTGAGTGTGTGCTCACCTGAGTGCTTGCTCACCTGAGTGTGTGTGCTCACCTGAGTGTGTGTATGCTCACCTGAGTGTGTGCACACCTGAGTCTGAGTGCTCATCTGAGTGAGTGTGTGCTGACCAGAGTGTGAGTGTGCTCACCTGAGTGTGTGCTCACCTGAGTGTGTGCTCACCTGAGTGTGTGCTCACCTGAGTGTGTGTGCTCAGCTGAGTGTGTGTGTGCTCACCTGAGTGTGAGTGTGCTCACCTGAGTGTGTGCTCACCTGAGTGTGTGCTCACTTGAGTGTGTGTGTGCTCACCTGAGTGTGTGCTCATCTGAGTGTCTGCTCACCTGAGTGTGTGCTCACCTGAGTGAGTGTGTGCTCACCTGAGTGAGTGCTCACCTGAGTGTGTGCTCACCTGAGAGTGTGTGTGCTCTCCTGAGTGTGTGTGCACCTGAGTCTGTGTTCTCACCTGAGTCTGTGCTCACCTAAGTGTGTGTGTGCTCACCTGAATGTGTGTGTGCTCACGTGAGTGAGTGTGTGCTCACCTGAGTGTGAGTGTGCGCACCTGAGTGTGTGCTCACCTGAGTTTGTGCTCGCCTGAGTGTTTGTGTACTCACCTGAGTGTGTGGTCACTTGAGTGTGTGTGTGCAGACGTGAGTGTGAGCACACCTGAATGTGTGTGTGCTCACCTGAGAGTGAGTGTGCTCACCTGAGTGTGTGCTCACCTGAGTGCGTGTGCTCACCTGAGTGTGTGCTCACCTGAGTGTGAGGGTGCTCACCTGAGTGTGTGCTCAGCCGAGTCAGTGTGTGTTCACATGAGTGTGTGTGTGCTCACCTGAGTGTGAGTGTGCTCACCTGAGTGTGTGCTCACCTGAGTGTGTGCTCACCAGAGTGTGAGTGTGGTCTCCTGTTTGCTCACCGGAGTGTGTGCTCACCTGATTGTGTCTTCACCTGAGTGAGTGTTTGCTCACCTGAGTGCGTGCTTACCTGAGTGTGCCTGCTCACCTGAGTGTGAGGGTGCTCACCTGAGTGTGTGCTCACCTGTGTCTGTGTGCTCACCTGAGTGTCTGCTCACCTGAGTGTGAGTGTGCTCACCTGAGTGTGTGCTCACCTGAGTGAGTGTGTGCTCACCTGTGTGCGTCCTCATCAGAGTGTGTGTGCCCACCTGAGTGTGTGTTTGCTCACTTGAGTGTGTGTGCTCACCTGAGTCTGTGTGGTCACCTGAGTGTCTGCTCATCTGAGTGTGTGCTTACCTGAGTGTGAGTGTGCTCACCTGAGTGTGTGCTCACCTGAGTGTGTGTGTGCTCACCTGAGTGCGTTCTCACCTGAGTGTGTGCTCACCTGAGTGAGTGTGTGCTCACCTTAGTGTGTGTATTCTCATGTGAGTGAGTGTGTCCTCACCTGAGTGTGAGTGTGCGCACCTGAGTGTGTGCTCACCTCAGTGTGTATTCGCCTGAGTGTGTGTGTGCACACATGAGTGTGAGCACACCTGAGTGTGTGTGTGCTCACCTGAGTGTGAGTGTGCTCACCTGAGTGTGTGCTCACCTGAGTGTGTGTGCTCACCTGAGTGTGTGCTCACCTGCGTATGAGGGTGCTCACCTGAGTGTGTGCTCACCTGAGTGAGTGTGTGCTCACCTGAGTGTGTGTGTGCTCACCTGAGTGTGAGTGTGCTCAACTGAGTGTGTGCTCACCTGAGTGTTTGCTCACCTGAGTGTGAGTGTGCTCATTTGAGTGTTTGCTCACCTGAGTGTGTGCTCACCTGAATGTGTGCTCACCTGAGTGTGCGTGTGCTCACCTGAGTGTGAGCGTGCTCACCTGAGTGGGTGTGGGCTCACCTGAGTGTGAATGTGCTCACATGAGTGTGTGCTCACCTGAGTGTGAGTGCTCACCTGAGTCTGTGCTCACCTGAGTGTGTGTGTGCTCACCTGAGTGTGTGCTCACCTGAGTGTGTGTGTGCTCACCTGAGTATGAGTGTGCTCACCTGAGTGTGTGCTCACCTGAGTATGTGCTCACCTGAGTGTGAGTGCTCTCACCTGAGTGTGTGCTCACCTGAGAGAGTGTGTGCTCACCTGAGTGGTTGTGTGCTAACCTGATTGTGTACTCAACTAAGTGAGTGTGTGCTCACCTGAGTGCCTGCTCACCTGAGTGTGTGTGCTCACCTGAGTGTGTGTATGCTCACCTGAGTGTGTGCACACCTGAGTCTGAGTGCTCATCTGAGTGAGTGTGTGCTGACCAGAGTGTGAGTGTGCTCACCTGTGTGTGTGCTCACCTGAGTGTGTGCTCACCTGAGTGTGTGCTCACCTGAGTGTGTGTGCTCAGCTGAGTGTGTGTGTGCTCACCTGAGTGTGAGTGTGCTAACCTGAGTGTGTGCTCACCTGAGTGTGTGCTCACCTGAGTGTGTGTGTGCTCACCTGAGTGTGTGCTCATCTGAGTGTCTGCTCACCTGAGTGTGTGCTCACCTGAGTGAGTGTGTGCTCACCTGAGTGAGTGCTCACCTGAGTGTGTGCTCACCTGAGAGTGTGTGTGCTCACCTGAGTGTGTGTGCACCTGAGTCTGTGTTCTCACCTGAGTCTGTACTCACCTAAGTGTGTGTGTGCTCACCTGAATGTGTGTGTGCTCACGTGAGTGAGTGTGTGCTCACCTGAGTGTGAGTGTGCGCACCTGAGTGTGTGCTCACCTGAGTTTGTGCTCGCCTGAGTGTTTGTGTACTCACCTGAGTGTGTGGTCACTTGAGTGTGTGTGTGCAGACGTGAGTGTGAGCACACCTGAATGTGTGTGTGCTCACCTGAGAGTGAGTGTGCTCACCTGAGTGTGTGCTCACCTGAGTGCGTGTGCTCACCTGAGTGTGTGCTCACCTGAGTGTGAGGGTGCTCACCTGAGTGTGTGCTCAGCCGAGTCAGTGTGTGTTCACATGAGTGTGTGTGTGCTCACCTGAGTGTGAGTGTGCTCACCTGAGTGTGTGCTCACCTGAGTGTGTGCTCACCAGAGTGTGAGTGTGGTCTCCTGTTTGCTCACCGGAGTGTGTGCTCACCTGATTGTGTCTTCACCTGAGTGAGTGTTTGCTCACCTGAGTGCGTGCTTACCTGAGTGTGCCTGCTCACCTGAGTGTGAGGGTGCTCACCTGAGTGTGTGCTCACCTGTGTCTGTGTGCTCACCTGAGTGTCTGCTCACCTGAGTGTGAGTGTGCTCACCTGAGTGTGTGCTCACCTGAGTGAGTGTGTGCTCACCTGAGTGCGTCCTCATCAGAGTGTGTGTGCCCACCTGAGTGTGTGTTTGCTCACTTGAGTGTGTGTGCTCACCTGAGTCTGTGTGGTCACCTGAGTGTCTGCTCATCTGAGTGTGTGCTTACCTGAGTGTGAGTGTGCTCACCTGAGTGTGTGCTCACCTGAGTGTGTGTGTGCTCACCTGAGTGCGTTCTCACCTGAGTGTGTGCTCACCTGAGTGAGTGTGTGCTCACCTTAGTGTGTGTATTCTCATGTGAGTGAGTGTGTCCTCACCTGAGTGTGAGTGTGCGCACCTGAGTGTGTGCTCACCTCAGTGTGTATTCGCCTGAGTGTGTGTGTGCACACATGAGTGTGAGCACACCTGAGTGTGAGTGTGCTCACCTGAGTGTGAGTGTGCTCACCTGAGTGTGTGCTCACCTGAGTGTGTGTGCTCACCTGAGTGTGTGCTCACCTGCGTATGAGGGTGCTCACCTGAGTGTGTGCTCACCTGAGTGAGTGTGTGCTCACCTGAGTGTGTGTGTGCTCACCTGAGTGTGAGTGTGCTCAACTGAGTGTGTGCTCACCTGAGTGTTTGCTCACCTGAGTGTGAGTGTGCTCATTTGAGTGTTTGCTCACCTGAGTGTGTGCTCACCTGAGTGTGAGTGTGCTCACCTGAGTTTGTGTGTGCTCACCTGAGTGTGTGCTCACCTGAATGTGTGTTTGCTCAACTGAGTTTGTGCTCACCTGAGTGTGTGCTCACCTGAGTATGTGCTCTCCTGAGTGTGTGCGCTCACCTGAGTGTGTGTGTGCTCACCTGAGTGTGTGCACACCTGAGTCTGTGTTCTCACCTGAGTGTGTGCTCACCTGAGTGTGTGTGTGCTCACCTGAGTGTGTGTGTGCTCACGTGAGTGAGTGTGTGCTCACCTGAGTGTGAGTGTGCTCACCTGAGTGTGTGCTCACCTGAGTGTGTGTGCTCATTTTAGTGTGTGCTCACCTGAGTGTGAGGGTGCTCACCTGAGTGTGGGCTCACCTGAGTGTGAGTGTGCTCACCTGAGTGTGTGTGCTCACCTGAGTGTGTGCTCACCTTAATGTGAATGTGCTCCCCTGTTTGCTCACCTGAGTGTGTGCTCACCTGAGTGTGTGCTCACCTGAGTGAGTGTGTGCTCACCTGAGTGCGGTCTCAGCAGAATGTGTGTGCTCACCTGAGTGTGTGCTCACCTGAGTGTGTGCTCACCTGAGTCTGTGTGCTCACCTGAGTGTGTGCTCGCTTGAGTGTGTGTGTGCTCACCTGCGTGTGTGTGTGCTCACATGAGTGAGTGTGCGCTCACCTGAGTGTGAGTGTGCGCACCTGAGTGTGTGTGTGCTCACCGGAGTGTGAGTGTGCTCACCTGAGTATGTGCTCACCTGAGTGCGTGCTCACCTGAGTGTGTGCTCACCTGAGTGTGCCTTCAACTGAGTGTGTGGGTTCTCACCTGAGTGTGTGCTAACCTGAGTGTGAGTGTGCTCACCTGAGTGTGTGCAGACCTGAGTGTGTGCTCACCTGAGTGTGTACTCACCTGAGGGAGTGTGTGCACACCTGAGTGCGTGCTCATTAGAATGTGTGTGCTCACCTGAGTGTGTGTGTGCTCACCTGAGTGTTTGTGTGCTCACCTGAGTGTGTGCTCACCTGAGTGTGTGAACACCTGAGTGTGAGTGTGCTCACCTAAGTGCATGACCAGCTGAGTGTGTGCTCACCTGAGTGAGTGTGTGCTCACCTGAGTGCGTGCACACCAGAGTGTGTGTGCTCACCTGAGAGTGTGTGCTCACCTGAGTGTGTGCTCACCTGAGTTTGTGCTCACCTAAGTGTGTGTGTGCTCACTTCAGTGTGTGCGTGCTCACCTGAGTGTGTGTGTGCTCACCTGAGCGTGAGTGTGCTCACCTGAGTGTGAGTGTGCTCACCTGAGTGTGTGCTCTTTTGAGTGTGTGCTCACCTGAGTGTGAGGGTGCTCACCTGAGTGTGTGCTCAGCTGAGTGAGTGTGTGCTCACCTGAGCGTGTGCGTGCTCACTTGAGTGTGTGTTTGTTCACCTGAGTGTCTGCTCACTTGAATCTGTGTGCTCACCTGAGTGTCTTCTCAGCTGAGTGTGTGCTCACCTCAGTGTGAGTGTGCTCACCTGAGTGTGTGCTCACCTGAGTGAGTGCTTGCTCACCTGTGTGTGTGCTCACCAGAGTGTGTGCTCAGTTGCGTGAGTGTCTGCTCACCTGAGTGTGTGCTCACCTCAGTGTGAGTGTGCTCACCTGAGTGTGTGCTCACCTGAGTGTCTTCTCACCTGAGTGTGTGTGTGCTCACCTGTGTGTGTGCTCACCTGAGTGTGTGTGTGCACACATGAGTGTGAGCACAACTGAGTGTGTGTGCTCACCTGAGTGTGTGTGTGCTCACCTGAGTATGTGCTCACCTGAGTGTGTGTGCTCACCTGAGTGTGTGTGTGCTCACCTGAGTGTGAGTGGGCTCACCTGAGTGTGTGCTCACCTGAGTGTGTGCTCACCTGAGTGTGAGTGTGCTCACCTAAGTGCATGACCACCTGCGTGTGTGCTCACCAGAATGAGTGTGTGCTCACCTGAGTGTGTGCTCACCTGAGTCTGTGTGCTCACCACAGTGTGTGCTCACCTGACTGTGTGTGTGCTCACCTGAGTTTGTGTGTGCCCACCTGAGTGAGTGTGTGCTCACCTGAGTGTGAGTGTGCGCACCTGGGTGTGTGTGTGCTCACTGGAGTGTGAGTGTGCTCACCTGACTGTGTGCTCTCCTGAGTGCGTGCTCACCGGAGTGTGTGCTAACCTGAGTGTGCCTTCAACTGAGTGTGTGTGTTCTCTCCTGAGTGTGTGCTAACCTGAGTGTGTGTGTGCTCACCTGATTGTGTGCACACCTGAGTGTGTGCTCACCTGAGTGTGTGCTCACCCGAGGGAGTGTTTGCACACCTGAGTGCCTGCTCATTAGAGTGTCTGTGCTCACCTGAGTGTGTGTGTGCTCACCTGAGTGTGTGCTCACCTGAGTGAGTGTGTGTTCACCTTAGTGTGTGCTCACCTGAGTGTGTGCTCACCTGAGTGTGTGTGTACTCACCTGAGTGTGAGTGTGCGCACCTGAGTGTGTGCTCAGCTGAGTGTGTGTGTGCTCAACAGAGTGTGTGCTCACCTGAGTGTGTGTGTGCTCACCTGAATGTGTGCTCACCTGAGTGTGTGTGTGCTCACTTGAGTGTGTGCTCACCTGAGTGTATGCTCACCTGATTGTGTGCTCACTTGAGTGTGTGTTCTCACCTGAGTGTGTGTGTGCTCACCAGAGTGTGAGTGTGCTCACCTGAGTGTGTGCTCTCTAAAGTGTGTGCTCACCTGAGTATGTGTGTTCTCACCTGAGTGTGTGCTCCCCTGAGTGTGTGCTCACCTGATTGTGTGCTCAACTAAGTGAGTGTGTGCTCACCTGAGTGTGTGCTCACCTGAGTGTGTGTGCTCGCCTGAGTGTGTGCTCACCTGAGTGTCAGGGTGCTCACCTGAGTGTGTGCTCAGCCGAGTGAGTGTGTGCTCACATGAGTGTGTGTGTGCTCACCTGAGTGTGAGTGTGCTCACCTGAGTGTGTGCTCACCTGAGTGTGTGCTCACTTGAGTGTGAGTGTGGTCTTTTGTTTGCTCACCGGAGTGTGTGCTCACCTGAGTGTGTCTTCACCTGAGTGAGTGTGTGCTCACCTGTGTGCGTGCTCACCTGAGTGTGTGTGCTCACCTGAGTGTGTGTTTGCTCACCTGAGTGTGTGCTCACCTGTGTCTGTGTGCTCACCTGAGTGTCTGCTCACCTGAGTGTGTGCTCACCTAAATGTGAGTGTGCTCACCTGAGTGTGTGCTTACCTGAGTGAGTGTGTGCTCACCTGAGTGTGTCCTCATCAGAGTGTGTGTGCCCACCTGAGTGTGTGTTTGCTCACCTGAGTGTGTGCTCACCTGAGTCTGTGTGCTCACCTGAGTGTCTGCTCACCTGAGTGTGTGCTTACCTGAGTGTGAGTGTGCTCACCTGAGTGTGTGCTCACCTGAGTGTGAATATGCTCATCTGAGTGTGTGCTCACCTGAGTGTGTGCTCACCCGAGTATGTGTGTGCTCACCTGAGTGTGTGCTCACCTGAGTGTGTGTGTGCTCACCTGAGTGTGTGCTCACGTGAGTGTGTGCTCACCTGAGTGTGAGTGTGCTCACCTAAGTGCATGACCACTTGAGTGTGTGCTCACCTGAGTGAGTGTGTGCTCACCTGAGTGCGTGCTCACCAGAGTGTGTGTGCTCACCTGAGTGTGTGTGTGCTCACCTGAGTGTGAGTGTGCGCACCTGAGTGTGTGTGTGCTCACGGGAGTGTGAGTGTGCTCGTATGAGTGTGTCCTCACCTGAGTGTGTGCTCACCTGAGTGTGTGCTCACCTGAGTGTGTGCTCACCTGAGTGTGTGTGTGCTCACCTGAGTGCGTTCTCACCTGAGTGTGTGCTCACCTGTGTGAGTGTGTGCTCACGTGAGTGTGTGCACACATGAGTCTGTGTTCTCACCTGAGTGTGTGCTCACTTGTGTGTGTGTGTTCTCACCTGAGTGTGTGCTCACCTGAGTGTGTGCTCACCTGAGGGTGTGCTCACCTGAGTGAGTGTGTGCTCACCTGAGTGAGTGCTCACCTGAGTGTGTGCTCACCGGAGTGTGTGTGTGCTCACCTGAGTGTGTGTGTGCTCCCGTGAGTGAGTGTGTGCTCACCTGAGTGTGAGTGTGCGCACCTGAGTGTGTGCTCACCTGAGTTTGTGCTCACCTGACTGTTTGTGTACTCACCTGAGTGTGTGCTCACCAGAGTGTGAGTGTGGTCTCCTGTTTGCTCACCGGAGTGTGTGCTCACCTGAGTGCGTGCTTACCTGAGTGTGTGTGCTCACCTGAGTGTGAGGGTGCTCACCTGAGTGTGTGCTCACCTGTGTCTGTGTGCTCACCTGAGTGTGTGCTCACCTGAGTGAGTGTGTGCTCACCTGAGTGCGTCCTCATCAGAGTGTGTGTGCCCACCTGAGTGTGTGTTTGCTCACTTGAGTGTGTGTGCTCACCTGAGTCTGTGTGCTCACCTGAGTGTCTGCTCATCTGAGTGTGTGCTTACCTGAGTGTGAGTGTGCTCACCTGAGTGTGTGCTCACCTGAGTGTGTGTGTGTTCACCTGAGTGCGTTCTCACCTGAGTGTGTGCTCACCTTAGTGTGTGTGCTCACCTGAGTGTGTGCACACCTGAGTCTGTGTTCTCACCTGAGTGTGTGCTCACCTGAGTGTGTGTGCTCACCTGAGTGTGTGTGTTCTCATGTGAGTGAGTGTGTCCTCACCTGAGTGTGAGTGTGCGCACCTGAGTGTGTGCTCACCTCAGTGTGTATTCGCCTGAGTGTGTGTGTGCACACATGAGTGTGAGCACACCTGAGTGTGTGTGTGCTCACCTGAGTGTGAGTGTGCTCACCTGAGTGTGTGCTCACCTGAGTGTGTGTGCTCACCTGAGTGTGTGCTCACCTGCGTGTGAGGGTGCTCACCTGAGTGTGTGCTCAGCTGAGTGAGTGTTTGCTCACCTGAGTGTGTGTGTGCTCACCTGAGTGTGAGTGTGCTCAACTGAGTGTGTGCTCACCTGAGTGTTTGCTCACCTGAGTGTGAGTGTGCTCATTTGAGTGTTTGCTCACCTGAGTGTGTGCTCACCTGAGTGTGAGTGTGCTCACCTGAGTTTGTGTGTGCTCACCTGAGTGTGTGCTCACCTGAATGTGTGTTTGCTCAAATGAGTTTGTGCTCACCTGAGTGTGTGCTCACCTGAGTATGTGCTCTCCTGAGTGTGTGCGCTCACCTGAGTGTGTGTGCGCTCACCTGAGTGTGTGCACACCTGAGTCTGTGTTCTCACCTGAGTGTGTGCTCACGTGAGTGTGTGTGTGCTCACCTGAGTGTGTGTGTGCTCACGTGAGTGAGTGTGTGCTCACCTGAGTGTGAGTGTGCGCACCTGAGTGTGTGCTCACCTGAGTTTGTGCTCACCTGAGTGTTTGTGTACTCACCTGAGTGTGTGCTCACTTGAGTGTGTGTGTGCAGACATGAGTGTGAGCACACCTGAATGTGTGTGTGCTCACCTGAGTGTAAGTGTGCTCACCTGAGTGTGTGCTCACCTGAGTGTGTGTGCTCACCTGAGTGTGTGCTCACCAGAGTGTGAGTGTGGTCTCCTGTTTGCTCACCGGAGTGTGTGCTCACCTGAGTGTGTCTTCACCTGAGTGAGTGTGTGCTCACCTGAGTGCGTGCTTACCTGAGTGTGTGTGCTCACCTGAGTGTGAGGGTGCTCACCTGAGTGTGTGCTCACCTGTGTCTGTGTGCTCACCTGAGTGTCTGCTCACCTGAGTGTGAGTGTGCTCACCTGAGTGTGTGTTCACCTGAGTGAGTGTGTGCTCACCTGAGTGCGTCCTCATCAGAGTGTGTTTGCCCACCTGAGTGTGTGTTTGCTCACTTGAGTGTGTGTGCTCACCTGAGTCTGTGTGCTCACCAGAGTGTCTGCTCACCTGAGTGTGTGCTTACCTGAGTGTGAGTGTGCTCACCTGAGTGTGTGCTCACCTGAGTGTGTGTGTGCTCACCTGAGTGCGTTCTCACCTGAGTGTGTGCTCACCTGAGTGAGTGTGTGCTCACCTGAGTGTGTGCACACCTGAGTCTGTGTTCTCACCTGAGTGTGTGCTCACCTGAGTGTGTGTGTGCTCACCTGAGTGTGTGTGTTCTCATGTGAGTGAGTGTGTCCTCACCTGAGTGTGAGTGTGCTCACCTGAGTGTGTGCTCACCTGAGTGTGTGTGCTCACCTGAGTGTGTGCTCACCTGCGTGTGAGGGTGCTCACCTGAGTGTGTGCTCAGCTGAGTGAGTGTGTGCTCACCTGAGTGTGTGTGTGCTCACCTGAGTGTGAGTGTGCTCATATGAGTGTGTGCTCACCTGAGTGCGTGCTCACCTGAGTGTGTCCTCACCAAAGTGTGTGCTCACCGGAGTGTGTGCTCACCTGAGTGTGTGCTCACCGGAGTGTGTGTGTGCTCACCTGAGTGCGTTCTCACCTGAGTGTGTGCTCACCTGTGTGAGTGTGTGCTCACCTGAGTGTGAGTGTGCTCTCCTGAGTGTGTGCTCACCTGAGTGTGTGTGCTCACCTGAGTCTGTGCTCACCTGAGTGTGTGTGTGCTCATCTGAGTGTGTGTTCAGGTGAGTGTGTGTCTGCACACAAGGGAGTGAGCACACCTGAGTGTGTGTGCTCACCTGAGTGTGTGTGTGCTCACCTGAGTATGTGCTCACCTGAGTGTGTGTGCTCACCTGAGTGTGTGTGTGCTCACCTGAATGTGAGTGTCCTCACCTGAGTGTGTGCTCACCTGAGTGTGTGCTCACCTGAGTGTGAGGGTGCTCACCTAAGTGTGTGCTCAGATATGTGAGTGTGTTCTCACCTGAGTGTGTGTGCGCTCAGCTGAGTGTGAGTGTGCTCACCTGAGTGTCTGCTCACCTGAGTGTGTGCTCACCTGAGTGTTTGTGTGCTCTTCTGAGTGTGTGCTCACCTGTGTGCGTGCTCACCTGAGTGTGTGTGCTCACCTGAGTGTGTGAGTGCTCACCTGAGTGTGTGCTCACCTGAGTGTGTGTCTGCTCACCTGAGTGTGTGCTAACCTGAGTGTGAGTGTGCTCACCTGAGAGAGTGTGTGCTCACCTGATTGTGAGTGCGCTCACCTGAGTGTGTGCTCACCTGAGTGTGTGCTCACCTGAGTGTGTGTGTGCTCACCTGAGTGTGTGCTCACCTGAGTATGTGTGTGCTCACCTGAGTATGTGCCCACCTGAGTGTGTGTGCTCACCTGAATGTGTGTGTGCTCACCTGAGTGTGAGTGTGCTCACCTGAGTGTGTGCTCACCTGAGTGTGTGCTCACCTGAGTGTGAGTGTGCTCTCCTAAGTGCATGACCAGCTGAGTGTGTGCTCACCTGAATGAGTGTGTGCGCACCTGAGTGCGTGCTCACCAGAGTGTGTGTGCTCACCTGAGTGTGTGTGTGCTCACCTGAGTGTGTGCTCACCTGAGTCTGTGCGCTCACCTGAGTATGTGCTCACCTGAGTGTGTGTGTGCTCACCTGAGTGTGTGTGTGCTCACCTGAGTGAGTGTGTGCTCACCAGAGTGTGAGTGTGCGCACCTGAGTGTGTGTGTGCTCAGCGGAGTTAGTGTGCTCACCTGAGTGTGTGCTCACCTGAGTGCGTGCTCACCTGAGTGTGTGCTCACCTGAGTGTGTGCTCACCTGAGTGTGTGTGTGCTCACCTGAGTGTGTGCTCACCTGAGTGTGTGCTCACCTGAGTGTCTGTTCACCTGAGTGTTTGTGTGCTCACCTGAGCGTGTGCTCAATTGAGTGTGTGTGTGCAGAAATGAGTGTGGGCACACCTGAGTGTATTTGTGCTCACCTGAGTGTGAGTGTGCTCACCTGAGTGTGTGCTCAGCTAAGTGAGTGTGTGCTCACCTGAGTGTGAGGGTGCTCACCTGAGTGTGAGTGTGCTCACCTGAGTGTGTGCTCACCTGAGTGTGTGCTCACCTGAGTGTGAGTGTGCTCTCCTGTTTGCTCACCTGAGTGTGTGCTCGCCTGAGTGTGTGCTCACCTGAGTGTGTGCTCACCTGAGTGCATAGTCACCTGAGACTGTGTGCTCGCCTGAGTGTGTGTTTGCTCACCTGAATGTGTGTTCACCTCTGTCTGTGTGCTCACCTGAGTGTCTGCACACCTGAGTGTGTGCTCACCTGAGTGTGAGTGTGCTCACCTGAGTGTGTGCTCACCTGAGTGAGTGTGTGCTCACCTGAGTGTGTCCTCACCTGAGTGTGTGCTCACCTGAGTGTGAGTGTGCTCACCTAAGTGCATGACCACTTGAGTGTGTGCTCACCTGAGTGTGTGTGTGCTCACCCGAGTGCGTGCTCACCAGAGTGTGTGTGCTCACCTGAGTGTGTTTGTGCTCACCTGAGTGAGTGCTCAGCTGAGTCTGTGTGCTCACCTGAGTGTGTGCTCACCTGAGTGTGTGTGTGCTCACCTGAGTGTGTGTGTGCTCACCTGAGTGAGTGTGTGCTCACATGAGTGTGAGTGTGCTCACCTGAGTGTGTGTGTGCTCACCGGTGTGTGAGTGTGCTCACCTGAATGTGTGCTCACCTGAGTGCGTGCTCACCTGAGTGTGTGCTCACCTGAGTGTGTGCTCACCTGAGTGTGTGCTCACCTGAGCGCGTTCTCACCAGAGTGTGTGCTCACGTTAGTGAGTGTGTGCTCACCTGAGTGTGAGTGTGCACACCTGAGTTTGTGCTCTCCCGAGTGTGTGCTCACCTGAGTGTGTACTCACCTGAGTGTGTATGTGCACACATGAGTGTGAGCACACCTGAGTGTGTGTGTGCTCACCTGAGTGTGAGTGTGCTCACCTGAGTCTGTGCTCATCTGAGTGTGTGTGCTCACCTGAGTGTGTATTCACCTGAGTGTGTGTGTGCTCACCTGAGTGTGTGTGTGCTCAACTGAGTCGGTACTCACCTAAGTGAGTGTGTGCTAACCTGAGTGCGTGCTGACCTGAGTGTGTTCCCACCTGAGTGAGTGTGTGCTGATCTGAGTGCGTGCTCATCTGAGTGTGTGCTCACGTGAGTGTGAGTGTGCTCACCGGAGTGTGTGCTCACCTGAGTGAGTGTGTGTGTTCACCTGAGTGTGAGTGTGCGCAACTGAGTGTGTGCTCACCTGAGTGTGTGCACACCTGAGTGTGTGTGTGCTCCCCTGAGTGTGAGTGTGCTCAGTTGAGCGTGTGCTCACCTGAGTGCGTGCACACCTGAGTGTGTGCTCACCAGAGTGTACCCTCACCTGAGTGTGTGTCTGCTCACCTGAGTGTGAGTGTGCTCACCTGAGTGTGAGTTCGTGCTCTGCTGAGTGTGTGTGTGCTCACCTGAGCGAGAGCGTGCTCACCTGAGTGTGTGATCACCTGAGTGTGTGCTCACCTGAGCGGGAGTGTGCTCTCCTATTTGCTCACCTGTGTGTGCTCACCTGAGTGTGTGATCACCTGAGTGAGTGTGTGCTCACCTGAGTGCGTGCTCACCTGTGCGTGTGTGCTCACCTGAGTGAGTGTGTGCTCACCTGAGTGCGTCCTCAACTGAGTGTGTGAGGTCACCTGAGTGTGTGTTTGCTCACCTGAGTGTGTGCTCACCTGTGTCTGTGTGTTCACCTGAGTTTGTGCTCACCTGAGTGTGTGCTCACCTGAGTGTGAGTTCGTGCTCACCTGAGTGTGTGTGTGCTCACCTGAGTGTGTGCTCACCTGAGTGTGAGTGTGCTCACGTGAGTGTGTGTGTGCTCAGGTTATTGAGTGCGTGCTCACCTGAGTGTGTGTGTGCTCACCTGGGTGTGTGCTCACCTGAGTGTGTGCGCACCTGAGTCTGTGTGCTCACCCGAGTCTGTGTGCTCACCTGAGTGTGTGTGTGCTCACCTGAGTGTGAGTGTGCTCCCCTGAGTGTGTGCTAACCTGAGTGTGTGTGTGCTCACATGAGTGTGTGCTCACCTGAGTGTGAGGGTGCTCACCTGAGTGTGTGCACAGCTGAGTGATTGTGTGCTCACCTGAGTGAGTGTGTGCTCACCTGAGACTGAGTGTGCTCACCTGAGTGTGTGCTCACCTGAGTGTGTGTGTGCTCTCCTGTTTTCTCACCTGAGTGTGTGCTCACCTGAGTGTGTGCTCACCTGAGTGAGTCTATGCTCACCTGATTGCATTCTCACCTGAGTGTGTGTGCTCACCTGAGTGTGACTTTGCTCACCTGAGTGTGTGCTCACCTGTGTCTGTGTGTTCACCTGAGTGTGTGCTTACATGAGTGTGAGCTCACCTGAGTGTGAGTGTGCTCACCTGAGTGTGTGCTCACCTGAGTGAGTGTGTGCTCACCTGAGTGCGTCCCCACCTGAGTGTGTGTGCTCACCTGAGTGTGTGTTTGCTCACATGAGTGTGTGCTCACCTGAGTCTGTGTGGTCACCTGAGTGTCTGCTCACCTGAGTGTGTGCTCACCTGAGTGTGAGTGTGCTCACTTAAGTGCATGACCACTTGATTGTGTTTACCTGAGTTTGAGTGTGCTCACCTGTGTGCTCACCTGAGTGTGTGTGCTCACCTGAGTGTGTGCTCACCTGAGTGTGAGGGTTCTCACCTGAGTGTGTGCTCACCTGAGTGAGTGTGTGCTCACCTGAGTGCGTCCTCACCTGAGTGTGTGTGCTCACCTGAGTGTGTGTTTGCTCACCTGAGTGTGTGCTCACCTGTGTCTGTGTGTTCACCTGAGTGTGTGCTCACCTGAGTGTGTGCTCACCTGGGTGTGAGTTCGTGCTCACCTGAGTGTGTGTGTGCTCACCTGAGTGTGTGCTCACCTGAGTGTGAGTGTGCTCACGTGAGTGTGTGTGTGCTCAGGTTATTGAGTGCGTGCTCACCTGAGTGTGTGTGTGCTCACCTGGGTGTGTGCTCACCTGAGTGTGTGCTCACCAGAGTCTGTGTGCTCACCTGACTGTGTGTGCTCTGCTGAGTGTGTGTGTGCTCACCTGAGTGTGTGTGTGCTCACCTGAGTGTGTGCTCACCTGAGTGTGTGCTCACCTGAGTGTGTGTGTGCTCACCTGAGTGTGCTCTCACCTGAGTGAGCGTGTGCTCACCTGAGTGTGTGCTCACCTGAGTGTGTGCTCACTTGAGTGTTTGTGTGCTCACCTGAGTGTGTGCTCACCTGAGTCTGTGTGCTCACCTGAGTCTGTGCTCACATGACTGTGTGTGTGCTCACCTGAGTGTGTACTCAGGTGAGTGAGTGTGTGCTCACCTGAGTGTGAGTGTGTGCACCTGAGTGTGTGCTCACCTCAGTGTGTGCTCACCTGAGTGTTTGTGTGCTCACCTGAATGTGTGCTCACTTGAGTGTGTGTGTGTGCACACATGAGTGTGAGCACACCTGAGTTTGTGTGTGCTCACCTGAGTGTGAGTGTGCTCACCTGAGTGTGTGCTCACCTAAGTGTGTGTGTGCTCACCTGAGTCTGTGCTCACCTGAGTGTGAGGGTGCTCACCTGAGTGTGTGCACAGCTGAGTGAGTGTGTGCTCACCTGAGTGAGAGCGTGCTCACCTGAGACTGAGTGTGCTCACCTTAGTGTGCGCTCACCTGAGTGTGAGTGTGCTCCCCTGTTTTCTCACCTGAGTGTGTGCTCACCTGAGTGTGTGCTCACCTGAGTGAGTATATGTTCACCTGAGTGCGTTCTCACCTGAGTGTGTGTGCTCTCCTGAGTGTGTGTTTGCTCACCTGAGTGTGTGCTCACCTGTGTCTGTGTGTTCACCTGAGTGTGTGCTTACATGAGTGTGAGCTCACCTGAGTGTGAGTGTGCTCACCTGAGTGTGTGCTCACCTGAGTGAGTGAGTGCTCACCTGAGTGCGTCCTCACCTGAGTGTGTGTGTTCACCTGAGTTTGTGCTCACCTGAGTGTGTGCTCATCTTAGTGTGAGTTCGTGCTCACGTGAGTGTGTGTGTGCTCACCTGAGTGCGTGCTCACCTGAGTGTGTGTGTGCTCACCTGAGTGTGTGCTCACATGAGCGTGTGTGTGCTCACCTGAGTGTGCTCTCACCTGAGTGAGCGTGTGCTCACCTGAGTGCGTGCTCACCTGAGTGTGTGCTCACCTGAGTGTGTGTGTGCTCACCTGAGTGTGTGCGCACCTGAGTCTGTGTGCTCACCTGAGTCTGTGCTCACCTGACTGTATGTGTGCTCACCTGAGTGTGTGCTCAGGTGAGTGAGTGTGTGCTCACCTGAGTGTGAGTGTGTGCACCTGAGTGTGTGCTCACCTCAGTGTGTGCTCACCTGAGTGTTTGTGTGCTCACCTGAATGTGTGCTCACTTGAGTGTGTGTGTGTGCACACATGAGTGTGAGCACACCTGAGTTTGTGTGTGCTCACCTGAGTGTGAGTGTGCTCACCTGAGTGTGTGCTCACCTGAGTGTGTGTGTGCTCACCTGAGTGTGTGCTCACCTGAGTGTGAGGGTGCTCACCTGAGTGTGTGCACAGCTGAGTGATTGTGTGCTCACCTGAGTGAGTGTGTGCTCACCTGAGACTGAGTGTGCTCACCTGAGTGTGTGCTCACCTGAGTGTGAGTGTGCTCTCCTGTTTTCTCACCTGAGTGTGTGCTCACCTGAGTGTGTGCTCACCTGAGTGAGTCTATGCTCTCCTGAGTGCATTCTCACCTGAGTGTGTGTGCTCACCTGAGTGTGTGTTTGCTCACCTGAGTGTGTGCTCACCTGTGTCTGTGTGTTCACCTGAGTGTGTGCTTACATGAGTGTGAGCTCACCTGAGTGTGAGTGTGCTCACCTGAGTGTGTGCTCACCTGAGTGAGTGTGTGCTCACCTGAGTGCGTCCTAACCTGAGTGTGTCTGCTCACCTGAGTGTGTGTTTGCTCACATGAGTGTGTGCTCACCTGAGTCTGTGTGGTCACCTGAGTGTCTGCTCACCTGAGTGTGTGCTCACCTGAGTGTGAGTGTGCTCACTTAAGTGCATGACCACTTGATTGTGTTTACCTGAGTTTGAGTGTGCTCACCTGAGTGTGTGTTCACCTGAGTGTGTGTGTGCTCACCTGAGTGTCTGTGTGCTCACCTGAGTCTGTACTCACCTAAGTGAGTGTGTGCTAACCTGAGTGCGTGCTCACCTGAGTGTGTTCCCACCTGAGTGAGTGTGTGCTCATCTGAGTGCGTGCTCATTTGAGTGTGTGCTCACCTGAGTGTGTGTGTGCTCACCGGAATGTGTGCTCACCTGAGTGAGTATGTGTGTTCACCTGAGTGTGAGTGTGCGCAACTGAGTGTGTGCTCACCTGAGTGTGTGCACACCTGACAGTGTGTGCTCACCTGAGTGTGAGTGTGCTCACCTGAGTGTGTGCTCACCTGAGTGCGTTCTCACCTGAGTGTGTGCTCACCAGAGTGTACCCTCACCTGAGTGTGTGTGTGCTCACCTGAGTGTGAGTGTGCTCACCTGAGTGTGAGTTTGTGCTCACCTGAGTGTGTGTGTGCTCACCTGAGTGAGAGCGTGCTCACCTGAGTGTGTGATCACCTGAGTGTGTGCTCACCTGAATGTGAGTGTGCTCTCCTATTTGCTCACCTGTGTGTGCTCATTTGAGTGTGTGCTCACCTGAGTGAGTGTGTGCTCACCTGAGTGCGTGCTCACCTGAGCGTGTGTGCTCACCTGAGTGTGTGTTTGCTCACCTGATTGTGTGCTCACCTGTGTGTGTGTGTTCACCTGAGGGTGTTCTCACATGAGTGTGTGCTCACCTGAGTGTGAGTGTGCTCACCTGAGTGTGTGCTCACCTGAGTGAGTGTGAGCTCACCTGAGTGCGTCCTCATTTGAGTGTGTGTGCTCACCTGAGTGTGTGTTTGCTCACCTGAGTGTGTGCTCAACTAAGTGAGTGTGTGCTCACCTGAGTGTGTGGTCACCTGAGTGTGTGCTCACCTGAGTGTGAGTTCGTGCTCACTTGAGTGTGTGTGTGCTCACCTGAGTGTGTGCTCACCTGAGTGTGAGTGTGCTCACGTGAGTGTGTGTGTGCTCAGGTTATTGAGTGCATGCTCACCTGAGTGTGTGTGTGCTCACCTGGGTGTGTGCTCACCTGAGTGTGTGCTCACCTGAGTCTTTGTGCTCACCTGAGTGTGTGTGCTCAGCTGAGTGTGTGTGTGCTCACCTGAGTGTGTGTGTGCTCACCTGAGTGTGTGCTCACCTGAGTGTGTGTGTGCTCACCTGAGTGTGCTCTCACCTGAGTGAGCGTGTGCTCACCTGAGTGCGTGCTCACCTGAGTGTGCTCTCACCTGAGTGTTTGTGTGCTCACCTGAGTGTGTGCGCACCTGAGTCTGTGTGCTCACCTGAGTCTGTGCTCACCTGACTGTGTGTGTGCTCACCTGAGTGTGTACTCAGGTGAGTGAGTGTGTGCTCACCTGAGTGTGAGTGTGTGCACCTGAGTGTGTGCTCACCTCAGTGTGTGCTCACCTGAGTGTTTGTGTGCTCACCTGAATGTGTGCTCACTTGAGTGTGTGTGTGTGCACACATGAGTGTGAGCACACCTGAGTTTGTGTGTGCTCACCTGAGTGTGAGTGTGCTCACCTGAGTGTGTGCTCACCTGAGTTTGTGTGTGCTCACCTGAGTGTGTGCTCACCTGAGTGTGAGGGTGCTCACCTGAGTGTGTGCACAGCTGAGTGAGTGTGTGCTCACCTGAGTGAGAGCGTGCTCACCTGAGACTGAGTGTGCTCACCTTAGTGTGTGCTCACCTGAGTGTGAGTGTGCTCTCCTGTTTTCTCACCTGAGTGTGTGCTCACCTGAGTGTGTGCTCACCTGAGTGAGTGTATGTTCACCTGAGTGCGTTCTCACCTGAGTGTGTGTGCTCTCCTGAGTGTGTGTTTGCTCACCTGAGTGTGTGCTCACCTGTGTCTGTGTGTTCACCTGAGTGTGTGCTTACATGAGTGTGAGCTCACCTGAGTGTGAGTGTGCTCACCTGAGTGTGTGCTCACCTGAGTGAGTGTGTGCTCACCTGAGTGCGTCCTCACCTGAGTGTGTGTGCTCACCTGAGTGTGTGTTTGCTCACATGAGTGTGTGCTCACCTGAGTCTGTGTGGTCACCTGAGTGTCTGCTCACCTGAGTGTGTGCTCACCTGAGTGTGTGCTCTTATGAGTGTGTGCTCACCTGAGTGTGAGTGTGCTCACTTAAGTGCATGACCACTTGATTGTGTTTACCTGAGTTTGAGTGTGCTCACCTGTGTGCTCACCTGAGTGTGTGTGCTCACCTGAGTGTGTGGTCACCTGAGTGTGAGGGTTCTCACCTGAGTGTGAGCACAACAGAGTGTGTGTGTGCTCACCTGAGTGTGAGCGTGCTCACCTGAGTGTGGGCTCACTTGAGTGTGTGCTCACCTGAGTGTGAGTGTGCTCTCCTATTTGCTCACCTGTGTGTGCTCACCTGAATGTGTGCTCACCTGAGTGTGTGCTCACCTGAGTGTGAGTGTGCTCACCTGAGTGTGTGCTCACCTGAGTGAGTGTGTGCTCACCTGTGTGCGTCCTCACCTGAGTGTGTGTGTGCTCACCTGAGTGTGTGTTTGCTCACCTGGGTGTGGGCTCACCTGTGTGTGTGTGTTCACCTGAGTGTGTGCTCACCTGAGTGTGTGCTCACCTGAGTAGGTGTGGTCACCTGAGTGTGTGCTCACCTGAGTGTGTGCTCACCTGAGTGGGAGTTCGTGCTCACCTGAGTGTGTGTGTGCTCACCTGAGTGTGTGCTCACCTGAGTGTGAGTGTGCTCACGTGAGTGTGTGTGTGCTCAGGTTATTGAGTGCGTGCTCACCTGAGTGTGTGTGTGCTCACCTGAGTGTGTGCTCACCTGAGTGTTTGTGTGCTCACCTGAGTGTGTGCGCACCTGAGTCTGTGTGCTCACCTGAGTCTGTGCTCACCTGACTGTGTGTTTGCTCACCTGAGTGTGTGCTCAGCTGAGTGAGTGTGTGCTCACCTGAGTGAGAGTGTGTGCACCTGAGTGTTTGCTCACCTCAGTGTGTGCTCACCTGTGTGATTGTGTGCTCACGTGAATGTGTGCTCACTTGAGTGTGTGTGTGCACACATGAGTGTGAGCACACCTGAGTTTGTGTGTGCTCACCTGAGTGTGAGTGTGCTCACCTGAGTGTGTGCTCACCTGAGTGTGTGTGTGCTCACCTGAGTGTGTGCTCACCTGAGTGTGAGGGTGCTCACCTGAGTGTGTGCACAGCTGAGTGAGTCTGTGCTCGCCTCAATGTGTGTGTGCTCACCTGAGTGTGAGTGTGCTCACCTGAGTGTGTGCTCACCTGAGTGTGTGCTCACCTGAGTGTGTCTGTGCTCACCTGAGTGCGTGCTCACCTGAGTGTGTGGGCTCACCTGAGTGTTTGTTTGCTCACCTGAGTGTGTGCTCACCTGTGTCTGTGTGTTCACCTGAGTGTGTGCTTACCTGAGTGTGTGCTCACCTGAGTGTGTGTGCTCACCTGAGTGTGTGCTCACCTGAGTGAGTGTGTGCTCACCTGAGTGCATCCTCACCTGAGTGTGTGTGACACCTGAGTGTGTGTTTGCTCACCTGAGTGTGTGCTCACCTGAGTCTGTGTGGTCACCTGAGTGTGTGCTCACCTGAGTGTCAGTGTGCTCACCTAAGTGCATGACCACTTGATTGTGTGTTTACCTGAGTTTGAGTGTGCTCACCTGAGTGTGTGCTCACCTGAGTGTGTGCTCACCTGAGTGTGTGTGTGCACACATGAGTGTGAGCACACCTGAGTGTGTGTGTTCACCTGAGTGTGAGTGTGCTCACCTGAGTGTGTGTGTGCTCACGTGAGTGAGTGTGTGCTCACCTGAGTGTGAGTGTGCGCACCTGAGTGTGTGCTCACCTGAGTGAGTGCTCACCTGAGTGTGTGTGTGCACACATGAGTTTGAGCATACCTGAGTGTGTGTGCTCACCTGAGTGTGAGGGTGCTCACCTGAGTATGTGCTCACCGGAGTGCGTGCTCACCTGAGTGTATGTGTGCTCACCTGAGTGTGTGTGTGCTCACCTGAGTCTGTACTCACCTGAGTGTGTGCTCACCTGAGTGCGTGCTCACCTGAGTGTGTGCTCACCTGAGTGAGTGTGTGCTCATCTGAGTGCGTGCTCACCTGAGTGTGTGCTCACATGAGTGTGTGTGTGCTCACCGGAGTGTGCGCTCACCTGAGTCTGTGTGCTCACCTGAGTGTGTGCTCACCTGAGTGAGTGTGTGTTCACCTGAGTGTGAGTGTGCGCACCTGAGTGTGTGCTCACCTGAGTGTGTGATCACCTGTGTGTTTGTGTGCTCACCTGAGTGCGTGCTCACCTGAGTGTGTGCTCACCTGAGTGTGTGTGTGCTCACCGGAGTGTGTGCTCATCTGAGTCTGTGTGCTCACCTGAGTGTGTGCTCACCTGAGTGAGTGTGTGCTCACCTGAGTGTGAGTGTGCGCACCTGAGTGTGTGCTCACCTGAGTGTGTGCTCACCTGAGTGAGTGTGTGCTCACCTGAGTGTGAGGGTGCTCACCTGAGTGTGTGCTATCCTGAGTTTGTGCTCACCTGAGTGTTTGTGTGCTCACCTGAGTGTGTGCTCACTTGAGTGTGTGTGTGCAGACATGAGTGTGAGCACACCTTAGTGTATGTGTGCTCACCTGAGTGTGAGTCTCCTCACCTGAGTGTGTGCTCACCTGAGTGTGTGTGCTCACCTGAGTGTGTGCTCACCTGAGTGTGAGGGTGCTCACCTGAGTGTGTGCTCACATGAGTGTGAGTGTGCTCAGTTGAGTGTGTGTGTGCTCAGGTTAGTGAGTGTGTGCTCACCTGAGTGTGTGTGCTCACCTCAGTGTGGGTTTGCTCACCTGAGGTAGTGCTCACTTGAGTCTGTGGGCTCACCTGAGTGTCTGCTCACCTGAGTGTGTGCTCACCTGAACATGAGTGTGCTCACCTGAGTGTGTGCTCACCTGAGTGTGAGTCTGCTCACCTGAGTGTGTGCTCACCTGAGTGTGTGCTCACCTGAGAGTGTGTGTGGTCACCTGAGTGTGTGCTCACCAGAGTGTGAGGGTGCTCACCTGAGTGTGTGCTCAGCGGAGTGGGTGTGTGCTCACCTGAGTGTGTGTGTGCTCACCTGAGTGTGAGTGTGCTCACCTGAGTGTGTGCTCACCTGAGTGTGTGTGCTCACCTGAGAGTGTGCTCACTTGAGTGTGAGGGTGCTCACCTGAGTGTGTGCTCAGCTGAGTGAGTGTGTGCTCACCTGAGTGTGTGTGTGCATACATGAGTGTGAGGACACATGAGTGTGTGTGTTCACCTGAGTGTGAGTGTGTTCACCTGGGTGTGTGTGTTCTCACGTGAGTGAGTGTGTGCTCACCTGAGTGTGAGTGTGCGCACCTGAGCGTGCGCTCAACTGAATGTGTGCTCACCTGAGTGTGTGTGCACACATGAGTGTGAGCACACCTGAGTGTGTGTGTGCTCACCTGAGTGTGTGCCCGCCTGTGTCTGTGTGTTCACCTGAGTGTGTGCTTACCTGAGTGTGTGCTCACCTGAGTGTGTGTGTGCTCACCTGAGTGTGTGCTCACCTGAGTGTGAGTGTGCTCACCTAAGTGCATGACCACCTGAGTGTGTGCTCACCTGAGTTTGTGTGTGCTCGCCTGAGTGTGTGTGTGCTCACCTGAGTGTGTGTGTGCTCACCTGAGTGTGTGCTAACCTGAGTCTGTGTGCTCACCTGAGTATGTGCTCACCTGAGTGTGTGTGTGCTCACCTGAGTGTGTGTGTGCTCACCTGAGTGAGTGTGTGCTCACCTGAGTGTGAGTGTGCGCACCTGAGTGTGTGTGTGCTCACCGGAGTGAGAGTGTGCTCAACTGAGTGTGTGCTCACCTGAATGCGTGCTCACCTGAGTGTGTGCTCAACTGAGTGTGTGCTCACCTGAGTGTGTGCTCACCTGAGTGTGTGCTCATTTGAGTGTGTGCTCACCTGAGTGCGTGCTCACCTGAGTGTGTGCTCACCTGAGTGTGTGTGTGCTCACCTGAGTGTGTGCGCACCTGACTCTGTGTGCTCACCTAAGTCTGTGCTCACCTGAGTGTGTGTGTGCTCACCGGTGTTAGTGTGTGCTCACCTAAGTGTGAGTGTGCGCACCTGAGTGTGTGCTCACCTGAGTGTGTGTTCACCTGAGTGTTTGTGTGCTCACCTGAGCGTGTGCTCACTTGAGTGTGTGTGTGCAGACATGAGTGTGAGCACACCTGAGTGTATGTGTGCTCACCTGAGTGTGAGTGTGCTCACCTGAGTGTGTTCTCACCTGAGTGTGTGTGCTCACCTGGGTGTGTGCTCACCTGAGTGTGAGGGTGCTCACCTGAGTGTGTGCTCACCTGAGTGTGTGCTCACCTGAGTGTGTTTGTGCTCACCTGAGTGTGAGTGTGCTCACCTGAGTGTGTGTTCACCTGAGTGTGTGCTCACCTGAGTGTGAGTGTGCTCACCTGAGTGTGTGTGTGCTCACCTGAGTGAGTGTGTGCTCACCTGAGTGTGAGTGTGCGCACCTGAGTGTGTCTGTGCTCACCGGAGTGAGAGTGTGCTCACCTGTGTGTGTGCTCACCTGAGTGCGTGCTCACCTGAGTGTGTGCTCACCTGAGTGTATGCTCACCTGAGCGTGTGTGTGCTCACCTGAGTGTGCGCTCACCTGAGGGTGTGCTCACCTGAGTGTGTGCTCATTTGAGTGTGTGCTCACCTGAGTGCGTGCTCACCTGAGTGTGTGCTCACCTGTGTGTGTGTTCACCTGAGTGTGTGCTCACCTGACTGTGTGTGTGCTCACCTGAGTGTGTGCTCAGCTGAGTGAGTGTGTGCTCACCTGAGTGAGAGTGTGTGCACCTGAGTGTGTGCTCACCTCAGTGTGTGCTCACCTGAGTGATTGTGTGCTCACGTGAATGTGTGCTCACTTGAGTGTGTGTGTGCACACATGAGTGTGAGCTCACCTGAGTTTGTGTGTGCTCACCTGAGTGTGAGTGTGCTCACCTGAGTGTGTGCTCACCTGAGTGTGTCTGTGCTCACCTGAGTGTGTGCTCACCTGAGTGTGAGGGTGCTCACCTGAGTGTGTGCACAGCTGAGTGAGTCTGTGATCGCCTCAATGTGTGTGTGCTCACCTGAGTGTGAGTGTGCTCACCTGAGTGTGTGCTCACCTGAGTGTGTGTGCTCACCTGCGTGTGTGCTCACCTGAGTGTGAGTGTGCTCACCTGAGTGTGTGCTCACCTGAGCGAGTTCTCACCTGAGTGTGTGCTCACCTGAGTGTGCCCTCACCTGAATGTATGTGTGTTCACATGAGTGTGAGTGTGCTCACCAGAGTGTGAGTTCGTGCTCACCTGAGTTTGTGTGTGCTCACCTGAGTGTGTGCTCACCTGAGTGTGAGTGTGCTCAGTTGAGTGTGTGTGTGCTCAGGTTAGTGAGTGAGTGCTCACCTGAGTGTGTGTGCTCACCTGAGTGTGGGTTTGCTTACCTGCGGTTGTGCTCACTTGAGTCTGTGTGCTCACCTGAGAGTCTGCTCACCTGAGTGTGTGCTCACCTGAGCGTGAGTGTGCTCACCTGAGTGTGAGTGTGCTCACCTGAGCGTGAGTGTTCTCACCTAAGGGTGTGCTCACCTGAGTGTGTGCTCACCTGAGTGTGTGTGTGCTCACCTGAGTGTGTGCTCACCTGAGTGTGTGCTCACCTGAGTGTGTGCTCACCTGAGTGTGTGTGCTCAGCTGAGTGTGTTTGTGCTCAACTGAGTGTGAGTGTGCTCACCTGAGTGTGTGCTCACCTGAGTGTGTGCTCACCTGAGTGAGTGTGTGCTCACCTGAGTGCTTGCTCACCTTTGTGTGTGCTCACCTGAGTGTGTGTGTGCTCACCTGAGTGTGTGCGCACCTGAGTCTGTGTGCTCACCTGAGTCTGTGCTCACCTGAGTGTGTGTGTGCTCACCTGAGTGTGTGTGTGCTCACCTGAGTGAGTGTGTGCTCACCTGAGTGTGAGTGTGCTCACCTGAGTGTGTGCTCACCTGAGTTTGTGCTCACCTGAGTGTTTGTGTGCTCACCTGAGTGTGTGCTCACCTGAGTGTGAGGGTGCTCACCTGAGTGTGTGCTCACCTGAGTGAGTGTGAGCTCACCTGAGTGTGTGCTCACCTGAGTGTGAGTGTGCTCAGTTGAGTGTGTGTGTGCTCAGGTTAGTGAGTGCGTGCTCACCTGAGTGTGTGTGCTCACCTGACTGTGGGTTTGCTCACCTGAGGTGGTGCTCACTTGAGTCTGTGTACTCACCTGAGTGTCTGCTCACCTGAGTGTGTGGTCACCTGAGCGTGAGTGTGCTCACCTGAGTGTGTGCTCACCTGAGTGTGAGTCTGCTCACCTGAGTGTGTGCTCACCTGAGTGTGTGCTCACCTGAGTGTGTGTGTGGTCACCTGAGTGTGTGCTCACCTGAGTGTGAGGGTGCTCACCTGAGTGTGTGCTCAGCTGAGTGTGTGCTCACCTGAGTGAGTGTGTGCTCACCTGAGTGTGAGTGTGCTCACCTGAGTGTGTGCTCACCTGAGTGTGTGTGCTCACCTGAGAGTGTGCTCACCTGAGTGCGAGGGTGCTCACCTGAGTGTATGCTCAGCTGAGTGAGTGTGTGCTCACCTGAGTGTGTGTGTGCTCACATAAGTGTGAGTGTGCTCACCTGAGTGTGTGCTTACCTGAGTGTGTGCTCACCTGAGTGTGAGTGTGCTCTCCTGTTTGCTCACCTGAGTGTGTGCTCACCTGAGTGTGTGTTCACCTGAGTGAGTGTGTGCTCACCTGAGTGCGTACTCACCTGAGTGTGTGTGCTCACCTGAGTGTGTGTTTGCTCACCTGAATGTGTGCTAACCTGTGTCTGTGTGCTCACCTGAGTGTCTGCTCACCTAAGTGTATGCTCACCTGAGTGTGTGCTCACCTGAGTGAGTGCGTGCTAAACTGAATATGTGTGTGCTCACCTGAGTGTGAGTGTGCTCACCTGAGTGTGTGCTCACCTGACTGGGTGCTCACCTGAGCGTGTGTGTGCTCACCTGAGTATGTGCACACCTGAGTGTGTGTGTGCACACATGAGTGTGAGGACACATGAGTGTGTGTGTTCACCTGAGTGTGAGTGTGCTCACCTGAGTGTGTGTGTGCTCACGTGAGTGAGTGTGTGCTCACCTGAGTGTGAGTGTGCGCACCAGAGCGTGCGCTCACCTGAGTGTGTGCTCACCTGAGTGTGTGTGCACACATGAGTGTGAGCACACCTGAGTGTGTGTGTGCTCACCTGAGTGTGTGCTCGCCTGTGTCTGTGTGTTCACCTGAGTGTGTGCTTACCTGAGTGTGTGCTCACTTGATTGTGTGTGTGCTCACCTGAGTGTGTGCTCACCTGAGTGTGAGAGTGCTCACCTAAGTGCATGACCACCTGAGTGTGTGCTCACCTGAGTGTGTGTGTGCTCACCTGAGTGTGTGCGCACCTGACTCTGTGTGCTCACCTAAGTCTGTGCTCACCTGAGTGTGTGTCTGCTCACATGAGTGTGTGTGTGCTCACCGGTGTTAGTGTGTGCTCACCTAAGTGTGAGTCTGCGCACCTGAGTGTGTGCTCACCTGAGTGTGTGTTCACCTGAGTGTTTTTGTGCTCTCCTGAGCGTGTGCTCACTTGAGTGTGTGTGTGCAGACATGAGTGTGAGCACACCTGAGTGTATGTGTGCTCACCTGAGTGTGAGTGTGCTCACCTGAGTGTGTTCTCACCTGAGTGTGTGTGCTCACCTGGGTGTGTGCTCACCTGTGTGTGAGGGTGCTCACCTGAGTGTGTGCTCAGCTGAGTGAGTGTGTGCTCACCTGAGTGTGTTTGTGCTCACCTAAGTGTGAGTGTGCTCACCTGAGTGTGTGTTCACCTGAGTGTGTGCTCACCTGAGTGTGAGTGTGCTCTCCTGTTTGCTCACCTGAGTGTGTGCTCACCTGAGTGTGTGCTCACCTGAGTGAGTGTGCTCACCTGGGTGTGTGCTCACCTGAATGTGAGGGTGCTCACCTGAGTGTGTGCTCAGCTGAGTGAGTGCGTGCTCACCTGAGTGTGTTTGTGCTCACCTGAGTGTGAGTGTGCTCACCTGAGTGTGTGTTCACCTGAGTGTGTGCTCACCTGAGTGTGAGTGTGCTCTCCTGTTTGCTCACCAGAGTGTGTGCTCACCTGAGTGTGTGCTCACCTGAGTGAGTGTGTGCTCACCTGTGCGCGTGCTCACCTGAGACTGTGTGCTCGCCTGAGTGTGTGTTTGCTCACCTGAATGTGTGTTCACCGGTGTCTGTGTGCTCACCTGAGTGTCTGATCACCTGAGTGTGTGTGTGCTCACCTGAGTGTGTGTTCAGGTGAGTGTGTGTCTGCACACAAGAGAGTGAGCACACCAGAGTGTGTGTTCTCACCTGAGTGTGTGTGTGCTCACCTGAGTATGTGCTCACCTGAGTGTGTGTGCTCACCTGAGTGTGTGTGCTCACCTGAATGTGAGTGTCCTCACCTGATTGTGTGCTCACCTGAGTGTGTGCTCACCTGAGTGTGAGTGTGCTCGCCTGAGTGTGTGCTCAGATATGTGAGTGTGTGCTCACGTGAGTGTGTGTGTGCTCAGCTGAGTGTGAGTGTGCTCACCTGAGTGTCTGCTCACCTGAGTGTGTGCTCACCTGAGTGTTTGTGTGCTCACCTGAGTGTGTGCTCACCTGAGAGAGTGTGTGCTCACCTGTGTGCGTGCTCACCTGAATGTGTGTGCTCAGCTGAGTGTGTGAGTGCTCACCTGAGTGTGTGCTCACCTGAGTGTGTGTCTGCTCACCTGAGTGTGTGCTAACCTGAGTGTGAGTATGCTCACCTGAGTGAGTGTGTGCTCACCTGATTGTGAGTGCGCTCACCTGAGTGTGTGCTCACCTGAGTGTGTGCTCACCTGAGTGTGTGTGTGCTCACCTGAGTGTGTGCTCACATGAGTGTGTGTGTGCTCACCTGAGTATGTGCTCACCTGAGTGTGTGTGCTCACCTGAATGTGTGTGTGCTCACCTGAGTGTGAGTGTGCTCACCTGAGTGTGTGCTCACCTGAGTGTGTGCTCACCTGAGTGTGAGTGTGCTCTCCTAAGTGCATGACCAGCTGAGTGTGTGCTCACCTGAATGAGTGTGTGCGCACCTGAGTGTGTGCTCACCAGAGTGTGTGTGCTCACCTGAGTGTGTGTGTGCTCCCCTGAGTGTGTGCTCACCTGAGTCTGTGTGCTCACCTGAGTATGTGCTCACCTGAGTGTGTGTGTGCTCACCTGAGTGTGTGTGCTCACCTGAGTGAGTGTGTGCTCACCTGAGTGTGAGTGTGCGCACCTGAGTGTGTGTGTGCTTAGCGGAGTGAGAGTGTGCTCACCTGAGTGTGTGCTCACCTGAGTGTTTGCTCACCTGAGTGTGTGTGTGCTCACCTGAGTGTGTGCTCACCTGAGTGTTTGCTCACCTGAGTGTGTGCTCACCTGAGTGTCTGTTCACCTGAGTGTTAGTGTGCTCACCTGAGTGTGTGCTCACTTGAGTGTGTGTGTGCAGACATGAGTGTGAGCACTCCTGAGTGTATTTGTGCTCACCTGAGTGTGAGTGTGCTCACCTGAGTGTGTGCTCACCTGAGTGTGTGGGTGCTCACCTGAGTGTGTGCTCAGCTGAGTGAGTGTGTGCTCACCTGAGTGTGAGGGTGCTCACCTGAGTGTGAGTGTGCTCACCTGAGTGTGTGCTCACCTGAGTGTGTGCTCACCTGAGTGAGCGTGTGCTCACCTGAGTGCGTGCTCACCTGAGACTGTGTGCTCGCCTGAGTGTGTGTTTGCTCACCTGAATGTGTGTTCACCTGTGTCTGTGTGCTCAACTGAGTGTGTGCTCACCTGAGTGTGTGCTCACCTGAGTGTGTGTGTGCTCACCTGAGTGTGTGCTCACCTGAGTGAGTGTGTGCTCACCTGAGTGTGTCCTCACCTGAGTGTGTGCTAACCTGAGTGTGAGTGTGCTCACCTAAGTGCATGACCACTTGAGTGTGTGCTCACCTGAGTGTGTGTGTGCTCACCCGAGTGCGTGCTCACCAGAGCGTGTGTGCTCACCTGAGTGTGTGTGTGCTCACCTGAGTGAGTGCTCAGCTGAGTCTGTGTGCTCACCTGAGTGTGTGCTCACCTGAGTGTGTGTGTGCTCACCTGAGTGTGTGTCTGCTCACCTGAGTATGTGCACACCTGAGTGTGTGTGTGCACACATGAGTGTGAGGACACATGAGTGTGTGTGTTCACCTGAGTGTGAGTGTGCTCACCTGAGTGTGTGTGTGCTCACGTGAGTGAGTGTGTGCTCACCTGAGTGTGAGTGTGCGCACCAGAGCGTGCGCTCACCTGAGTGTGTGCTCACCTGAGTGTGTGTGCACACATGAGTGTGAGCACACCTGAGTGTGTGTGTGCTCACCTGAGTGTGTGCTCGCCTGTGTCTGTGTGTTCACCTGAGTGTGTGCTTACCTGAGTGTGTGCTCACTTGATTGTGTGTGTGCTCACCTGAGTGTGTGCTCACCTGAGTGTGAGAGTGCTCACCTAAGTGCATGACCACCTGAGTGTGTGCTCACCTGAGTGTGTGTGTGCTCACCTGAGTGTGTGCGCACCTGACTCTGTGTGCTCACCTAAGTCTGTGCTCACCTGAGTGTGTGTCTGCTCACATGAGTGTGTGTGTGCTCACCGGTGTTAGTGTGTGCTCACCTAAGTGTGAGTCTGCGCACCTGAGTGTGTGCTCACCTGAGTGTGTGTTCACCTGAGTGTTTTTGTGCTCTCCTGAGCGTGTGCTCACTTGAGTGTGTGTGTGCAGACATGAGTGTGAGCACACCTGAGTGTATGTGTGCTCACCTGAGTGTGAGTGTGCTCACCTGAGTGTGTTCTCACCTGAGTGTGTGTGCTCACCTGGGTGTGTGCTCACCTGTGTGTGAGGGTGCTCACCTGAGTGTGTGCTCAGCTGAGTGAGTGTGTGCTCACCTGAGTGTGTTTGTGCTCACCTAAGTGTGAGTGTGCTCACCTGAGTGTGTGTTCACCTGAGTGTGTGCTCACCTGAGTGTGAGTGTGCTCTCCTGTTTGCTCACCTGAGTGTGTGCTCACCTGAGTGTGTGCTCACCTGAGTGAGTGTGCTCACCTGGGTGTGTGCTCACCTGAATGTGAGGGTGCTCACCTGAGTGTGTGCTCAGCTGAGTGAGTGCGTGCTCACCTGAGTGTGTTTGTGCTCACCTGAGTGTGAGTGTGCTCACCTGAGTGTGTGTTCACCTGAGTGTGTGCTCACCTGAGTGTGAGTGTGCTCTCCTGTTTGCTCACCAGAGTGTGTGCTCACCTGAGTGTGTGCTCACCTGAGTGAGTGTGTGCTCACCTGTGCGCGTGCTCACCTGAGACTGTGTGCTCGCCTGAGTGTGTGTTTGCTCACCTGAATGTGTGTTCACCGGTGTCTGTGTGCTCACCTGAGTGTCTGATCACCTGAGTGTGTGTGTGCTCACCTGAGTGTGTGTTCAGGTGAGTGTGTGTCTGCACACAAGAGAGTGAGCACACCAGAGTGTGTGTTCTCACCTGAGTGTGTGTGTGCTCACCTGAGTATGTGCTCACCTGAGTGTGTGTGCTCACCTGAGTGTGTGTGCTCACCTGAATGTGAGTGTCCTCACCTGATTGTGTGCTCACCTGAGTGTGTGCTCACCTGAGTGTGAGTGTGCTCGCCTGAGTGTGTGCTCAGATATGTGAGTGTGTGCTCACGTGAGTGTGTGTGTGCTCAGCTGAGTGTGAGTGTGCTCACCTGAGTGTCTGCTCACCTGAGTGTGTGCTCACCTGAGTGTTTGTGTGCTCACCTGAGTGTGTGCTCACCTGAGAGAGTGTGTGCTCACCTGTGTGCGTGCTCACCTGAATGTGTGTGCTCAGCTGAGTGTGTGAGTGCTCACCTGAGTGTGTGCTCACCTGAGTGTGTGTCTGCTCACCTGAGTGTGTGCTAACCTGAGTGTGAGTATGCTCACCTGAGTGAGTGTGTGCTCACCTGATTGTGAGTGCGCTCACCTGAGTGTGTGCTCACCTGAGTGTGTGCTCACCTGAGTGTGTGTGTGCTCACCTGAGTGTGTGCTCACATGAGTGTGTGTGTGCTCACCTGAGTATGTGCTCACCTGAGTGTGTGTGCTCACCTGAATGTGTGTGTGCTCACCTGAGTGTGAGTGTGCTCACCTGAGTGTGTGCTCACCTGAGTGTGTGCTCACCTGAGTGTGAGTGTGCTCTCCTAAGTGCATGACCAGCTGAGTGTGTGCTCACCTGAATGAGTGTGTGCGCACCTGAGTGTGTGCTCACCAGAGTGTGTGTGCTCACCTGAGTGTGTGTGTGCTCCCCTGAGTGTGTGCTCACCTGAGTCTGTGTGCTCACCTGAGTATGTGCTCACCTGAGTGTGTGTGTGCTCACCTGAGTGTGTGTGCTCACCTGAGTGAGTGTGTGCTCACCTGAGTGTGAGTGTGCGCACCTGAGTGTGTGTGTGCTTAGCGGAGTGAGAGTGTGCTCACCTGAGTGTGTGCTCACCTGAGTGTTTGCTCACCTGAGTGTGTGTGTGCTCACCTGAGTGTGTGCTCACCTGAGTGTTTGCTCACCTGAGTGTGTGCTCACCTGAGTGTCTGTTCACCTGAGTGTTAGTGTGCTCACCTGAGTGTGTGCTCACTTGAGTGTGTGTGTGCAGACATGAGTGTGAGCACTCCTGAGTGTATTTGTGCTCACCTGAGTGTGAGTGTGCTCACCTGAGTGTGTTCTCGCCTGAGTGTGTGTGCTCACCTGAGTGTGTGCTCACCTGAGTGTGTGGGTGCTCACCTGAGTGTGTGCTCAGCTGAGTGAGTGTGTGCTCACCTGAGTGTGAGGGTGCTCACCTGAGTGTGAGTGTGCTCACCTGAGTGTGTGCTCACCTGAGTGTGTGCTCACCTGAGTGAGCGTGTGCTCACCTGAGTGCGTGCTCACCTGAGACTGTGTGCTCGCCTGAGTGTGTGTTTGCTCACCTGAATGTGTGTTCACCTGTGTCTGTGTGCTCAACTGAGTGTGTGCTCACCTGAGTGTGTGCTCACCTGAGTGTGTGTGTGCTCACCTGAGTGTGTGCTCACCTGAGTGAGTGTGTGCTCACCTGAGTGTGTCCTCACCTGAGTGTGTGCTAACCTGAGTGTGAGTGTGCTCACCTAAGTGCATGACCACTTGAGTGTGTGCTCACCTGAGTGTGTGTGTGCTCACCCGAGTGCGTGCTCACCAGAGCGTGTGTGCTCACCTGAGTGTGTGTGTGCTCACCTGAGTGAGTGCTCAGCTGAGTCTGTGTGCTCACCTGAGTGTGTGCTCACCTGAGTGTGTGTGTGCTCACCTGAGTGTGTGTCTGCTCACCTGAGTGAGTGTGTGCTCACATGAGTGTGAGTGTGCTCACCTGAGTGTGTGTGTGCTCACCGGAGTGTGAGTGTGCTCACCTGAATGTGCGCTCACCTGAGTGTGTGCTCACCTGAGAGTGTGCTCACCTGAGTGTGTGCTCACCTGAGTGCATTCTCACCAGAGTGTGTGCTCACCTGAGTGAGTGTGTGCTCTCCTGAGTGTGTGCACACCTGAGTCTGTGTTCTCACCTGAGTGTGTGCTCACCTGAGTGTGTGTGCTCACCTGAGTGTGTGTGTGCTCACGTTAGTGAGCGTGTGCTCACCTGAGTGTGAGTGTGCACACCTGAGTTTGTGCTCTCCTGAGTGTGTGCTCACCTGAGTGTGTGCTCACCTGAGTGTGTATGTGCACACATGAGTGTGAGCACACCTGAGTGTGTGTGTGCTCACCTGAGTGTGTTTGTGCTCACCTGAGTGTGTGCTCACCTGAGTGTGTGTGCTCACCTGAGTGTGTGTTCACCTGAGTGTGTGTGTGCTAACCTGAGTGTGTGTGTGCTCACCTGAGTCTGTACTCACCTGAGTGTGTGCTAACCTGAGTGCGTGCTCACCTGAGTGTGTTCCCACCTGAGTGAGTGTGTGCTCATCTGAGTGAGTGCTCATCTGAGTGTGTGCTCACCTGAGTGTGTGTGTGCTCACCGGAGTGTGTGCTCACCTGAGTGAGTGTGTGTGTTCACCTGAGTGTGAGTGTGCGCAACTGAGTGTGTGGTCACCTGAGTGTGTGCACACCTGACAGTGTGTGCTCTCCTGAGTGTGAGTGTGCTCACCTGAGTGTGTGCTCACCTGAGTGCGTGCTCACCTGAGTGTGTGCTCACCAGAGTGTACCCTCACCTGAGTGTGTGTGTGCTCACCAGAGTGTGAGTGTGCTCACCTGAGTGTGAGTCCGTGCTCACCTGAGTGTGTGTGTGCTCACCTGAGTGAGAGCGTGTTCACCTGAGTGTGTGCTCACCTGAGTGTGTGCTCACCTGAGTGTGAGTGTGCTCTCCTATTTGCTCACCTGTGTGTGCTCAACTGAGTGTGCGCTCACCTGAGTGCGTGCTCACCTGAGCGTGTGTGCTCACCTGAGTGTGTGTTTGCTCACCTGATTGTGTGCTCACCTGTGTGTGTGTGTTCACCTGAGGGTGTTCTCACCTTAGTGTGTGCTCACCTGAGTGTGAGTGTGCTCACCTGAGTGTGTGCTCACCTGAGTGAGTATGTTCTCACCTGAGTGCGTCCTCACCTGAGTGTGTGTGCTCACCTGCGTGTGTGTTTGCTCACCTGAGTGTGTGCTCATCTGTGTCTGTGTGTTCACCTGAGTGTGTGCTCACCTGAGTGTGTGCTCACCTGAGTGTGAGTTCGTGCTCACCTGAGTGTGTGTGTGCTCACCTGGGTGTGTGCTCACCTGAGTGTGTGCTCACCTGAGTCTGTGTGCTCACCCGAGTGTGTGTGCTCACCTGAGTGTGTGTGTGCTCACCTGAGTGTGTGTGTGCTCACCTGAGTGTGTGCTCACCTGAGTGTGTTCTCACCTGAGTGTGTGTGTGCTCACCTGAGTGTGCTCTCACCTGAGTGAGCGTGTGCTCACCTGAGTGCGTGCTCACCTGAGTGTGTGCTCACCTGAGTGTGTGTGTGCTCACCTGAGTGTGTGCGCACCTGAGTTTGTGTGCTCACCTGAGTCTGTGCTCACCTGAGTGTGTGTGTGCTCACCTGAGTGTGTGTGTGCTCACCTGAGTGAGTGTGTGCTCACCTGAGTGTGAGTGTGCTCACCTGAGTGTGTGCTCACCTGAGTTTGTGCTCACCTGAGTGTTTGTGTGCTCACCTGAGTGTGTGCTCACCTGAGTGTGAGGGTGCTCACCTGAGTGTGTGCTCACCTGAGTGAGTGTGAGCTCACCTGAGTGTGTGCTCACCTGAGTGTGAGTGTGCTCAGTTGAGTGTGTGTGTGCTCAGGTTAGTGAGTGCGTGCTCACCTGAGTGTGTGTGCTCACCTGACTGTGGGTTTGCTCACCTGAGGTGGTGCTCACTTGAGTCTGTGTACTCACCTGAGTGTCTGCTCACCTGAGTGTGTGGTCACCTGAGCGTGAGTGTGCTCACCTGAGTGTGTGCTCACCTGAGTGTGAGTCTGCTCACCTGAGTGTGTGCTCACCTGAGTGTGTGCTCACCTGAGTGTGTGTGTGGTCACCTGAGTGTGTGCTCACCTGAGTGTGAGGGTGCTCACCTGAGTGTGTGCTCAGCTGAGTGTGTGCTCACCTGAGTGAGTGTGTGCTCACCTGAGTGTGAGTGTGCTCACCTGAGTGTGTGCTCACCTGAGTGTGTGTGCTCACCTGAGAGTGTGCTCACCTGAGTGCGAGGGTGCTCACCTGATTGTATGCTCAGCTGAGTGAGTGTGTGCTCACCTGAGTGTGTGTGTGCTCACATAAGTGTGAGTGTGCTCACCTGAGTGTGTGCTTACCTGAGTGTGTGCTCACCTGAGTGTGAGTGTGCTCTCCTGTTTGCTCACCTGAGTGTGTGCTCACCTGAGTGTGTGTTCACCTGAGTGAGTGTGTGCTCACCTGAGTGCGTACTCACCTGAGTGTGTGTGCTCACCTGAGTGTGTGTTTGCTCACCTGAATGTGTGCTAACCTGTGTCTGTGTGCTCACCTGAGTGTCTGCTCACCTAAGTGTATGCTCACCTGAGTGTGTGCTCACCTGAGTGAGTGTGTGCTAAACTGAATATGTGTGTGCTCACCTGAGTGTGAGTGTGCTCACCTGAGTGTGTGCTCACCTGACTGGGTGCTCACCTGAGCGTGTGTGTGCTCACCTGAGTATGTGCACACCTGAGTGTGTGTGTGCACACATGAGTGTGAGGACACATGAGTGTGTGTGTTCACCTGAGTGTGAGTGTGCTCACCTGAGTGTGTGTGTGCTCACGTGAGTGAGTGTGTGCTCACCTGAGTGTGAGTGTGCGCACCAGAGCGTGCGCTCACCTGAGTGTGTGCTCACCTGAGTGTGTGTGCACACATGAGTGTGAGCACACCTGAGTGTGTGTGTGCTCACCTGAGTGTGTGCTCGCCTGTGTCTGTGTGTTCACCTGAGTGTGTGCTTACCTGAGTGTGTGCTCACTTGATTGTGTGTGTGCTCACCTGAGTGTGTGCTCACCTGAGTGTGAGAGTGCTCACCTAAGTGCATGACCACCTGAGTGTGTGCTCACCTGAGTGTGTGTGTGCTCACCTGAGTGTGTGCGCACCTGACTCTGTGTGCTCACCTAAGTCTGTGCTCACCTGAGTGTGTGTCTGCTCACATGAGTGTGTGTGTGCTCACCGGTGTTAGTGTGTGCTCACCTAAGTGTGAGTCTGCGCACCTGAGTGTGTGCTCACCTGAGTGTGTGTTCACCTGAGTGTTTTTGTGCTCTCCTGAGCGTGTGCTCACTTGAGTGTGTGTGTGCAGACATGAGTGTGAGCACACCTGAGTGTATGTGTGCTCACCTGAGTGTGAGTGTGCTCACCTGAGTGTGTTCTCACCTGAGTGTGTGTGCTCACCTGGGTGTGTGCTCACCTGTGTGTGAGGGTGCTCACCTGAGTGTGTGCTCAGCTGAGTGAGTGTGTGCTCACCTGAGTGTGTTTGTGCTCACCTAAGTGTGAGTGTGCTCACCTGAGTGTGTGTTCACCTGAGTGTGTGCTCACCTGAGTGTGAGTGTGCTCTCCTGTTTGCTCACCTGAGTGTGTGCTCACCTGAGTGTGTGCTCACCTGAGTGAGTGTGCTCACCTGGGTGTGTGCTCACCTGAATGTGAGGGTGCTCACCTGAGTGTGTGCTCAGCTGAGTGAGTGCGTGCTCACCTGAGTGTGTTTGTGCTCACCTGAGTGTGAGTGTGCTCACCTGAGTGTGTGTTCACCTGAGTGTGTGCTCACCTGAGTGTGAGTGTGCTCTCCTGTTTGCTCACCAGAGTGTGTGCTCACCTGAGTGTGTGCTCACCTGAGTGAGTGTGTGCTCACCTGTGCGCGTGCTCACCTGAGACTGTGTGCTCGCCTGAGTGTGTGTTTGCTCACCTGAATGTGTGTTCACCGGTGTCTGTGTGCTCACCTGAGTGTCTGATCACCTGAGTGTGTGTGTGCTCACCTGAGTGTGTGTTCAGGTGAGTGTGTGTCTGCACACAAGAGAGTGAGCACACCAGAGTGTGTGTTCTCACCTGAGTGTGTGTGTGCTCACCTGAGTATGTGCTCACCTGAGTGTGTGTGCTCACCTGAGTGTGTGTGCTCACCTGAATGTGAGTGTCCTCACCTGATTGTGTGCTCACCTGAGTGTGTGCTCACCTGAGTGTGAGTGTGCTCGCCTGAGTGTGTGCTCAGATATGTGAGTGTGTGCTCACGTGAGTGTGTGTGTGCTCAGCTGAGTGTGAGTGTGCTCACCTGAGTGTCTGCTCACCTGAGTGTGTGCTCACCTGAGTGTTTGTGTGCTCACCTGAGTGTGTGCTCACCTGAGAGAGTGTGTGCTCACCTGTGTGCGTGCTCACCTGAATGTGTGTGCTCAGCTGAGTGTGTGAGTGCTCACCTGAGTGTGTGCTCACCTGAGTGTGTGTCTGCTCACCTGAGTGTGTGCTAACCTGAGTGTGAGTATGCTCACCTGAGTGAGTGTGTGCTCACCTGATTGTGAGTGCGCTCACCTGAGTGTGTGCTCACCTGAGTGTGTGCTCACCTGAGTGTGTGTGTGCTCACCTGAGTGTGTGCTCACATGAGTGTGTGTGTGCTCACCTGAGTATGTGCTCACCTGAGTGTGTGTGCTCACCTGAATGTGTGTGTGCTCACCTGAGTGTGAGTGTGCTCACCTGAGTGTGTGCTCACCTGAGTGTGTGCTCACCTGAGTGTGAGTGTGCTCTCCTAAGTGCATGACCAGCTGAGTGTGTGCTCACCTGAATGAGTGTGTGCGCACCTGAGTGTGTGCTCACCAGAGTGTGTGTGCTCACCTGAGTGTGTGTGTGCTCCCCTGAGTGTGTGCTCACCTGAGTCTGTGTGCTCACCTGAGTATGTGCTCACCTGAGTGTGTGTGTGCTCACCTGAGTGTTTGCTCACCTGAGTGTGTGTGTGCTCACCTGAGTGTGTGCTCACCTGAGTGTTTGCTCACCTGAGTGTGTGCTCACCTGAGTGTCTGTTCACCTGAGTGTTAGTGTGCTCACCTGAGTGTGTGCTCACTTGAGTGTGTGTGTGCAGACATGAGTGTGAGCACTCCTGAGTGTATTTGTGCTCACCTGAGTGTGAGTGTGCTCACCTGAGTGTGTTCTCGCCTGAGTGTGTGTGCTCACCTGAGTGTGTGCTCAGCTGAGTGAGTGTGTGCTCACCTGAGTGTGAGGGTGCTCACCTGAGTGTGAGTGTGCTCACCTGAGTGTGTGCTCACCTGAGTGTGTGCTCACCTGAGTGAGCGTGTGCTCACCTGAGTGCGTGCTCACCTGAGACTGTGTGCTCGCCTGAGTGTGTGTTTGCTCACCTGAATGTGTGTTCACCTGTGTCTGTGTGCTCAACTGAGTGTGTGCTCACCTGAGTGTGTGCTCACCTGAGTGTGTGTGTGCTCACCTGAGTGTGTGCTCACCTGAGTGAGTGTGTGCTCACCTGAGTGTGTCCTCACCTGAGTGTGTGCTAACCTGAGTGTGAGTGTGCTCACCTAAGTGCATGACCACTTGAGTGTGTGCTCACCTGAGTGTGTGTGTGCTCACCCGAGTGCGTGCTCACCAGAGCGTGTGTGCTCACCTGAGTGTGTGTGTGCTCACCTGAGTGAGTGCTCAGCTGAGTCTGTGTGCTCACCTGAGTGTGTGCTCACCTGAGTGTGTGTGTGCTCACCTGAGTGTGTGTCTGCTCACCTGAGTGAGTGTGTGCTCACATGAGTGTGAGTGTGCTCACCTGAGTGTGTGTGTGCTCACCGGAGTGTGAGTGTGCTCACCTGAATGTGCGCTCACCTGAGTGTGTGCTCACCTGAGAGTGTGCTCACCTGAGTGTGTGCTCACCTGAGTGCATTCTCACCAGAGTGTGTGCTCACCTGAGTGAGTGTGTGCTCTCCTGAGTGTGTGCACACCTGAGTCTGTGTTCTCACCTGAGTGTGTGCTCACCTGAGTGTGTGTGCTCACCTGAGTGTGTGTGTGCTCACGTTAGTGAGCGTGTGCTCACCTGAGTGTGAGTGTGCACACCTGAGTTTGTGCTCTCCTGAGTGTGTGCTCACCTGAGTGTGTGCTCACCTGAGTGTGTATGTGCACACATGAGTGTGAGCACACCTGAGTGTGTGTGTGCTCACCTGAGTGTGTTTGTGCTCACCTGAGTGTGTGCTCACCTGAGTGTGTGTGCTCACCTGAGTGTGTGTTCACCTGAGTGTGTGTGTGCTAACCTGAGTGTGTGTGTGCTCACCTGAGTCTGTACTCACCTGAGTGTGTGCTAACCTGAGTGCGTGCTCACCTGAGTGTGTTCCCACCTGAGTGAGTGTGTGCTCATCTGTGTGAGTGCTCATCTGAGTGTGTGCTCACCTGAGTGTGTGTGTGCTCACCGGAGTGTGTGCTCACCTGAGTGAGTGTGTGTGTTCACCTGAGTGTGAGTGTGCGCAACTGAGTGTGTGGTCACCTGAGTGTGTGCACACCTGACAGTGTGTGCTCTCCTGAGTGTGAGTGTGCTCACCTGAGTGTGTGCTCACCTGAGTGCGTGCTCACCTGAGTGTGTGCTCACCAGAGTGTACCCTCACCTGAGTGTGTGTGTGCTCACCAGAGTGTGAGTGTGCTCACCTGAGTGTGAGTCCGTGCTCACCTGAGTGTGTGTGTGCTCACCTGAGTGAGAGCGTGTTCACCTGAGTGTGTGCTCACCTGAGTGTGTGCTCACCTGAGTGTGAGTGTGCTCTCCTATTTGCTCACCTGTGTGTGCTCAACTGAGTGTGCGCTCACCTGAGTGCGTGCTCACCTGAGCGTGTGTGCTCACCTGAGTGTGTGTTTGCTCACCTGATTGTGTGCTCACCTGTGTGTGTGTGTTCACCTGAGGGTGTTCTCACCTTAGTGTGTGCTCACCTGAGTGTGAGTGTGCTCACCTGAGTGTGTGCTCACCTGAGTGAGTATGTTCTCACCTGAGTGCGTCCTCACCTGAGTGTGTGTGCTCACCTGCGTGTGTGTTTGCTCACCTGAGTGTGTGCTCACCTGTGTCTGTGTGTTCACCTGAGTGTGTGCTCACCTGAGTGTGTGCTCACCTGAGTTTGAGTTCGTGCTCACCTGAGTGTGTGTGTGCTCACCTGGGTGTGTGCTCACCTGAGTGTGTGCTCACCTGAGTCTGTGTGCTCACCCGAGTGTGTGTGCTCACCTGAGTGTGTGTGTGCTCACCTGAGTGTGTGTGTGCTCACCTGAGTGTGTGCTCACCTGAGTGTGTTCTCACCTGAGTGTGTGTGTGCTCACCTGAGTGTGCTCTCACCTGAGTGAGCGTGTGCTCACCTGAGTGCGTGCTCACCTGAGTGTGTGCTCACCTGAGTGTGTGTGTGCTCACCTGAGTGTGTGCGCACCTGAGTTTGTGTGCTCACCTGAGTCTGTGCTCACCTGACTGTGTGTGTGCTCACCTGAGTGTGTGCTCAGGTGAATGAGTGTGTGCTCACCTGAGTGTGAGTGTGTGCACCTGAGTGTGTGCTCACCTCAGTGTGTGCTCACCTGAGTGTTTGTGTGCTCACCTGAATGTGTGCTCACTTGAGTGTGTGTGTGTGCACACATGAGTGTGAGCACACCTGAGTTTGTGTGTGCTCACCTGAGTGTGAGTGTGCTCACCTGAGTGTGTGCTCACCTGAGTGTGTGTGTGCTCACCTGAGTGTGTGCTCACCTGAGTGTGAGGGTGCTCAGCTGAGTGTGTGCACAGCTGAGTGAGTGTGTGCTCACCTGAGTGAGTGTGTGCTCACCTGAGACTGAGTGTGCTCACCTGAGTGTGTGCTCACCTGAGTGTGTGCTCACCTGAGTGTGAGTGTGTTCTCCTGTTTTTTCACCTGAGTGTGTGCTCACCTTAGTGTGTGCTCACCTGAGTGAGTCTATGCTCACCTGAGTGCGTTCTCACCTGAGTGTGTGTGCTCACCTGAGTGTGTGTTTGCTCACCTGAGTGTGTGCTCACCTGTGTCTGTGTGTTCACCTGAGTGTGTGCTTACATGAGTGTGTGCTCACCTGAGTGTGTGTGTGCTCACCTGTGTGTATGCTCACCTGAGTGAGTGTGTGCTCACCTGAGTGCGTCCTCACCTGAGTGTGTGTGCTCACCTGAGTGTGTGTTTGCTCACATGAGTGTGTGCTCACCTGAGTCTGTGTGGTCACCTGAGTGTCTGCTCACCTGAGTGCGTGCTCACCTGAGTGTGAGTGTGCTCACCGAAGTGCGTGTGTGCTCACCTGAGTGTGAGTGTGCTCACCTGAGTGTGTGCTCTCCTGAGTGTGTGCTCACCTGAGTGTGAGTGTGCTCACTTAAGTGCATGACCACTTGATTGTGTTTACCTGAGTTTGAGTGTGCTCACCTGTGTGCTCACCTGAGTGTGTGTGCTCACCTGAGTGTGTGCTCACCTGAGTGTGAGGGTTCTCACCTGAGTGTGTGCTCAGCTGAGTGAGTGTGTGTTCACCTGAGTGTGTGTGTGCTAACCTGAGTGTGAGTTTTCCCCCCATGAGTGTGTGCTCACCTGAGTGTGTGCTCACCTGAGTGTGAGGGTGCTCTCCTGTTTGCTCACCTGAGTGTGTGCTCACCTGAGTGTGTGCTCACCTGAGTGTGTCCTCACCTGACTGTGTGTGTGCACGCATGAGTGTGAGCACACCTGAGTGTGTGTGTTCCCCTGAGTGTGAGTGTGCTCACCTGAGTGTGTGTGTGCTCACGTGAGTGAATGTGTTCCCACCTGAGTGAGTGTGTGCTCATCTGAGTGCGTGCTCATCTGAGTGTGTGCTCACCTGAGTGTGTGTGTGCTCACCAGAGTGTGTGCTCCCCTGAGTGCGTGCTCACCTGAGTGTGTGCTCACCAGAGTGTACCCTCACCTGAGTGTGTGTGTGCTCACCTGAGTGTGAGTGTGCTCACCTGAGTGTCGTTTCGTTCTCACCTGAGTGTGTGTGTGCTCACCTGAGTGTGTGCTCACCTGAGTGTGAGTGCGCTCACGTGAGTGTGTGTGTACTCAGGTTATTGAGTGCGTGCTCACCTGAGTGTGTGCGTCCTCACCTGAATGTCTGGTCACCTGAGTGTGTGCTCACTTGAGTCTGTGTGCTCAGCTGAGTGTGTGTGCTCAGCTGAGTGTGTGTGTGCTCACCTGAGTGTGAGTGTGCTCACCTGAGTGTGTGCTCACCTGAGTGAGCCTGTGCTCACCTGAGTGCGTGCTCACCTGATTGTGTGCTCACCTGGGTGTGTGCGTGCTCACCTGAGTGTGTGCGCACCTGCGTCTGTGTGCTCACCTGAGTCTGTGCTCACCTGACTGTGTGTATGCTCACCTGAGTGTGTCCTCAGGTGAGTGAGTGTGTACTCACCTGAGTGTGAGTGTGCGCACCTGAGTGTGTGCTCACCTCAGTGTGTGCTCACCTGAGTGTGAGTGTGCTCACCTGAATGTGTGCTCACTTGAGTGTGTGTGTACACACATGAGTGTGAGCACACCTGAGTGTGTGTTTGCTCACCTGAGTGTGAGCGTGCTCACCTGAGTGTGTGCTCACTTGAGTGTGTGCTCACCTGAGTGTGAGTGTGCTCTCCTATTTGCTCACCTGTGTGTGCTCACCTGAGTGTGTGCCCACCTGAGTGAGTGTGTGCTCACCTGAGTGCGTGCTCACCTGAGTGTGTGCGTGCTCACCTGAGTGTGTGTTTGTTCACCTGAGTGTGTGCTCACCTGTGTGTGTGTGTTCACCTGAGTGTGTGCTCACCTGAGTGTGTGTTCACCTGAGTGTGAGTGTGCTCACCTGAGTGTGTGCTCACCTGAGTGAGTGTGTGCTCACCTGTGTGCGTCCTCACCTGAGTGTGTGTGCTCACATTAGTGTGTGTTTGCTCACCTGAGTGTGTGCTCACCTGAGTCTGTGTGGTCACCTGAGTGTGTGTTTGCTCACCTGAGTGTGTGCTCACCTGAGTCTGTGTGGTCACCTGAGTGTGTGGTCACCTGAGTGTGTGCTCACCTGAGTGGGAGTTCGTGCTCACCTGAGTGTGTGTGTACTCACCTGAGCGTGTGCTCACCTGAGTGTGAGTGTGCTCACGTCAGTGTGTGTGTGCTCAGGTTATGGAGTGCCTGCTCACCTGAGTGTGTGTGTGCTCACCTGAGTGTGTGCTCACCTAAGTGTGTGCTCACTTGAGTCTGTGTGCTCACCCGTGTGTGTGTGCTCAGCTGAGTGTGTGTGTGCTCACCTGAGTGTGAGTGTGCTCACCTGAGTGTGTGCTCACCTGAGTGTGTGCTCACCGGAGTGTGTGTGTGCTCACCTGAGTGTGCTCTCACCTGAGTGAGCGTGTTCTCACCTGAGTGCGTGCTCACCTGAGTGTGTGCTCACCTGAGTGTGTGTGTGCTCACCTGAGTGTGTGCGCACCTGAGTCTGTGTGCTCACCTTAGTCTGTGCTCCCCTGACTGTGTGTGTGCTCACCTGAGTGTGTGCTCAGGTGAGTGAGTGTGTGCTCACCTGAGTGTGAGTGTGTGCACCTGAGTGTGTGCTCACCTCATTGTGTACTCACCTGAGTGTTTGTGTGCTCACCTGAATGTGTGCTCACTTGAGTGTGTGTGTGTGCACACATGAGTGTGAGCACACCTGAGTTCGTGTGTGCTCACCTGAGTGTGAGTGTGCTCACCTGAGTGTGTGCTCACCTGAGTGTGTGGTGGTCACCTGAGTGTGTGCTCACCTGAGTGTGAGGGTGCTCACCGGAGTGTATGCACAGCTGAGTGAGTGTGTGCTCACCTGAGTGAGTGTGTGCTTACCTGAGACTGAGTGTGCTCACCTGAGTGTGTGCTCACCTGAGTGTGTGCTCACCTAAGTGTGAGTGTGCTCTCCTGTTTTTTCACCTGAGTGTGTGCTCACCTGTGTGTGTGCTCACCTGAGTGAGTCTATGCTCACCTGAGTGCGTTCTCCCCTGAGTGTGTGCTCACCTGAGTGTGTGTGTGCTCACCTGAGTGTGTGCTCATCTGAGTGTGAGGGTGCTCACCTGAGTGGGTCCTCATTTGAGTGAGTCTGTGCTCACCTGAGTGCGTGCCCACCTGAGTGTGTGTGCTCACATGAGTGTTTGTTTGCTCACCTGAGTGTGTGCTCACCTGTGTCTGTGTGTTCACATAAGTGTGTGCTTACCTGAGTGTGTGCTCACCTGAGTGTGAGTGTGCTCACCTGAGTTTGTGCTCACCTGAGTGAGTGTGTGCTCACCTGAGTGCATCCTCACCTGAGTGTGTGTGCCCACCTGAGTGTGTGTTTGCTCACCTGAGTGTGTGCTCACCTGAGTCTGTGTGGTCACCTGAGTGCCTGCTCACCTGAGTGTGTGCTCACCTGAGTGTGAGTGTGCTCACCTGAGTGTGTGTGTGCTCACCTGAGTGTGAGTGTGCTCACCTGAGTGTGTGCTCTCCTGAGTGTGTGCTCACCTGAGTGTGAGTGTGCTCACCTAAGTGCATGACCACTTGATTGAGTGCTTACCTGAGTTTGAGTGTGCTCACCTGAGTGTGTGCTCACCTGAGAGTGGGTGTGCTCTCCTGTTTGCTCACCTGAGTGTGTGCTCACCTGAGTGTGTGCTCACCTGAGTGTGTGTGTGCACACATGAGTGTGAGCACACCTGAGTGTGTGTGTTCACCTGAGTGTGAGTGTGCTCACCTGAGTGTGTGTGTGCTCACGTGAGTGAGTGTGTGCTCACCTGAGTGTGAGTGTGCGTACCTGAGTGTGTGCTCACCTGAGTGAGTGCTCACCTGAGTGTGTGTGTGCACACATGAGTTTGAGCATACCTGAGTGTGTGTGCTCACCTGAGTGTGAGTGTGCTCACCTTAGTGTGTGCTCACCTGAGTGTGAGGGTGCTCACCTGAGTATGTGCTCACCTGAGTGCGTGCTCACCTGAGTGTATGTGTGCTCACCTGAGTGTGTCTGTGCTCACCTGAGTCTGTACTCACCTAAGTGAGTGTGTGCTCACCTGAGTGCGTGCTCACCTGTGTGTGTGCTCACCTGAGTGAGTGTGTGCTCATCTGAGTGCGTGCTCACCTGAGTGTGTGCTCACCTGAGTGTGTGTGTGCTCACCGGAGTGTGTGCTCACCTGAGTCTGTGTGCTCACCTGAGTGTGTGCTCACCTGAGTGAGTGTGTGCTCATCTGAGTGTGAGTGTGCGCACCCGAGTGTGTGCTCACCTGAGTGTGTGCTCACCTGAGTGTGTGTGTGCACACATGAGTGTGAGCACACCTGAGAATGTGTGTGCTCACCTGAGTGTGAGTGTGCTCACCTGAGTGTGTGCTCACCTGAGTGTGTGTGCTCACCTGCGTGTGTGCTCACCTGAGTGTGAGTGTGCTCACCTGAGTGTGTGCTCACCTGAGCGCATTTTCACCTGAGTGTGTGCTCACCAGAGTGTGCCCTCACCTGAGTGTGTGTGTGCTCACATGAGTGTGAGTGTGCTCACCTGAGTGTGAGTTCGTGCTCACCTGTGTTTGTGCGTGCTCACCTGAGTGTGAGTGTGCTCAGTTGAGTGTGTGTGTGCTCAGGTTAGTGAGTGCGTGCTCACCTGAGCGTGTGTGCTCACCTGAGTGTGGGTTTGCTCACCTGAGGTAGTGCTCACTTGAGTCTGTGTGCTCACCTGAGTGTCTGCTCACCTGAGTGTGTGCTCACCTGAGCGTGAGTGTGCTCACCTGAGTGTGTGCTCACCTGAGTGTGAGTCTGCTCACCTGAGTGTGTGCTCACCTGAGTGTGTGCTCACCTGAGTGTGTGTGTGCTCACCTGAGTGTGTGCTCACCTGAGTGTGAGGGTGCTCACCTGAGTGTGTGCTCAGCTGAGTGAGTGTGTGCTCACCCCAGTGTGTGTGTGCTCACCTGAGTGTGAGTGTGCTCACCTGAGTGTGTGCTCACCTGAGAGTGTGCTCACCTGAGTGTGGGGGTGCTCACCTGAGTGTGTGCTCAGTTAAGTGAGTGTGTGGTCACCTGAGTGTGTGTGTGGTCACCTGAGTGTGAGTATGCTCACCTGAGTGTGTGCTCACCTGAGTGTGTGCTCACCTGAGTGTGAGTGTGCTCTCCTGTTTGCTCATGTGAGTGTGTGCTCACCTGAGTGTGTGTTCACCTGAGTGAGTGTGTGCTCACCTGAGTGCGTGCTCACCTGAGTGTGTGTGCTCACCTGAGTGTGTGTTTGCTCACCTGAATGTGTGCTAACCTGTGTCTGTGTGCTCACCTGAGTGTCTGCTCACCTGAGTGTATGCTGACCTGAGTGTGTGCTCACCTGAGTGAGTTTGTGCTCACCTGAATGTGTGTGTGCTCACCTGAGTGTGTATGCTCACCTGAGTCTGTGTGCTCACCTGAGTGTCTGCTCACCTGAGTGTGTGCTCACCTGAGTGTGAGTGTGCTCACGTGAGTGAGTGTGCGCTCACCTGAGTGTGAGTGTGCTCACCTGAGTGTGTGCTCACCTGAGTGGGTGCTCACCTGAGTGTGTGTGTGCTCACCTGAGTATGTGCACACCTGAGTGTGTGTGTGCACACATGAGTGTGAGGACACATGAGTGTGTGTGTTCACCTGAGTGTGAGTGTGCTAACCTGAGTGTGTGTGTGCTCACGTGAGTGAGTGTGTGCTCACCTGAGTGTGAGTGCGCGCACCTGAGCGTGCGCTCACCTGAGTGTGTGCTCACCTGAGTGTGTGCGTGCACACATGAGTGTGAGCACACCTGAGTGTGAGTGTGCTCACCTGAGTGTGTGCTCACCTGTGTCTGTGTGTTCACCTGAGTGTGTGCTTACCTGAGTGTGTGCTCACCTGAGTGTGTGTGTGCTCACCTGAGTGTGTGCTCACCTGAGTGTGAGTGGGCTCACCTAAGTGAATGACCACCTGAGTGTGTGCTCACCTGAGTGAGTGTGTGCTCACCTGAGTGCGGGCTCACCAGAGTGTGTGTGCTCACCTGAGTTTGTGTGTGCTCACCTGAGTGTGTGCTCACCAGAGTCTGTGTGCTCACCTGAGTATGTGCTCACCTGAGTGTGTGTGTGCTCACCTGAGTGTGTTTGTGCTCACCTGAGTGAGTGTGTGCTCACCTGAGTGCGAGTGTGCTCACCTGAGTGTGTGTGTGCTCACCCGAGTGTGAGTGTGCTCACCTGAGTGTGTGCTCACCTGAGTGTGTGCTCACCTGAGTGAGTGTGTGCTCACCTGAGTGTGTGCTCAGCTGAGTGTGTGTGTGCTCACCTGAGTGTGTGTGTGCTCACCTGAGTGTGAGTGTGCTCACCTGAGTGTGTGCTCACCTGAGTGTGTGCTCACCTGAGTGTGAGTGTGCTCTCCTGTTTGCTCACCTGAGTGTGTGCTCACCTGAGTGTGTGTGTGCTCACCTGAGGGTGTTCTCACCTGAGTGTGTGCTCACCTGAGTGTGAGTGTGCTCACCTGAGTGTGTGCTCACCTGAGTGCGTATGTTCTCACCTGAGTGCGTCCTCACCTGAGTGTGTGTGCTCACCTGAGTGTGTGTTTGCTAACCTGAGTGTGTGCTCACCTGTGTCTGTGTGTTCACCTGAGTGTGTGCTCACCTGAGTGTGTGCTCACCTGAGTGTGAGTTCGTGCTCACCTGAGTGTGTGTGTGCTCACCTGAGTGTGTGCTCACCTGAGTGTGAGTGTGCTCACGTGAGTGTGTGTGTGCTCAGGTTATTGAGTGCGTGCTCACCTGAGTGTGTGTGTGCTCACCGGTGTGTGTGCTCACCTGAGTGTGTGCTCACCTGAGTCTGTGTGCTCACCCGAGTGTATGTGCTCACCTGAGTGTGTGCGTGCTCACCTGAGTGTGTGCTCACCTGAGTGTGTGCTCACCTGAGTGTGTGTGTGCTCACCTGAGTGTGCTCTCACCTGAGTGAGCGTGTGCTCACCTGAGTGTGTGCTCACCTGAGTGTGTGCTCACCTGAGTGTGTGTGTGCTCACCTGAGTGTGTGCGCACCTGAGTCTGTGTGCTCACCTGAGTCTGTGCTCACCTGACTGTGTGTGTGCTCACCTGAGTGTGTGCTCAGGTGAGTGAGTGTGTGCTCACCTGAGTGTGAGTGTGTGCACCTGAGTGTGTGCTCACCTCAGTGTGTGCTCACCTGAGTGTTTGTGTGCTCACCTGAATGTGTGCTTACTTGAGTTTGTGTGTGTGCACACATGAGTGTGAGCTCACCTGAGTTTCTGTGTGCTCACCTGAGTGTGAGTGTGCTCACCTGAGTGTGTGCTCACCTGAGTGTGTGTGTGCTCACCTGAGTGTGTGCTCACCTGAGTGTGAGGGTGCTCACCTGAGTGTGTGCACAGCTGAGTGAGTGTGTGCTCACCTGAGTGAGTGTGTGCTCACCTGAGACTGAGTGTGCTCACCTGAGTGTGTGCTCACCTGAGTGTGTGCTCACCTAAGTGTGAGTGTGCTCTCCTGTTTTTTCACCTGAGTGTGTGCTCACCTGTGTGTGTGCTCACCTGAGTGAGTCTATGCTCACCTGAGTGCGTTCTCCCCTGAGTGTGTGCTCACCTGAGTGTGTGTGTGCTCACCTGAGTGTGTGCTCATCTGAGTGTGAGGGTGCTCACCTGAGTGTGTCCTCATTTGAGTGAGTCTGTGCTCACCTGAGTGCGTGCTCACCTGAGTGTGTGTGCTCACATGAGTGTTTGTTTGCTCACCTGAGTGTGTGCTCACCTGTGTCTGTGTGTTCACCTAAGTGTGTGCTTACCTGAGTGTGTGCTCACCTGAGTGTGAGTGTGCTCACCTGAGTTTGTGCTCACCTGAGTGAGTGTGTGCTCACCTGAGTGCATCCTCACCTGAGTGTGTGTGCTCACCTGAGTGTGTGTTTGCTCACCTGAGTGTGTGCTCACCTGAGTCTGTGTGGTCACCTGAGTGCCTGCTCACCTGAGTGTGTGCTCACCTGAGTGTGACTGTGCTCACCTGAGTGTGTGTGTGCTCACCTGAGTGTGAGTGTGCTCACCTGAGTGTGTGCTCTCCTGAGTGTGTGCTCACCTGAGTGTGAGTGTGCTCACCTAAGTGCATGACCACTTGATTGTGTGTTTACCTGAGTTTGAGTGTGCTCACCTGAGTGTGTGCTCACCTGAGAGTGGGTGTGCTCTCCTGTTTGCTCACCTGAGTGTGTGCTCACCTGAGTGTGTGCTCACCTGAGTGTGTGCTCACCTGAGTGTGTGTGTGCACACATGAGTGTGAGCACACCTGAGTGTGTGTGTTCACCGGAGTGTGAGTGTGCTCACCTGAGTGTGTGTGTGCTCACGTGAGTGAGTGTGTGCTCACCTGAGTGTGAGTGTGCGCACCTGAGTGTGTGCTCACCTGAGTGAGTGCTCACCTGAGTGTGTGTGTGCTCACCTGAGTATGTGCACACCTGAGTGTGTGTGTGCACACATGAGTGTGAGGACACATGAGTGTGTGTGTTCACCTGAGTGTGAGTGTGCTCACCTGAGTGTGTGTGTGCTCACGTGAGTGAGTGTGTGCTCACCTGAGTGTGAGTGCGCGCACCTGAGCGTGCGCTCACCTGAGTGTGTGCTCACCTGAGTGTGTGCGTGCACACATGAGTGTGAGCACACCTGAGTGTGTGTGTGCTCACCTGTGTGTGTGCTCACCTGTGTCTGTGTGTTCACCTGAGTGTGTGCTTACCTGAGTGTGTGCTCACCTGAGTGTGTGTGTGCTCACCTGAGTGTGTGCTCACCTGAGTGTGAGTGTGCTCACCTAAGTGAATGACCACCTGAGTGTGTGCTCACCTAAGTGAGTGTGTGCTCACCTGAGTGCGGGCTCACCAGAGTGTGTGTGCTCACCTGAGTTTGTGTGTGCTCACCTGAGTGTGTGCTCACCAGAGTCTGTGTGCTCACCTGAGTATGTGCTCACCTGAGTGTGTGTGTGCTCACCTGAGTGTGTTTGTGCTCACCTGAGTGAGTGTGTGCTCACCTGAGTGCGAGTGTGCGCACCTGAGTGTGTGTGTGCTCACCGGAGTGTGAGTGTGCTCACCTGAGTGTGTGCTCACCTGAGTGTGTGCTCACCTGAGTGAGTGTGTGCTCACCTGAGTGTGTGCTCAGCTGAGTGAGTGTGTGCTCACCTGAGTGTGTGTGTGCTCACCTGAGTGTGAGTGTGCTCACCTGAGTGTGTGCTCACCTGACTGTGTGCTCACCTGAGTGTGAGTGTGCTCTCCTGTTTGCTCACCTGAGTGTGTGCTCACCTGAGTGTGTGTGTGCTCACCTGAGGATGTTCTCACCTGAGTGTGTGCTCACCTGAGTGTGAGGGTGCTCACCTGAGTGTGTGCACAGCTGAGTGAGTGTGTGCTCACCTGAGTGAGTGTGTGCTCACCTGAGACTGAGTGTGCTCACCTGAGTGTGTGCTCACCTGAGTGTGTGCTCACCTAAGTGTGAGTGTGCTCTCCTGTTTTTTCACCTGAGTGTGTGCTCACCTGTGTGTGTGCTCACCTGAGTGAGTCTATGCTCACCTGAGTGCGTTCTCCCCTGAGTGTGTGCTCACCTGAGTGTGTGTGTGCTCACCTGAGTGTGTGCTCATCTGAGTGTGAGGGTGCTCACCTGAGTGTGTCCTCATTTGAGTGAGTCTGTGCTCACCTGAGTGCGTGCTCACCTGAGTGTGTGTGCTCACATGAGTGTTTGTTTGCTCACCTGAGTGTGTGCTCACCTGTGTCTGTGTGTTCACCTAAGTGTGTGCTTACCTGAGTGTGTGCTCACCTGAGTGTGAGTGTGCTCACCTGAGTTTGTGCTCACCTGAGTGAGTGTGTGCTCACCTGAGTGCATCCTCACCTGAGTGTGTGCTCACCTGAGTCTGTGTGGTCACCTGAGTGCCTGCTCACCTGGGTGTGTGCTCACCTGAGTGTGACTGTGCTCACCTGAGTGTGTGTGTGCTCACCTGAGTGTGAGTGTGCTCACCTGAGTGTGTGCTCTCCTGAGTGTGTGCTCACCTGAGTGTGAGTGTGCTCACCTAAGTGCATGACCACTTGATTGTGTGTTTACCTGAGTTTGAGTGTGCTCACCTGAGTGTGTGCTCACCTGAGAGTGGGTGTGCTCTCCTGTTTGCTCACCTGAGTGTGTGCTCACCTGAGTGTGTGCTCACCTGAGTGTGTGCTCACCTGAGTGTGTGTGTGCACACATGAGTGTGAGCACACCTGAGTGTGTGTGTTCACCGGAGTGTGAGTGTGCTCACCTGAGTGTGTGTGTGCTCACGTGAGTGAGTGTGTGCTCACCTGAGTGTGAGTGTGCGCACCTGAGTGTGTGCTCACCTGAGTGAGTGCTCACCTGAGTGTGTGTGTGCTCACCTGAGTATGTGCACACCTGAGTGTGTGTGTGCACACATGAGTGTGAGGACACATGAGTGTGTGTGTTCACCTGAGTGTGAGTGTGCTCACCTGAGTGTGTGTGTGCTCACGTGAGTGAGTGTGTGCTCACCTGAGTGTGAGTGCGCGCACCTGAGCGTGCGCTCACCTGAGTGTGTGCTCACCTGAGTGTGTGCGTGCACACATGAGTGTGAGCACACCTGAGTGTGTGTGTGCTCACCTGTGTGTGTGCTCACCTGTGTCTGTGTGTTCACCTGAGTGTGTGCTTACCTGAGTGTGTGCTCACCTGAGTGTGTGTGTGCTCACCTGAGTGTGTGCTCACCTGAGTGTGAGTGTGCTCACCTAAGTGAATGACCACCTGAGTGTGTGCTCACCTAAGTGAGTGTGTGCTCACCTGAGTGCGGGCTCACCAGAGTGTGTGTGCTCACCTGAGTTTGTGTGTGCTCACCTGAGTGTGTGCTCACCAGAGTCTGTGTGCTCACCTGAGTATGTGCTCACCTGAGTGTGTGTGTGCTCACCTGAGTGTGTTTGTGCTCACCTGAGTGAGTGTGTGCTCACCTGAGTGCGAGTGTGCGCACCTGAGTGTGTGTGTGCTCACCGGAGTGTGAGTGTGCTCACCTGAGTGTGTGCTCACCTGAGTGTGTGCTCACCTGAGTGAGTGTGTGCTCACCTGAGTGTGTGCTCAGCTGAGTGAGTGTGTGCTCACCTGAGTGTGTGTGTGCTCACCTGAGTGTGAGTGTGCTCACCTGAGTGTGTGCTCACCTGACTGTGTGCTCACCTGAGTGTGAGTGTGCTCTCCTGTTTGCTCACCTGAGTGTGTGCTCACCTGAGTGTGTGTGTGCTCACCTGAGGATGTTCTCACCTGAGTGTGTGCTCACCTGAGTGTGAGTGTGCTCACCTGAGTGTGTGCTCACCTGAGTGAGTATGTTCTCACCTGAGTGCGTCCTCACCTGAGTGTGTGTGCTCACCTGAGTGTGTGTTTGCTAACCTGAGTGTGTGCTCACCTGTGTCTGTGTGTTCACCTGAGTGTGTGCTCACCTGAGTGTGTGCTCACCTGAGTGTGAGTTCGTGCTCACCTGAGTGTGTGTGTGCTCACCTGAGTGTGTGCTCACCTGAGTGTGAGTGTGCTCACGTGAGTGTGTGTGTGCTCAGGTTATTGAGTGCGTGCTCACCTGAGTGTGTGTGTGCTCACCGGTGTGTGTGCTCACCTGAGTGTGTGCTCACCTGAGTCTGTGTGCTCACCCGAGTGTATGTGCTCACCTGAGTGTGTGTGTGCTCACCTGAGTGTGTGCTCACCTGAGTGTGTGCTCACCTGAGTGTGTGTGTGCTCACCTGAGTGTGCTCTCACCTGAGTGAGCGTGTGCTCACCTGAGTGTGTGCTCACCTGAGTGTGTGCTCACCTGAGTGTGTGTGTGCTCACCTGAGTGTGTGCGCACCTGAGTCTGTGTGCTCACCTGAGTCTGTGCTCACCTGACTGTGTGTGTGCTCACCTGAGTGTGTGCTCAGGTGAGTGAGTGTGTGCTCACCTGAGTGTGAGTGTGTGCACCTGAGTGTGTGCTCACCTCAGTGTGTGCTCACCTGAGTGTTTGTGTGCTCACCTGAATGTGTGCTCACTTGAGTGTGTGTGTGTGCACACATGAGTGTGAGCACACCTGAGTTTCTGTGTGCTCACCTGAGTGTGAGTGTGCTCACCTGAGTGTGTGCTCACCTGAGTGTGTGTGTGCTCACCTGAGTGTGTGCTCACCTGAGTGTGAGGGTGCTCACCTGAGTGTGTGCACAGCTGAGTGAGTGTGTGCTCACCTGAGTGAGTGTGTGCTCACCTGAGACTGAGTGTGCTCACCTGAGTGTGTGCTCACCTGAGTGTGTGCTCACCTAAGTGTGAGTGTGCTCTCCTGTTTTTTCACCTGAGTGTGTGCTCACCTGTGTGTGTGCTCACCTGAGTGAGTCTATGCTCACCTGAGTGCGTTCTCCCCTGAGTGTGTGCTCACCTGAGTGTGTGTGTGCTCACCTGAGTGTGTGCTCATCTGAGTGTGAGGGTGCTCACCTGAGTGTGTCCTCATTTGAGTGAGTCTGTGCTCACCTGAGTGCGTGCTCACCTGAGTGTGTGTGCTCACATGAGTGTTTGTTTGCTCACCTGAGTGTGTGCTCACCTGTGTCTGTGTGTTCACCTAAGTGTGTGCTTACCTGAGTGTGTGCTCACCTGATTGTGAGTGTGCTCACCTGAGTTTGTGCTCACCTGAGTGAGTGTGTGCTCACCTGAGTGCATCCTCACCTGAGTGTGTGTGCTCACCTGAGTGTGTGTTTGCTCACCTGAGTGTGTGCTCACCTGAGTCTGTGTGGTCACCTGAGTGCCTGCTCACCTGAGTGTGTGCTCACCTGAGTGTGACTGTGCTCACCTGAGTGTGTGTGTGCTCACCTGAGTGTGAGTGTGCTCACCTGAGTGTGTGCTCTCCTGAGTGTGTGCTCACCTGAGTGTGAGTGTGCTCACCTAAGTGCATGACCACTTGATTGTGTGTTTACCTGAGTTTGAGTGTGCTCACCTGAGTGTGTGCTCACCTGAGAGTGGGTGTGCTCTCCTGTTTGCTCACCTGAGTGTGTGCTCACCTGAGTGTGTGCTCACCTGAGTGTGTGCTCACCTGAGTGTGTGTGTGCACACATGAGTGTGAGCACACCTGAGTGTGTGTGTTCACCGGAGTGTGAGTGTGCTCACCTGAGTGTGTGTGTGCTCACGTGAGTGAGTGTGTGCTCACCTGAGTGTGAGTGTGCGCACCTGAGTGTGTGCTCACCTGAGTGAGTGCTCACCTGAGTGTGTGTGTGCTCACCTGAGTATGTGCACACCTGAGTGTGTGTGTGCACACATGAGTGTGAGGACACATGAGTGTGTGTGTTCACCTGAGTGTGTGTGTGCTCACCTGAGTGTGTGTGTGCTCACGTGAGTGAGTGTGTGCTCACCTGAGTGTGAGTGCGCGCACCTGAGCGTGCGCTCACCTGAGTGTGTGCTCACCTGAGTGTGTGCGTGCACACATGAGTGTGAGCACACCTGAGTGTGTGTGTGCTCACCTGAGTGTGTGCTCACCTGTGTCTGTGTGTTCACCTGAGTGTGTGCTTACCTGAGTGTGTGCTCACCTGAGTGTGTGTGTGCTCACCTGAGTGTGTGCTCACCTGAGTGTGAGTGTGCTCACCTAAGTGAATGACCACCTGAGTGTGTGCTCACCTAAGTGAGTGTGTGCTCACCTGAGTGCGGGCTCACCAGAGTGTGTGTGCTCACCTGAGTTTGTGTGTGCTCACCTGAGTGTGTGCTCACCAGAGTCTGTGTGCTCACCTGAGTATGTGCTCACCTGAGTGTGTGTGTGCTCACCTGAGTGTGTTTGTGCTCACCTGAGTGAGTGTGTGCTCACCTGAGTGCGAGTGTGCGCACCTGAGTGTGTGTGTGCTCACCGGAGTGTGAGTGTGCTCACCTGAGTGTGTGCTCACCTGAGTGTGTGCTCACCTGAGTGAGTGTGTGCTCACCTGAGTGTGTGCTCAGCTGAGTGAGTGTGTGCTCACCTGAGTGTGTGTGTGCTCACCTGAGTGTGAGTGTGCTCACCTGAGTGTGTGCTCACCTGACTGTGTGCTCACCTGAGTGTGAGTGTGCTCTCCTGTTTGCTCACCTGAGTGTGTGCTCACCTGAGTGTGTGTGTGCTCACCTGAGGATGTTCTCACCTGAGTCTGTGCTCACCTGAGTGTGAGTGTGCTCACCTGAGTGTGTGCTCACCTGAGTGAGTATGTTCTCACCTGAGTGCGTCCTCACCTGAGTGTGTGTGCTCACCTGAGTGTGTGTTTGCTAACCTGAGTGTGTGCTCACCTGTGTCTGTGTGTTCACCTGAGTGTGTGCTCACCTGAGTGTGTGCTCACCTGAGTGTGAGTTCGTGCTCACCTGAGTGTGTGTGTGCTCACCTGAGTGTGTGCTCACCTGAGTGTGAGTGTGCTCACGTGAGTGTGTGTGTGCTCAGGTTATTGAGTGCGTGCTCACCTGAGTGTGTGTGTGCTCACCGGTGTGTGTGCTCACCTGAGTGTGTGCTCACCTGAGTCTGTGTGCTCACCCGAGTGTATGTGCTCACCTGAGTGTGTGTGTGCTCACCTGAGTGTGTGCTCACCTGAGTGTGTGCTCACCTGAGTGTGTTTGTGCTCACCTGAGTGTGCTCTCACCTGAGTGAGCGTGTGCTCACCTGAGTGTGTGCTCACCTGAGTGTGTGCTCACCTGAGTGTGTGTGTGCTCACCTGAGTGTGTGCGCACCTGAGTCTGTGTGCTCACCTGAGTCTGTGCTCACCTGACTGTGTGTGTGCTCACCTGAGTGTGTGCTCAGGTGAGTGAGTGTGTGCTCACCTGAGTGTGAGTGTGTGCACCTGAGTGTGTGCTCACCTCAGTGTGTGCTCACCTGAGTGTTTGTGTGCTCACCTGAATGTGTGCTCACTTGAGTGTGTGTGTGTGCACACATGAGTGTGAGCACACCTGAGTTTCTGTGTGCTCACCTGAGTGTGAGTGTGCTCACCTGAGTGTGTGCTCACCTGAGTGTGTGTGTGCTCACCTGAGTGTGTGCTCACCTGAGTGTGAGGGTGCTCACCTGAGTGTGTGCACAGCTGAGTGAGTGTGTGCTCACCTGAGTGAGTGTGTGCTCACCTGAGACTGAGTGTGCTCACCTGAGTGTGTGCTCACCTGAGTGTGTGCTCACCTAAGTGTGAGTGTGCTCTCCTGTTTTTTCACCTGAGTGTGTGCTCACCTGTGTGTGTGCTCACTTGAGTGAGTCTATGCTCACCTGAGTGCGTTCTCCCCTGAGTGTGTGCTCACCTGAGTGTGTGTGTGCTCACCTGAGTGTGTGCTCATCTGAGTGTGAGGGTGCTCACCTGAGTGTGTCCTCATTTGAGTGAGTCTGTGCTCACCTGAGTGCGTGCTCACCTGAGTGTGTGTGCTCACATGAGTGTTTGTTTGCTCACCTGAGTGTGTGCTCACCTGTGTCTGTGTGTTCACATAAGTGTGTGCTTACCTGAGTGTGTGCTCACCTGAGTGTGAGTGTGCTCACCTGAGTTTGTGCTCACCTGAGTGAGTGTGTGCTCACCTGAGTGCATCCTCACCTGAGTGTGTGTGCTCACCTGAGTGTGTGTTTGCTCACCTGAGTGTGTGCTCACCTGAGTGTGTGTGCTCACATGAGTGTTTGTTTGCTCACCTGAGTGTGTGCTCACCTGTGTCTGTGTGTTCACATAAGTGTGTGCTTACCTGAGTGTGTGCTCACCTGAGTGTGAGTGTGCTCACCTGAGTTTGTGCTCACCTGAGTGAGTGTGTGCTCACCTGAGTGCATCCTCACCTGAGTGTGTGTGCTCACCTGAGTGTGTGTTTGCTCACCTGAGTGTGTGCTCACCTGAGTCTGTGTGGTCACCTGAGTGCCTGCTCACCTGAGTGTGTGCTCACCTGAGTGTGAGTGTGCTCACCTGAGTTTGTGTGTGCTCACCTGAGTGTGAGTGTGCTCACCTGAGTGTGTGCTCTCCTGAGTGTGTGCTCACCTGAGTGTGAGTGTGCTCACCTAAGTGCATGACCACTTGATTGTGTGTTTACCTGAGTTTGAGTGTGCTCACCTGAGTGTGTGCTCACCTGAGAGTGGGTGTGCTCTCCTGTTTGCTCACCTGAGTGTGTGCTCACCTGAGTGTGTGCTCACCTGAGTGTGTGCTCACCTGAGTGTGTGTGTGCACACATGAGTGTGAGCACACCTGAGTGTGTGTGTTCACCGGAGTGTGAGTGTGCTCACCTGAGTGTGTGTGTGCTCACGTGAGTGAGTGTGTGCTCACCTGAGTGTGAGTGTGCGCACCTGAGTGTGTGCTCACCTGAGTGAGTGCTCACCTGAGTGTGTGTGTGCTCACCTGAGTATGTGCACACCTGAGTGTGTGTGTGCACACATGAGTGTGAGGACACATGAGTGTGTGTGTTCACCTGAGTGTGAGTGTGCTCACCTGAGTGTGTGTGTGCTCACGTGAGTGAGTGTGTGCTCACCTGAGTGTGAGTGCGCGCACCTGAGCGTGCGCTCACCTGAGTGTGTGCTCACCTGAGTGTGTGCGTGCACACATGAGTGTGAGCACACCTGAGTGTGTGTGTGCTCACCTGAGTGTGTGCTCACCTGTGTCTGTGTGTTCACCTGAGTGTGTGCTTACCTGAGTGTGTGCTCACCTGAGTGTGTGTGTGCTCACCTGAGTGTGTGCTCACCTGAGTGTGAGTGTGCTCACCTAAGTGAATGACCACCTGAGTGTGTGCTCACCTGAGTGAGTGTGTGCTCACCTGAGTGCGGGCTCACCAGAGTGTGTGTGCTCACCTGAGTTTGTGTGTGCTCACCTGAGTGTGTGCTCACCAGAGTCTGTGTGCTCACCTGAGTATGTGCTCACCTGAGTGTGTGTGTGCTCACCTGAGTGTGTTTGTGCTCACCTGAGTGAGTGTGTGCTCACCTGAGTGCGAGTGTGCGCACCTGAGTGTGTGTGTGCTCACCGGAGTGTGAGTGTGCTCACCTGAGTGTGTGCTCACCTGAGTGTGTGCTCACCTGAGTGAGTGTGTGCTCACCTGAGTGTGTGCTCAGCTGAGTGAGTGTGTGCTCACCTGAGTGTGTGTGTGCTCACCTGAGTGTGAGTGTGCTCACCTGAGTGTGTGCTCACCTGAGTGTGTGCTCACCTGAGTGTGAGTGTGCTCTCCTGTTTGCTCACCTGAGTGTGTGCTCACCTGAGTGTGTGTGTGCTCACCTGAGGGTGTTCTCACCTGAGTGTGTGCTCACCTGAGTGTGAGTGTGCTCACCTGAGTGTGTGCTCACCTGAGTGAGTATGTTCTCACCTGAGTGCGTCCTCACCTGAGTGTGTGTGCTCACCTGAGTGTGTGTTTGCTAACCTGAGTGTGTGCTCACCTGTGTCTGTGTGCTCACCTGAGTGTGTGCTCACCTGAGTGTGTGCTCACCTGAGTGTGAGTTCGTGCTCACCTGAGTGTGTGTGTGCTCACCTGAGTGTGTGCTCACCTGAGTGTGAGTGTGCTCACGTGAGTGTGTGTGTGCTCAGGTTATTGAGTGCGTGCTCACCTGAGTGTGTGTGTGCTCACCGGTGTGTGTGCTCACCTGAGTGTGTGCTCACCTGAGTCTGTGTGCTCACCCGAGTGTATGTGCTCACCTGAGTGTGGGTGTGCTCACCTGAGTGTGTGCTCACCTGAGTGTGTGCTCACCTGAGTGTGTGTGTGCTCACCTGAGTGTGCTCTCACCTGAGTGAGCGTGTGCTCACCTGAGTGTGTGCTCACCTGAGTGTGTGCTCACCTGAGTGTGTGTGTGCTCACCTGAGTGTGTGCGCACCTGAGTCTGTGTGCTCACCTGAGTCTGTGCTCACCTGACTGTGTGTGTGCTCACCTGAGTGTGTGCTCAGGTGAGTGAGTGTGTGCTCACCTGAGTGTGAGTGTGTGCACCTGAGTGTGTGCTCACCTCAGTGTGTGCTCACCTGAGTGTTTGTGTGCTCACCTGAATGTGTGCTCACTTGAGTGTGTGTGTGTGCACACATGAGTGTGAGCACACCTGAGTTTCTGTGTGCTCACCTGAGTGTGAGTGTGCTCACCTGAGTGTGTGCTCACCTGAGTGTGTGTGTGCTCACCTGAGTGTGTGCTCACCTGAGTGTGAGGGTGCTCACCTGAGTGTGTGCACAGCTGAGTGAGTGTGTGCTCACCTGAGTGAGTGTGTGCTCACCTGAGACTGAGTGTGCTCACCTGAGTGTGTGCTCACCTGAGTGTGTGCTCACCTAAGTGTGAGTGTGCTCTCCTGTTTTTTCACCTGAGTGTGTGCTCACCTGTGTGTGTGCTCACCTGAGTGAGTCTATGCTCACCTGAGTGCGTTCTCCCCTGTGTGTGTGCTCACCTGAGTGTGTGTGTGCTCACCTGAGTGTGTGCTCATCTGAGTGTGAGGGTGCTCACCTGAGTGTGTCCTCATTTGAGTGAGTCTGTGCTCACCTGAGTGCGTGCTCACCTGAGTGTGTGTGCTCACATGAGTGTTTGTTTGCTCACCTGAGTGTGTGCTCACCTGTGTCTGTGTGTTCACCTAAGTGTGGGCTTACCTGAGTGTGTGCTCACCTGAGTGTGAGTGTGCTCTCCTGTTTGCTCACCTGAGTGTGTGCTCACCTGAGTGTGTGTGTGCTCACCTGAGGGTGTTCTCACCTGAGTGTGTGCTCACCTGAGTGTGAGTGTGCTCACCTGAGTGTGTGCTCACCTGAGTGAGTATGTTCTCACCTGAGTGCGTCCTCACCTGAGTGTGTGTGCTCACCTGAGTGTGTGTTTGCTAACCTGAGTGTGTGCTCACCTGTGTCTGTGTGCTCACCTGAGTGTGTGCTCACCTGAGTGTGTGCTCACCTGAGTGTGAGTTCGTGCTCACCTGAGTGTGTGTGTGCTCACCTGAGTGTGTGCTCACCTGAGTGTGAGTGTGCTCACGTGAGTGTGTGTGTGCTCAGGTTATTGAGTGCGTGCTCACCTGAGTGTGTGTGTGCTCACCGGTGTGTGTGCTCACCTGAGTGTGTGCTCACCTGAGTCTGTGTGCTCACCCGAGTGTATGTGCTCACCTGAGTGTGGGTGTGCTCACCTGAGTGTGTGCTCACCTGAGTGTGTGCTCACCTGAGTGTGTGTGTGCTCACCTGAGTGTGCTCTCACCTGAGTGAGCGTGTGCTCACCTGAGTGTGTGCTCACCTGAGTGTGTGCTCACCTGAGTGTGTGTGTGCTCACCTGAGTGTGTGCGCACCTGAGTCTGTGTGCTCACCTGAGTCTGTGCTCACCTGACTGTGTGTGTGCTCACCTGAGTGTGTGCTCAGGTGAGTGAGTGTGTGCTCACCTGAGTGTGAGTGTGTGCACCTGAGTGTGTGCTCACCTCAGTGTGTGCTCACCTGAGTGTTTGTGTGCTCACCTGAATGTGTGCTCACTTGAGTGTGTGTGTGTGCACACATGAGTGTGAGCACACCTGAGTTTCTGTGTGCTCACCTGAGTGTGAGTGTGCTCACCTGAGTGTGTGCTCACCTGAGTGTGTGTGTGCTCACCTGAGTGTGTGCTCACCTGAGTGTGAGGGTGCTCACCTGAGTGTGTGCACAGCTGAGTGAGTGTGTGCTCACCTGAGTGAGTGTGTGCTCACCTGAGACTGAGTGTGCTCACCTGAGTGTGTGCTCACCTGAGTGTGTGCTCACCTAAGTGTGAGTGTGCTCTCCTGTTTTTTCACCTGAGTGTGTGCTCACCTGTGTGTGTGCTCACCTGAGTGAGTCTATGCTCACCTGAGTGCGTTCTCCCCTGTGTGTGTGCTCACCTGAGTGTGTGTGTGCTCACCTGAGTGTGTGCTCATCTGAGTGTGAGGGTGCTCACCTGAGTGTGTCCTCATTTGAGTGAGTCTGTGCTCACCTGAGTGCGTGCTCACCTGAGTGTGTGTGCTCACATGAGTGTTTGTTTGCTCACCTGAGTGTGTGCTCACCTGTGTCTGTGTGTTCACCTAAGTGTGGGCTTACCTGAGTGTGTGCTCACCTGAGTGTGAGTGTGCTCACCTGAGTTTGTGCTCACCTGAGTGTGTGCTCACCTGAGTGCATCCTCACCTGAGTGTGTGTGCTCACCTGAGTGTGTGTTTGCTCACCTGAGTGTGTGCTCACCTGAGTCTGTGTGGTCACCTGAGTGCCTGCTCACCTGAGTGTGTGCTCACCTGAGTGTGAGTGTGCTCACCTGAGTTTGTGTGTGCTCACCTGAGTGTGAGTGTGCTCACCTGAGTGTGTGCTCTCCTGAGTGTGTGCTCACCTGAGTGTGAGTGTGCTCACCTAAGTGCATGACCACTTGATTGTGTGTTTACCTGAGTTTGAGTGTGCTCACCTGAGTGTGTGCTCACCTGAGAGTGGGTGTGCTCTCCTGTTTGCTCACCTGAGTGTGTGCTCACCTGAGTGTGTGCTCACCTGAGTGTGTGCTCACCTGAGTGTGTGTGTGCACACATGAGTGTGAGCACACCTGAGTGTGTGTGTTCACCGGAGTGTGAGTGTGCTCACCTGAGTGTGTGTGTGCTCACGTGAGTGAGTGTGTGCTCACCTGAGTGTGAGTGTGCGCACCTGAGTGTGTGCTCACCTGAGTGAGTGCTCACCTGAGTGTGTGTGTGCACACATGAGTTTGAGCATACCTGAGTGTGTGTGCTCACCTGAGTGTGAGTGTGCGCACCTTAGTGTGTGCTCACCTGAGTGTGAGGGTGCTCACCTGAGTATGTGCTCACCTGAGTGCGTGCTCACCTGAGTGTATGTGTGCTCACCTGAGTGAGTGTGTGCTCATCTGAGTGCGTGCTCACCTGAGTGTGTGCTCACCTGAGTGTGTGTGTGCTCACCAGAGTGTGTGCTCACCTGAGTCTGTGTGCTCACCTGAGTGTGTGCTCACCTGAGTGAGTGTGTGCTCATCTGAGTGTGAGTGTGCGCACCCGAGTGTGTGCTCACCTGAGTGTGTGATCACCTGAGTGTTTGTGTGCCCACCTGAGTGTGTGCTCACCTGTGTGTGTGTGTGCACACATGAGTGTGAGCACACCTGAGAGTGTGTGTGCTCACCTGAGTGTGAGTGTGCTCACCTGCGTGTGTGCTCACCTGAGTGTGAGTGTGCTCACCTGAGTGTGTGCTCACCTGAGCGCATTTTCACCTGAGTGTGTGCTCACCAGAGTGTGCCCTCACCTGAGTGTGTGTGTGCTCACATGAGTGTGAGTGTGCTCACCTGAGTGTGAGTTCGTGCTCACCTGAGTTTGTGCGTGCTCACCTGAGTGTGTGCTCACCTGAGTGTGAGTGTGCTCAGTTGAGTGTGTGTGTTCTCAGGTTAGTGAGTGCGTGCTCACCTGAGTGTGTGTGCTCACCTGAGTGTGGGTTTGCTCACCTGAGGTAGTGCTCACTTGAGTCTGTGTGCTCACCTGAGTGTCTGCTCACCTGAGTGTGTGCTCACCTGAGCGTGAGTGTGCTCACCTGAGTGTGTGCTCACCTGAGTGTGAGTCTGCTCACCTGAGTGTGTGCTCGCCTGAGTGTGTGCTCACCTGAGTGTGTGTGTGCTCACCTGAGTGTGTGCTCACCTGAGTGTGAGGGTGCTCACCTGAGTGTGTGGTCAGCTGAGTGAGTGTGTGCTCACCCCAGTGTGTGTGTGCTCTCCTGAGTGTGAGTGTGCTCACCTGAGTGTGTGCTCACCTGAGTGTGTGTGCTCACCTGAGATTGTGCTCACCTGAGTGTGAGGGTGCTCACCTGAGTGTGTGCTCAGTTGAGTGAGTGTGTGCTCACCTGAGTGTGTGTGTGCTCACCTGAGTGTGAGTATGCTCACCTGAGTGTGTGCTCACCTGAGTGTGTGCTCACCTGAGTGTGAGTGTGCTCTCCTGTTTGCTCATCTGAGTGTGTGCTCACCTGAGTGTGTGTTCACCTGAGTGAGTGTGTGCTCACCTGAGTGCGTGCTCACCTGAGTGTGTGCGCTCACCTGAGTGTGTGTTTGCTCACCTGAATGTGTGCTAACCTGTGTCTGTGTGCTCACCTGAGTGTCTGCTCACCTGAGTGTATGCTGACCTGAGTGTGTGCTCACCTGAGTGAGTGTGTGCTCACCTGAATGTGTGTGTGCTCACCTGAGTGTGTATGCTCACCTGAGTCTGTGTGCTCACCTGAGTGTCTGCTCACCTGAGTGTGTGCTCACCTGAGTGTGAGTGTGCTCACGTGAGTGAGTGTGCGCTCACCTGAGTGTGAGTGTGCTCACCTGAGTGTGTGCTCACCTGAGTGGGTGCTCACCTGAGTGTGTGTGTGGTCACCTGAGTATGTGCACACCTGAGTGTGTGTGTGCACACATGAGTGTGAGGACACATGAGTGTGTGTGTTCACCTGAGTGTGAGTGTGCTCACCTGAGAGTGTGTGTGCTCACGTGAGTGAGTGTGTGCTCACCTGAGTGTGAGTGCGCGCACCTGAGCGTGCGCTCACCTGAGTGTGTGCTCACCTGAGTGTGTGTGTGCACACATGAGTGTGAGCACACCTGAGTGTGTGTGTGCTCACCTGAGTGTGTGCTCACCTGTGTCTGTGTGTTCACCTGAGTGTGTGCTTACCTGAGTGTGTGCTCACCTGAGTGTGTGTGTGCTCACCTGAGTGTGTGCTCACCTGAGTTTGAGTGTGCTCACCTAAGTGAATGACCACCTGAGTGTGTGCTCACCTGAGTGAGTGTGTGCTCACCTGAGTGCATGCTCACCAGAGTGTGTGTGCTCACCTGAGTTTGTGTGTGCTCACCTGAGTGTGTGCTCACCAGAGTCTGTGTGCTCACCTGAGTATGTGCTCACCTGAGTGTGTGTGTGCTCACCTGAGTGTGTTTGTGCTCACCTGAGTGAGTGTATGCTCACCTGAGTGCGAGTGTGCGCACCTGAGTGTATGTGTGCTCACCGGAGTGTGAGTGTGCTCACCTGAGTGTGTGCTCACCTGAGTGTGTGCTCACCTGAGTGAGTGTGTGCTCACCTGAGTGTGTGCTCAGCTGAGTGAGTGTGTGCTCACCTGAGTGTGTGTGTGCTCACCTGAGTGTGAGTGTGCTCACCTGAGTGTGTGCTCACCTGAGTGTGTGCTCACCTGAGTGTGAGTGTGCTCTCCTGTTTGCTCACCTGAGTGTGTGCTCACCTGAGTGTGTGTGTGCTCACCTGAGGGTGTTCTCACCTGAGTGTGTGCTCACCTGAATGTGAGTGTGCTCACCTGAGTGTGTGCTCACCTGAGTGAGTATGTTCTCACCTGAGTGCGTCCTCACCTGAGTGTGTGTGCTCACCTGAGTGTGTGTTTGCTAACCTGAGTGTGTGCTCACCTGTGTCTGTGTGTTCACCTGAGTGTGTGCTCACCTGAGTGTGTGCTCACCTGAGTGTGAGTTCGTGCTCACTTGAGTGTGTGTGTGCTCACTTGAGTGTGTGCTCCCCTGAGTGTGAGTGTGCTCACGTGAGTGTGTGTGTGCTCAGGTTATTGAGTGCGTGCTCACCTGAGTGTGTGTGTGCTCACCGGTGTGTGTGCTCACCTGAGTGTGTGCTCACCTGAGTCTGTGTGCTCACCCGAGTGTGTGTGCTCACCTGAGTGTGTGTGTGCTCACCTGAGTGTGTGCTCACCTGAGTGTGTGCTCACCTGAGTGTGTGTGTGCTCACCTGAGTGTGCTCTCACCTGAGTGTGCGTGTGCTCACCTGAGTGTGTGCTCACCTGAGTGTGTGCTCACCTGAGTGTGTGTGTGCTCACCTGAGTGTGTGCGCACCTGAGTCTGTGTGCTCACCTGAGTCTGTGCTCACCTGACTGTGTGTGTGCTCACCTGAGTGTGTGCTCACCTCAGTGTGTGCTCACCTGAGTGTTTTTGTGCTCACCTGAATGTGTGCTCACTTGAGTGTGTGTGTGTGCACACATGAGTGTGAGCACACCTGGGTTTGCGTGTGCTCACCTGAGTGTGAGTGTGCTCACCTGAGTGTGTGCTCACCTGAGTGTGTGTGTGCTCACCTGAGTGTGTGCTCACCTGATTGTGAGGGTGCTCACCTGAGTGTGTGCACAGCTGAGTGAGTGTGTGCTCACCTGAGTGAGTGTGTGCTCACCTGAGACTGAGTGTGCTCACCTGAGTGTGTGCTCACCTGAGTGTGTGCTCACCTAAGTGTGAGTGTGCTCTCCTGTTTTTTCACCTGAGTGTGTGCTCACCTGTGTGTGTGCTCACCTGAGTGAGTCTATGCTCACCTGAGTGCGTTCTCCCCTGAGTGTGTGCTCACCTGAGTGTGTGTGTGCTCACCTGAGTGTGTGCTCATCTGAGTGTGAGGGTGCTCACCTGAGTGTGTCCTCATTTGAGTGAGTCTGTGCTCACCTGAGTGCGTGCCCACCTGAGTGTGTGTGCTCACATGAGTGTTTGTTTGCTCACCTGAGTGTGTGCTCACCTGTGTCTGTGTGTTCACCTAAGTGTGTGCTTACCTGAGTGTGTGCTCACCTGAGTGTGAGTGTGCTCACCTGAGTTTGTGCTCACCTGAGTGAGTGTGTGCTCACCTGAGTGCATCCTCACCTGAGTGTGTGTGCCCACCTGAGTGTGTGTTTGCTCACCTGAGTGTGTGCTCACCTGAGTCTGTGTGGTCACCTGAGTGCCTGCTCACCTGAGTGTGTGCTCACCTGAGTGTGAGTGTGCTCACCTGAGTGTGTGTGTGCTCACCTGAGTGTGAGTGTGCTCACCTGAGTGTGTGCTCTCCTGAGTGTGTGCTCACCTGAGTGTGAGTGTGCTCACCTAAGTGCATGACCACTTGATTGAGTGCTTACCTGAGTTTGAGTGTGCTCACCTGAGTGTGTGCTCACCTGAGAGTGGGTGTGCTCTCCTGTTTGCTCACCTGAGTGTGTGCTCACCTGAGTGTGTGCTCACCTGAGTGTGTGCTCACCTGAGTGTGTGTGTGCACACATGAGTGTGAGCACACCTGAGTGTGTGTGTTCACCTGAGTGTGAGTGTGCTCACCTGAGTGTGTGTGTGCTCACGTGAGTGAGTGTGTGCTCACCTGAGTGTGAGTGTGCGCACCTGAGTGTGTGCTCACCTGAGTGAGTGCTCACCTGAGTGTGTGTGTGCACACATGAGTTTGAGCATACCTGAGTGTGTGTGCTCACCTGAGTGTGAGTGTGCTCACCTTAGTGTGTGCTCACCTGAGTGTGAGGGTGCTCACCTGAGTATGTGCTCACCTGAGTGCGTGCTCACCTGAGTGTATGTGTGCTCACCTGAGTGTGTGTGTGCTCACCTGAGTCTGTACTCACCTAAGTGAGTGTGTGCTCACCTGAGTGCGTGCTCACCTGTGTGTGTGCTCACCTGAGTGAGTGTGTGCTCATCTGAGTGCGTGCTCACCTGAGTGTGTGCTCACCTGAGTGTGTGTGTGCTCACCGGAGTGTGTGCTCACCTGAGTCTGTGGGCTCACCTGAGTGTGTGCTCACCTGAGTGAGTGTGTGCTCATCTGAGTGTGAGTGTGCGCACCCGAGTGTGTGCTCACCTGAGTGTGTGCTCACCTGAGTGTGTGTGTGCACACATGAGTGTGAGCACACCTGAGAATGTGTGTGCTCACCTGAGTGTGAGTGTGCTCACCTGAGTGTGTGCTCACCTGAGTGTGTGTGCTCACCTGCGTGTGTGCTCACCTGAGTGTGAGTGTGCTCACCTGAGTGTGTGCTCACCTGAGCGCATTTTCACCTGAGTGTGTGCTCACCAGAGTGTGCCCTCACCTGAGTGTGTGTGTGCTCACATGAGTGTGAGTGTGCTCACCTGAGTGTGAGTTCGTGCTCACCTGTGTTTGTGCGTGCTCACCTGAGTGTGTGCTCACCTGAGTGTGAGTGTGCTCAGTTGAGTGTGTGTGTGCTCAGGTTAGTGAGTGCGTGCTCACCTGAGTGTGTGTGCTCACCTGAGTGTGGGTTTGCTCACCTGAGGTAGTGCTCACTTGAGTCTGTGTGCTCACCTGAGTGTCTGCTCACCTGAGTGTGTGCTCACCTGAGCGTGAGTGTGCTCACCTGAGTGTGTGCTCACCTGAGTGTGAGTCTGCTCACCTGAGTGTGTGCTCACCTGAGTGTGTGCTCACCTGAGCGTGAGTGTGCTCACCTGAGTGTGTGCTCACCTGAGTGTGAGTCTGCTCACCTGAGTGTGTGCTCACCTGAGTGTGTGCTCACCCCAGTGTGTGTGTGCTCACCTGAGTGTAAGTGTGCTCACCTGAGTGTGTGCTCACCTGAGTGTGGGGGTGCTCACCTGAGTGTGTGCTCAGTTAAGTGAGTGTGTGCTCACCTGAGTGTGTGTGTGGTCACCTGAGTGTGAGTATGCTCACCTGCGTGTGTGCTCACCTGAGTGTGTGCTCACCTGAGTGTGAGTGTGCTCTCCTGTTTGCTCATGTGAGTGTGTGCTCACCTGAGTGTGTGTTCACCTGAGTGAGTGTGTGCTCACCTGAGTGCGTGCTCACCTGAGTGTGTGTGCTCACCTGAGTGTGTGTTTGCTCACCTGAATGTGTGCTAACCTGTGTCTGTGTGCTCACCTGAGTGTCTGCTCACCTGAGTGTATGCTGACCTGAGTGTGTGCTCACCTGAGTGAGTGTGTGCTCACCTGAATGTGTGTGTGCTCACCTGAGTCTGTGTGCTCACCGGTGTGTGTGCTCACCTGAGTGTCTGCTCACCTGAGTCTGTGTGCTCACCCGAGTGTGTGTGCTCACCTGAGTGTGTGTGTGCTCACCTGAGTGTGTGTGCTCACCTGAGTGTGTGCTCACCTGAGTGTGTGTGTGCTCACCTGAGTGTGCTCTCACCTGAGTGAGCGTGTGCTCACCTGAGTGTGTGCTCACCTGAGTGTGTGCTCACCTGAGTGTGTGTGTGCTCACCTGAGTGTGTGCGCACCTGAGTCTGTGTGCTCACCTGAGTCTGTGCTCACCTGACTGTGTGTGTGCTCACCTGAGTGTGTGCTCAGGTGAGTGAGTGTGTGCTCACCTGAGTGTGAGTGTGTGCACCTGAGTGTGTGCTCACCTCAGTGTGTGCTCACCTGAGTGTTTGTGTGCTCACCTGAATGTGTGCTCACTTGAGTGTGTGTGTGTGCACACATGAGTGTGAGCACACCTGAGTTTGTGTGTGCTCACCTGAGTGTGAGTGTGCTCACCTGAGTGTGTGCTCACCTGAGTGTGTGTGTGCTCACCAGAGTGTGTTCTCACCTGAGTCTGTGTGCTCACCTGAGTGTGTGCTCTCCTGAGTGAGTGTGTGTGTTCACCTGAGTGTGAGTGTGCGCACCTGAGTGTGTGCTCACCTGAGTGTGTGCACACCTGAGTGTGTGTGTGCTCACCTGAGTGTGAGTGTGCTCACCTGAGTGTGTGCTCACCTGAGTGCGTGCTCACCTGAGTGTGTGCTCACCTGAGTGCGTGCTCACCTGAGTGTGTGCTCACCAGAGTGTACCCTCACCTGAGTGTGTGTGTGCTCACCTGAGTGTGAGTGTGCTCACCTGAGTGTCAGTTTGTGCTCACCTGAGTGTGTGTGTGCTCACCTGAGTGTGTGCTCACCTGAGTGTGAGTGTGCTCACGTGAGTGTGTGTGTGCTCAGGGTATTGAGTGCGTGCTCACCTCAGTGTGTGTTCCTCACCTGAGTGTGTGCTCACCTGAGTGTGTGCTCACCTGAGTCTGTGTGCTCACCTGAGTGTGTGTGCTCAGCTGAGTGTGTGCTCACCTGAGTCTGTGTGCTCACCTGAGTGTGTGTGCTCAGCTGAGTGTGTGTGTGCTCACCTGCGTGTGAGTGTTCTCACCTGAGTGTGTGCTCACTTGAGTGCGTGCTCACCTGAGGATGTGTGTGCTCACCTGAGTGTGCGCTCACCTGAGTGTGCGTGTGCTCACCTGAGTGCGTGCTCCCCTGAGTGTGTGCTCACCTGAGTGTGTGTGGGCTCACCTGAGTGAGAGTGTGTGCACCTGAGTGTGTGCTCACCTCAGTGTGTGCTCACGTGAATGTGTGCTCACTTGAGTGTGTGTGTGCACACATGAGTGTGAGCACACCTGAGTTTGTGTGTGCTCACCTGAGTGTGAGTGTGCTCACCTGAGTGTGTGCTCACCTGAGTGTGTGTGTGCTCACCTGAGTGTGTGCTCACCTGAGTGTGAGGATGCTCACCTGAGTGTGTGCACAGCTGAGTGAGTCTGTGCTCGCCTCAATGTGTGTGTGCTCACCTGAGTGTGAGTGTGCTCACCTGTGTGCGTCCTCACCTGAGTGTGTGTGCTCACCTGAGTGTGTGTGTGCTCACCCGAGTGCGTGCTCACCAGAGTGTGTGTGCTCACCTGAGTGTGTGTGTTCTCACCTGAGTGAGAGCTCAGCTGAGTCTGTGTGCTCACCTGAGTGTGTGCTCACCTGAGTGTGTGTGTGCTCACCTGAGTGTGTGTGTGCTCACCTGAGTGAGTGTGTGCTCACATGAGGGTGTGTGTGCTCACCTGAGTGTGAGTGTGCTCACCTGAGTGTGTGCTCACCTGAGTGTATGTGTGCTCACCTGAGTGTGTGTTCACCTGAGTGTGTGTGTGCTCACCTGAGTGTGTGTGTGCTCACCTGAGTCTGTACTCACCTAAGTGAGTGTGTGCTAACCTGAGTGCGTGCTCACCTGAGTGTGTTCCCACCTGAGTGAGTGTGTGCTCATCTGAGTGCGTGCTCATCTGAGTGTGTGCTCACCTGAGTGTGTATGTGCTCACCGGAGTGTGTGCTCACCTGAGTGTGAGTGAGCGCAACTGAGTGTGTGCTCACCAGAGTGTACACTCACCTGAGTGTGTGTGTGCTCACCTCAGTGTGAGTGTGCTCACCTGAGTGTGAGTTCGTGCTCACCTGAGTGTGTGTGTGCTCACCTGAGTGAGAGCGTGCTCACCTGAGTGTGTGCTCACCTGAGTGTGTGCTCACCTGAGTGTGAGTGTGCTCTCCTATTTGCTCACCTGTGTGTGCTCACCTGAGTGTGTGCGCACCTGAGTGAGTGTGTCCTCACCTGAGAGCGTGCTCACCAGAGCGTGTGTGCTCACCTGAGTGTGTGTTTACTCACCTGATTGTGTGCTCACCTGTGTGTGTGTGTTCACCTGAGGGTGTGCTCACCTGAGTGTGTGCTCACCTGAGTGTGAGTGTGCTCACCTGAGTGTGTGCTCACCTGAGTGAGTGTGTGCTCACCTGAGTGCGTCCTCACCTGAGTGTGTGTGCTCACCTGAGTGTGTGTTTGCTCACCTGAGTGTGTGCTCACCTGTGTCTGTGTGTTCACCTGAGTGTGTGCTCACCTGAGTGTGTGCTCACCTGAGTGTGAGTTCGTGCTCACCTGAGTGTGTGTGTGCTCACCTGAGTGTGTGTTCGCTCACCTGAGTGTGTGTTCACCTGAGTGTGAGTGTGCTCACGTGAGTGTGTGTGTGCTCAGGTTATTGACTGCGTGCTCACCTGAGTGTGTGTGTGCTCACCTGGGTGTGTGCTCACCTGAGTGTGTGCTCACCTGAGTCTGTGTGCTCACCCCAGTGTGTGTGTGCTCAGCTGAGTGTGTGTGTGCTCACCTGAGTGTGTGTGTGCTCACCTGAGTGTGTTCTCACCTGAGTGTGTGTTCACCTGAGTGTGTGTGTGCTCACCTGAGTGTGCTCTCACCTGAGTGAGCGTGTGCTCACCTGAGTGTGTGCTCACCTGAGTGTGTGCTCACCTGAGTGTGTGTGTGCTCACCTGAGTGTGTGCGCACCTGAGTCTGTGTGCTCACCTGAGTCTGTGCTCACCTGACTGTGTGTGTGCTCACCTGAGTGTGTGCTCAGGTGAGTGAGTGTGTGCTCACCTGAGTGTGAGTGTGTGCACCTGAGTGTATGCTCACCTCAGTGTGTGCTCACCTGAGTGTTTGTGTGCTCACCTGAATGTGTGCTCACTTGAGTGTGTGTGTGCACACATGAGTGTGAGCACACCTGAGTTTGTGTGTGCTCACCTGAGTGTGAGTGTGCTCACCTGAGTGTGTGCTCACCTGAGTGTGTGTGTGCTCACCTGAGTGTGTGCTCACCTGAGTGTGAGGGTGCTCACCTGAGTGTGTGCACAGCTGAGTGAGTGTGTGCTCACCTGAGTGTGTGTGTGCTCACCTGAGACTGAGTGTGCTCACCTGAGTGTGTGCTCACCTAAGTGTGTGCTCACCTGAGTGTGAGTGTGCTCTTCTGTTTTCTCACCTGAGTGTGTGCTCACCTGAGTGTGTGCTCACCTGAGTGAGTCTATGCTAACCTGAGTGCGTTCTCACCTGAGTGTGTGTGCTCACCTGAGTGTGTGTTTGCTCACCTGAGTGTGTGCTCACCTGTGTCTGTGTGTTCACCTGAGTGTGTGCTTACATGAGTGTGTGCTCACCTGAGTGTGAGTGTGGTCACCTGAGTGTGTGCTCACCTAAGTGAGTGTGTGCTCACCTGAGTGCGTCCTCACCTGAGTGTGTGTGCTCACCTGAGTGTGTGTTTGCTCACATGAGTGTGTGCTCACCTGAGTCTGTGTGGTCACCTGAGTGTCTGCTCACCTGAGTGTGTGCTCACCTGAGTGTGAGTGTGCTCACCGAAGTGTGTGTGTGCTCACCTGAGTGTGAGTGTGCTCACCTGAGTGTGTGCTCTCCTGAGTGTGTGCTCACCTGAGTGTGAGTGTGCTCACTTACGTGCATGACCACTTGATTGTGTTTACCTGAGTTTGAGTGTGCTCACCTGTGTGCTCACCTGAGTGTGTGTGCTCACCTGAGTGTGTGCACAGCTGAGTGTGAGGGTGCTCACCTGAGTGTGTGCTCAGCTGAGTGAGTGTGTGCTCACCTGAGTGTGTGTGTGCTCACCTGAGTGTGAGTGTTCCCCCCATGAGTGTGTGCTCACATGAGTGTGTGCTCACCTGAGTGTGCGTGTGCTCTCCTGTTTGCTCACCTAAGTGTGTGCTCACCTGAGTGTGTGCTCACCTGAGTGTGTGCTCACCTGAGTGTGTGTGTGCACACATGAGTGTGAGCACACCTGAGTGTGTGTGTTCACCTGAGTGTGAGTGTGCTCACCTGAGTGTGTGTGTGCTCAAGTGAGTGAGTGTGTTCCCACCTGAGTGAGTGTGTGCTCATCTGAGTGCGTGCTCATCTGAGAGTGTGCTCACCTGAGTGTGTGTGTGCTCACCAGAGTGTGTTCTCACCTGAGTCTGTGTGCTCACCTGAGTGTGTGCTCACCTGAGTGAGTGTGTGTGTTCACCTGAGTGTGAGTGTGCGCACCTGAGTGTGTGCTCACCTGAGTGTGTGCACACCTGAGTGTGTGTGTGCTCACCTGAGTGTGAGTGTGCTCACCTGAGTGTGTGCTCACCTGAGTGCGTGCTCACCTGAGTGTGTGCTCACCTGAGTGCGTGCTCACCTGAGTGTGTGCTCACCAGAGTGTACCCTCACCTGAGTGTTTGTCTGCTCACCTGAGTGTGAGTGTGCTCACCTGAGTGTCAGTTCGTGCTCACCTGAGTGTGTGTGTGCTCACCTGAGTGTGTGCTCACCTGAGTGTGAGTGTGCTCACGTGAGTGTGTGTGCTCAGCTGAGTGTGTGCTCACCTGAGTCTGTGTGCTCACCTGAGTGTGTGTGCTCAGCTGAGTGTGTGCTCACCTGAGTCTGTGTGCTCACCTGAGTGTGTGTGCTCAGCTGATTGTGTGTGTGCTCACCTGCGTGTGAGTGTTCTCACCTGAGTGTGTGCTCACTTGAGTGCGTGCTCACCTGAGGATGTGTGTGCTCACCTGAGTGTGCGCTCACCTGAGTGTGCGTGTGCTCACCTGAGTGCGTGCTCCCCTGAGTGTGTGCTCACCTGAGTGTGTGTGTGCTCACCTGAGTGTGTGCGCATATGCGTCTGTGTGCTCACCTGATTCTGTGCTCACCTGACTGTGTGTATGCTCACCTGAGTGTGTGCTCAGTTGAGTGAGTGTGTGCTCACCTGAGTGAGAGTGTGTGCACCTGAGTGTGTGCTCACCTCAGTGTGTGCTCACGTGAATGTGTGCTCACTTGAGTGTGTGTGTGCACACATGAGTGTGAGCACACCTGAGTTTGTGTGTGCTCACCTGAGTGTGAGTGTGCTCACCTGAGTGTGTGCTCACCTGAGTGTGTGTGTGCTCACCTGAGTGTGTGCTCACCTGAGTGTGAGGGTGCTCACCTGAGTGTGTGCACAGCTGAGTGAGTCTGTGCTCGCCTCAATGTGTGTGTGCTCACCTGAGTGTGAGTGTGCTCACCTGTGTGCGTCCTCACCTGAGTGTGTGTGCTCACCTTAATGTGTGTTTGCTCACCTGAGTGTGTGCTCACCTGAGTTTGTGTGGTCACCTGAGTGTGTGTTTGCTCACCTGAGTGTGTGCTCACATGAGTCTGTGTGGTCACCTGAGTGTGTGGTCACCTGAGTGTGTGCTCACCTGAGTCGGAGTTCGTGCTCACCTGAGTGTGTGTGTGCTCACCTGAGTGTGTGCTCACCTGAGTGTGAGAGTGCTCACGTGAGTGTGTGTGTGCTCATGTTATGGAGTGCCTGCTCACCTGAGTGTGAGTGTGCTCACCTTAGTGTGTGCTCACCTGAGTGTGAGGGTGCTCACCTGAGTATGTGCTCACCTGAGTGCGTGCTCACCTGTGTGTGTGCTCACCTGAGTGAGTGTGTGCTCATCTGAGTGCGTGCTCACCTGAGTGTGTGCTCACCTGAGTGTGTGTGTGCTCACCGGAGTGTGTGCTCACCTGAGTCTGTGTGCTCACCTGAGTGTGTGCTCACCTGAGTGAGTGTGTGCTCATCTGAGTGTGAGTGTGCGCACCCGAGTGTGTGCTCACCTGAGTGTGTGATCACCTGAGTGTTTGTGTGCCCACCTGAGTGTGTGCTCACCTGAGTGTGTGTGTGCACACATGAGTGTGAGCACACCTGAGAGTGTGTGTGCTCACCTGAGTGTGAGTGTGCTCACCTGAGTGTGTGCTCACCTGAGTGTGAGTGTGCTCACCTGAGTGTGTGCTCACCTGAGCGCATTTTCACCTGAGTGTGTGCTCACCAGAGTGTGCCCTCACCTGAGTGTGTGTGTGCTCACATGAGTGTGAGTGTGCTCACCTGAGTGTGAGTTCGTGCTCACCTGAGTTTGTGCGTGCTCACCTGAGTGTGTGCTCACCTGAGTGTGAGTGTGCTCAGTTGAGTGTGTGTGTTCTCAGGTTAGTGAGTGCGTGCTCACCTGAGTGTGTGTGCTCACCTGAGTGTGGGTTTGCTCACCTGAGGTAGTGCTCACTTGAGTCTGTGTGCTCACCTGAGTGTCTGCTCACCTGAGTGTGTGCTCACCTGAGCGTGAGTGTGCTCACCTGAGTGTGTGCTCACCTGAGTGTGAGTCTGCTCACCTGAGTGTGTGCTCACCTGAGTGTGTGCTCACCTGAGTGAGTGTGTGCTCACCTGAGTGTGTGCTCACCTGAGTGTGAGGGTGCCCACCTGAGTGTGTGGTCAGCTGAGTGAGTGTGTGCTCACCCCAGTGTGTGTGTGCTCACCTGAGTGTGAGTGTGCTCACCTGAGTGTGTGCTCACCTGAGTGTGTGTGCTCACCTGAGATTGTGCTCACCTGAGTGTGAGGGTGCTCACCTGAGTGTGTGCTCAGTTGAGTGAGTGTGTGCTCACCTGAGTGTGTGTGTGCTCACCTGAGTGTGAGTATGCTCACCTGAGTGTGTGCTCACCTGAGTGTGTGCTCACCTGAGTGTGAGTGTGCTCTCCTGTTTGCTCATCTGAGTGTGTGCTCACCTGAGTGTGTGTTCACCTGAGTGAGTGTGTCCTCACCTGAGTGCGTGCTCACCTGAGTGTGTGTGCTCACCTGAGTGTGTGTTTGCTCACCTGAATGTGTGCTAACCTGTGTCTGTGTGCTCACCTGAGTGTCTGCTCACCTGAGTGTGTGCTCACCTGAGTGTGAGTGTGCTCACCTGAGTTTGTGCTCACCTGAGTGAGTGTGTGCTCACCTGAGTGCATCCTCACCTGAGTGTGTGTGCTCACCTGAGTGTGTGTTTGCTCACCTGAGTGTGTGCTCACCTGAGTCTGTGTGGTCACCTGAGTGCCTGCTCACCTGAGTGTGTGCTCACCTGAGTGTGAGTGTGCTCACCTGAGTGTGTGTGTGCTCACCTGAGTGTGAGTGTGCTCACCTGAGTGTGTGCTCTCCTGAGTGTGTGCTCACCTGAGTGTGAGTGTGCTCACCTAAGTGCATGACCACTTGATTGTGTGTTTACCTGAGTTTGAGTGTGCTCACCTGAGTGTGTGCTCACCTGAGAGTGGGTGTGCTCTCCTGTTTGCTCACCTGAGTGTGTGCTAACCTGAGTGTGTGCTCACCTGAGTGTGTGCTCACCTGAGTGTGTGTGTGCACACATGAGTGTGAGCACACCTGAGTGTGTGTGTTCACCGCAGTGTGAGTGTGCTCACCTGAGTGTGTGTGTGCTCACTTGAGTGAGTGTGTGCTCACCTGAGTGTGAGTGTGCGCACCTGAGTGTGTGCTCACCTGAGTGAGTGCTCACCTGAGTGTGTGTGTGCACACATGAGTTTGAGCATACCTGAGTGTGTGTGCTCACCTGAGTGTGAGTGTGCTCACCTTAGTGTGTGCTCACCTGAGTGTGAGGGTGCTCACCTGAGTATGTGCTCACCTGAGTGCGTGCTCACCTGAGTGTATGTGTGCTCACCTGAGTGTGTGTGTGCTCACCTGAGTCTGTACTCACCTAAGTGAGTGTGTGCTCACCTGAGTGCGTGCTCACCTGTGTGTGTGCTCACCTGAGTGAGTGTGTGCTCATCTGAGTGCGTGCTCACCTGAGTGTGTGCTCACCTGAGTATGTGTGTGCTCACCGGAGTGTGTGCTCACCTGAGTCTGTGTGCTCACCTGAGTGTGTGCTCACCTGAGTGAGTGTGTGCTCATCTGAGTGTGAGTGTGCGCACCCGAGTGTGTGCTCACCTGAGTGTGTGATCACCTGAGTGTTTGTGTGCCCACCTGAGTGTGTGCTCACCTGAGTGTGTGTGTGCACACATGAGTGTGAGCACACCTGAGAGTGTGTGTGCTCACCTGAGTGTGAGTGTGCTCACCTGAGTGTGTGCTCACCTGAGTGTGTGTGCTCACCAGCGTGTGTGCTCACCTGAGTGTGAGTGTGCTCACCTGAGTGTGTGCTCACCTGAGCGCATTTTCACCTGAGTGTGTGCTCACCAGAGTGTGCCCTCACCTGATTGTGTGTGTGCTCACATGAGTGTGAGTGTGCTCACCTGAGTGTGAGTTCGTGCTCACCTGAGTTTGTGCGTGCTCACCTGAGTGTGTGCTCACCTGAGTGTGAGTGTGCTCAGTTGAGTGTGTGTGTTCTCAGGTTAGTGAGTGCGTGCTCACCTGAGTGTGTGTGCTCACCTGAGTGTGGGTTTGCTCACCTGAGGTAGTGCTCACTTGAGTCTGTGTGCTCACCTGAGTGTCTGCTCACCTGAGTGTGTGCTCACCTGAGTGTGAGTGTGCTCACCTGAGTGTGTGCTCACCTGAGTGTGAGTCTGCTCACCTGAGTGTGTGCTCACCTGAGTGTGTGCTCACCTGAGTGTGTGTGTGCTCACCTGAGTGTGTGCTCACCTGAGTGTGAGGGTGCTCACCTGAGTGTGTGGTCAGCTGAGTGAGTGTGTGCTCACCCCAGTGTGTGTGTGCTCACCTGAGTTTGAGTGTGCTCACCTGAGTGTGTGCTCACCTGAGTGTGTGTGCTCACCTGAGATTGTGCTCACCTGAGTGTGAGGGTGCTCACCTGAGTGTGTGCTCAGTTGAGTGAGTGTGTGCTCACCTGAGTGTGTGTGTGCTCACCTGAGTGTGAGTATGCTCACCTGAGTGTGTGCTCACCTGAGTGTGTGCTCACCTGAGTGTGAGTGTGCTCTCCTGTTTGCTCATCTGAGTGTGTGCTCACCTGAGTGTGTGTTCACCTGAGTGAGTATGTGCTCACCTGAGTGCGTGCTCACCTGAGTGTGTGTGCTCACCTGAGTGTGTGTTTGCTCACCTGAATGTGTGCTAACCTGTGTCTGTGTGCTCACCTGAGTGTCTGCTCACCTGAGTGTATGCTGACCTGAGTGTGTGCTCACCTGAGTGAGTGTGTGCTCACCTGAATGTGTGTGTGCTCACCTGATTGTGTATGCTCACCTGAGTCTGTGTGCTCACCTGAGTGTCTGCTCACCTGAGTGTGTGCTCACCTGAGTGTGAGTGTGCTCACGTGAGTGAGTGTGTGCTCACCTGAGTGTGAGTGTGCTCACCTGAGTGTGTGCTCACCTGAGTGGGTGCTCACCTGAGCGTGTGTGTGCTCACCTGAGTATGTGCACACCTGAGTGTGTGTGTGCGCACATGAGTGTGAGGACACATGAGTGTGTGTGTTCACCTGAGTGTGAGTGTGCTCACCTGAGTGTGTGTGTGCTCACGTGAGTGAGTGTGTGCTCACCTGATTGTGAGTGCTCGCACCTGAGCGTGCGCTCACCTGAGTGTGTGCTCACCTGAGTGTGTGTGTGCACACATGAGTGTGAGCACACCTGAGTGTGTGTGTGCTCACCTGAGTGTGTGCTCACCTGTGTCTGTGTGTTCACCTGAGTGTGTGCTTACCTGAGTGTGTGCTCACCTGAGTGTGTGTGTGCTCACCTGAGTGTGTGCTCACCTGAGTGTGAGTGTGCTCACCTAAGTGAATGACCACCTGAGTGTGTGCTCACCTGAGTGAGTGTGTGCTCACCTGAGTGCGTGCTCACCAGAGTGTGTGTGCTCACCTGAGGTTGTGTGTGCTCACCTGAGTGTGTGCTCACCAGAGTCTGTGTGCTCACCTGAGTATGTGCTCACCTGAGTGTGTGTGTGCTCGCCTGAGTGTGTTTGTGCTCACCTGAGTGAGTGTGTGCTCACCTGAGTGCGAGTGTGCGCACCTGAGTGTGTGTGTGCTCACCGGAGTGTGAGTGTGCTCACCTGAGTGTGTGCTCACCTGAGTGTGTGCTCACCTGAGTGAGTGTGTGCTCACCTGAGTGCGTGCTCACCTGAGACTGTGTGCTCGCCTGAGTGTGTGTTTGCTCACCTGAATGTGTGTTCACCTGTGTCTGTGTGCTCACCTGAGTGTGTGCTCACCTGAGTGTGTGCTCACCTGAGTGTGTGTTTGCCCACCTGAGTGTGTGCTCACCTGTGTCTGTGTGTCCACCTGAGTGTGTGCTCACCTGAGTGTGTGCTCACCTGAGTGTGAGTTCGTGCTCACCTGAGTGTGTGTGTGCTCACCTGAGTGTGTGTTCGCTCACCTGAGTGTGTGTTCACCTGAGTGTGAGTGTGTTCACGTGAGTGTGTGTGTGCTCAGGTTATTGAGTGCGTGCTCACCTGAGTGTGTGTGTGCTCACCTGGGTGTGTGCTCACCTGAGTGTGTGCTCACCTGAGTCTGTGTGCTCACCCCAGTGTGTGTGTGCTCAGCTGAGTGTGTGTGTGCTCACCTGAGTGTGTGTGTGCTCACCTGAGTGTGTTCTCACCTGAGTGTGTGTTCACCTGAGTGTGTGTGTGCTCACCTGAGTGTGCTCTCACCTGAGTGAGCGTGTGCTCACCTGAGTGCGTGCTCACCTGAGTGTGTGCTCACCTGAGTGTGTGTATGCTCACCTGAGTGTGTGCGCACCTGAGTCTGTGTGCTCACCTGAGTCTGTGCTCACCTGACTGTGTGTGTGCTCACCTGAGTGTGTGCTCAGGTGAGTGAGTGTGTGCTCACCTGATTGTGAGTGTGTGCACCTGAGTGTGTGCTCACCTCAGTGTGTGCTCACCTGAGTGTTTGTGAGCTCACCTGAATGTGTGCTCACTTGAGTGTGTGTGTGTGGACACATGAGTGTGAGCACACATTAGTTTGTGTGTGCTCACCTGAGTGTGAGTGTGCTCACCTGAGTGTGTGCTCACCTGAGTGTGTGTGTGCTCACCTGAGTGTGTGCTCACCTGAGTGTGAGGGTGCTCACCTGAGTGTGTGCACAGCTGAGTGAGTGTGTGCTCACCTGAGTGTGTGTGTGCTCACCTGAGACTGAGTGTGCTCACCTGAGTGTGTGCTCACCTGAGTGTGAGTGTGCTCTCCTGTTTTCTCACCTGAGTGTGTGCTCACCTGAGTGTGTGTGTGCTCACCTGAGTGTGTGCTCACCTGAGTGAGAGCGTGCTCACCTGAGTGTGTGCTTACTTGAGTGTGTGCTCACCTGAGTGTGAGTGTGCTCTCCTATTTGCTCACCTGTGTGTGCTCACCTGAGTGTGTGCTCAACTGAGTGAGTGTGTGCTCACCTGAGTGCGTGCTCACCTGAGCGTGTGTGCTCACCTGAGTGTGTGTTTACTCACCTGATTGTGTGCTCACCTGAGTGTGAGTGTGCTCACCTGAGTGTGTGCTCACCTGAGTGTGTGTGTGCTCACCTGAGTGTGTGCTCACCTGAGTGTGAGGGTGCTCACCTGAGTGTGTGCACAGCTGAGTGAGTGTGTGCTCACCTGAGTGTGTGTGTGCTCACCTGAGACTGAGTGTGCTCTCCTGAGTGTGTTCTCAGCTGAGTGAGTGTGTGCTCACCTGAGTGTGAGTGTGCTCTCCTGTTTTCTCACCTGAGTGTGTGCTCACCTGAGTGTGTGTGTGCTCAACTGAGTGTGTGTGTGCTCACCTGAGTGTGTGCTCACCTGAGTGTGTGCTCACCTGAGTGCTTGTGCTCACCTGAGTGTGAGTGTGCTCTCCTATTTGCTCACCTGTGTGTGCTCACCTGAGTGTGTGCTCACCTGAGTGAGTGTGTGCTCACCTGAGTGCGTGCTCACCTGAGCGTGTGTGCTCACCTGAGTGTGTGTTTACTCACCTGATTGTGTGCTCACCTGTGTGTGTGTGTTCACCTGAGGGTGTGCTCACCTGAGTGTGTGCTCACCTGAGTGTGAGTGTGCTCACCTGAGTGTGTGCTCACCTGAGTGAGTGTGTGCTCACCTGAGTGCGTCCTCACCTGAGTGTGTGTGCTCACCTGAGTGTGTGTTTGCTCACCTGAGTGCGTGCTCACCTGTGTCTGTGTGTTCACCTGAGTGTGTGCTCACCTGAGTGTGTGCTCACCTGAGTGTGAGTTCGTGCTCACCTGAGTGTGTGTGTGCTCACCTGAGTGTGTGTTCACCTGAGTGTGAGTGTGCTCACGTGAGTGTGTGTGTGCTCAGGTTATTGAGTGTGTGCTCACCTGAGTGTGAGGGTGCTCACCTGAGTGTGTGCACAGCTGAGTGAGTGTGTGCTCACCTGAGTGTGTGTGTGCTCACCTGAGACTGAGTGTGCTCACCTGAGTGTGTGCTCACCTGAGTGTGTGCTCACCTGAGTGTGAGTGTGCTCTGTTTTCTCACCTGAGTGTGTGCTCACCTGAGTGTGTGTGTGCTCACCTGAGTGTGTGCTCACCTGAGTGAGAGCGTGCTCACCTGAGTCTGTGCTTACTTGAGTGTGTGCTCACCTGAGTGTGAGTGTGCTCTCCTATTTGCTCACCTGTGTGTGCTCACCTGAGTGTGTGCTCACCTGAGTGAGTGTGTGCTCACCTGAGTGCGTGCTCACCTGAGCGTGTGTGCTCACCTGAGTGTGTGTTTACTCACCTGATTGTGTGCTCACCTGAGTATGAGTGTGCTCACCTGAGTGTGTGCTCACCTGAGTGTGTGTGTGCTCACCTGAGTGTGTGCTCACCTGAGTGTGAGGGTGCTCACCTGAGTGTGTGCACAGCTGAGTGAGTGTGTGCTCACCTGAGTGTGTGTGTGCTCACCTGAGACTGAGTGTGCTCTCCTGAGTGTGTTCTCAGCTGAGTGAGTGTGTGCTCACCTGAGTGTGAGTGTGCTATCCTGTTTTCTCACCTGAGTGTGTGCTCACCTGAGTGTGTGTGTGCTCACCTGAGTGTGTGCTCACCTGAGTGTGTGCTCACCTGAGTGTGAGTGTGCTCTCCTATTTGCTCACCTGTGTGTGCTCACCTGAGTGTGTGCTGACCTGAGTGAGTGTGTGCTCACCTGAGTGCGTGCTCACCAGAGTGTGTGTGCTCACCTGAGTTTGTGTGTGCTCACCTGAGTGTGTGCTCACCAGAGTCTGTGTGCTCACCTGAGTATGTGCTCACCTGAGTGTGTGTGTGCTCGCCTGAGTGTGTTTGTGCTCACCTGAGTGTGTGTGTGCTCACCTGAGTGAGTGTGTGCTCACATGAGGGTGTGTGTGCTCACCTGAGTGTGAGTGTGCTCACCTGAGTGTGTGCTCACCTGAGTGTATGTGTGCTCACCTGAGTGTGTGTTCACCTGAGTGTGTGTGTGCTCACCTGAGTGTGTGTGTGCTCACCTGAGTCTGTACTCACCTAAGTGAGTGTGTGCTAACCTGAGTGCGTGCTCACCTGAGTGTGTTCCCACCTGAGTGAGTGTGTGCTCATCTGAGTGCGTGCTCATCTGAGTGTGTGCTCACCTGAGTGTGTGTGTGCTCACCGGAGTGTGTGCTCACCTGAGTGTGAGTGAGCGCAACTGAGTGTGTGCTCACCAGAGTGTACACTCACCTGAGTGTGTGTGTGCTCACCTCAGTGTGAGTGTGCTCACCTGAGTGTGAGTTCGTGCTCACCTGAGTGTGTGTGTGCTGACCTGAGTGAGAGCGTGCTCACCTGAGTGTGTGCTCACCTGAGTGTGTGCTCACCTGAGTGTGAGTGTGCTCTCCTATTTGCTCACCTGAGTGTGCTCTCACCTGAGTGAGCGTGTGCTCACCTGAGTGCGTGCTCACCTGAGTGTGTGCTCACCTGAGTGTGTGTATGCTCACCTGAGTGTGTGCGCACCTGAGTCTGTGTGCTCACCTGAGTCTGTGCTCACCTGACTGTGTGTGTGCTCACCTGAGTGTGTGCTCAGGTGAGTGAGTGTGTGCTCACCTGAGTGTGAGTGTGTGCACCTGAGTGTGTGCTCACCTCAGTGTGTGCTCACCTGAGTGTTTGTGAGCTCACCTGAATGTGTGCTCACTTGAGTGTGTGTGTGTGCACACATGAGTGTGAGCACACATTAGTTTGTGTGTGCTCACCTGAGCGTGAGTGTGCTCACCTGAGTGTGTGCTCACCTGAGTGTGTGTGTGCTCACCTGAGTGTGTGCTCACCTGAGTGTGAGGGTGCTCACCTGTGTGTGTGCACAGCTGAGTGAGTGTGTGCTCACCTGAGTGTGTGTGTGCTCACCTGAGACTGAGTGTGCTCACCTGAGTGTGTGCTCACCTGAGTGTGTGCTCACCTGAGTGTGAGTGTGCTCTCCTGTTTTCTCACCTGAGTGAGTGCTCACCTGAGTGTGTGTGCTCACCTGAGTGTGTGCTCACCTGAGTGAGAGCGTGCTCACCTGAGTGTGTGCTTACTTGAGTGTGTGCTCACCTGAGTGTGAGTGTGCTCTCCTATTTGCTCACCTGTGTGTGCTCACCTGAGTGTGTGCTCACCTGAGTGCGTGCTCACCTGAGCGTGTGTGCTCACCTGAGTGTGTGTTTACTCACCTGATTGTGTGCTCACCTGAGTGTGAGTGTGCTCACCTGAGTGTGTGCTCACCTGAGTGTGTGTGTGCTCACCTGAGTGTGTGCTCACCTGAGTGTGAGGGTGCTCACCTGAGTGTGTGCACAGCTGAGTGAGTGTGTGCTCACCTGAGTGTGTGTGTGCTCACCTGAGACTGAGTGTGCTCTCCTGAGTGTGTTCTCAGCTGAGTGAGTGTGTGCTCACCTGAGTGTGAGTGTGCTATCCTGTTTTCTCACCTGAGTGTGTGCTCACCTGAGTGTGGGTGTGCTCACCTGAGTGTGTGCTCACCTAAGTGAGAGCGTGCTCACCTGAGTGTGTGCTCACCTGAGTGTGTGCTCACCTGAGTGTGAGTGTGCTCTCCTATTTACTCACCTGTGTGTGCTCACCTGAGTGTGTGCTGACCTGAGTGAGTGTGTGCTCACCTGAGTGCGTGCTCACCAGAGTGTGTGTGCTCACCTGAGTTTGTGTGTGCTCACCTGAGTGTGTGCTCACCAGAGTCTGTGTGCTCACCTGAGTATGTGCTCATCTGAGTGTGTGTGTGCTCGCCTGAATGTGTTTGTGCTCACCTGAGTGAGTGTGTGCTCACCTGAGTGCGAGTGTGCGCACCTGAGTGTGTGTGTGCTCACCGGAGTGTGAGTGTGCTCACCTGAGTGTGTGCTCACCTGAGTGTGTGCTCACCTGAGTGAGTGTGTGCTCACCTGAGTGCGTGCTCACCTGAGACTGTGTGCTCGCCTGAGTGTGTGTTTGCTCACCTGAATGTGTGTTCACCTGTGTCTGTGTGCTCACCTGAGTGTGTGCTCACCTGAGTGTGTGCTCACCTGAGTGTGAGTGTGCTCACCTGAGTGTGTACTCACCTCAGTGAGTGTGTCCTCACCTGAGTGTGTCCTCACCTGAGTGTGTGCTAACCTGAGTGTGAGTGTGCTCACCTAAGTGCATGACCACTTGAGTGTGTGCTCACCTGAGTGTGTGTGTGCTCACCCGAGTGCGTGCTCACCAGAGTGTGTGTGCTCACCTGAGTGTGTGTGTTCTCACCTGAGTGAGAGCTCAGCTGAGTCTGTGTGCTCACCTGAGTGTGTGCTCACCTGAGTGTGTGTGTGCTCACCTGAGTGTGTGTGTGCTCACCTGAGTGAGTGTGTGCTCACATGAGGGTGTGTGTGCTCACCTGAGTGTGAGTGTGCTCACCTGAGTGTGTGCTCACCTGAGTGTATGTGTGCTCACCTGAGTGTGTGTTCACCTGAGTGTGTGTGTGCTCACCTGAGTGTGTGTGTGCTCACCTGAGTCTGTACTCACCTAAGTGAGTGTGTGCTAACCTGAGTGCGTGCTCACCTGAGTGTGTTCCCACCTGAGTGAGTGTGTGCTCATATGAGTGCGTGCTCATCTGAGTGTGTGCTCACCTGAGTGTGTGCGTGCTCACCGGAGTGTGTGCTCACCTGAGTGTGAGTGAGCGCAACTGAGTGTGTCCTCACCAGAGTGTACACTCACCTGAGTGTGTGTGTGCTCACCTCAGTGTGAGTGTGCTCACCTGAGTGTGAGTTCGTGCTCACCTGAGTGTGTGTGTGCTCACCTGAGTGAGAGCGTGCTCACCTGAGTGTGTGCTCACCTGAGTGTGTGCTCACCTGAGTGTGAGTGTGCTCTCCTATTTGCTCACCTGTGTGTGCTCACCTGAGTGTGTGCGCACCTGAGTGAGTGTGTGCTCACCTGAGAGCGTGCTCACCAGAGCGTGTGTGCTCACCTGAGTGTGTGTTTACTCACCTGATTGTGTGCTCACCTGTGTGTGTGTGTTCACCTGAGGGTGTGCTCACCTGAGTGTGTGCTCACCTGAGTGTGAGTGTGCTCACCTGAGTGTGTGCTCACCTGAGTGAGTGTGTGCTCACCTGAGTGCGTCCTCACCTGAGTGTGTGTGCTCACCTGAGTGTGTGTTTGCTCACCTGAGTGTGTGCGCACCTGAGTCTGTGTGCTCACCTGAGTCTGTGCTCACCTGACTGTGTGTGTGCTCACCTGAGTGTGTGCTCAGGTGAGTGAGTGTGTGCTCACCTGAGTGTGAGTGTGTGCACCTGAGTGTGTGCTCACCTCAGTGTGTGCTCACCTGAGCGTTTGTGAGCTCACCTGAATGTGTGCTCACTTGAGTGTGTGTGTGTGCACACATGAGTGTGAGCACACATTAGTTTGTGTGTGCTCACCTGAGTGTGAGTGTGCTCACCTGAGTGTGTGCTCACCTGAGTGTGTGTGTGCTCACCTGAGTGTGTGCTCACCTGAGTGTGAGGGTGCTCACCTGAGTGTGTGCACAGCTGAGTGAGTGTGTGCTCTCCTGAGTGTGTGTGTGCTCACCTGAGACTGAGTGTGCTCACCTGAGTGTGTGCTCACCTGAGTGTGTGCTCACCTGAGTGTGAGTGTGCTCTCCTGTTTTCTCACCTGAGTGTGTGCTCACCTGAGTGTGTGTGTGCTCACCTGAGTGTGTGCTCACCTGAGTGAGAACGTGCTCACCTGAGTGTGTGCTTACTTGAGTGTGTGCTCACCTGAGTGTGAGTGTGCTCTCCTATTTGCTCACCTGTGTGTGCTCACCTGAGTGTGTGCTCACCTGAGTGAATGTGTGCTCACCTGAGTGCGTGCTCACCTGAGCGTGTGTGCTCACCTGAGTGTGTGTTTACTCACCTGATTGTGTGCTCACCTGAGTGTGAGTGTGCTCACCTGAGTGTGTGCTCACCTGAGTGTGTGTGTGCTCACCTGAGTGTGTGCTCACCTGAGTGTGAGGGTGCTCACCTGAGTGTGTGCACAGCTGAGTGAGTGTGTGCTCACCTGAGTGTGTGTGTGCTCACCTGAGACTGAGTGTGCTCTCCTGAGTGTGTTCTCAGCTGAGTGAGTGTGTGCTCACCTGAGTGTGAGTGTGCTCTCCTGTTTTCTCACCTGAGTGTGTGCTCACCTGAGTGTGTGTGTGCTCAACTGAGTGTGTGTGTGCACACCTGAGTGTGTGCTCACCTGAGTGAGTGTGTGCTCACCTGAGTGCGTCCTCACCTGAGTGTGTGTGCTCACCTGAGTGTGTGTTTGCTCACCTGAGTGTGTGCTCACCTGTGTCTGTGTGTTCACCTGAGTGTGTGCTCACCTGAGTGTGTGCTCACCTGAGTGTGAGTTCGTGCTCACCTGAGTGTGTGTGTGCTCACCTGAGTGTGTGTTCACCTGAGTGTGAGTGTGCTCACGTGAGTGTGTGTGTGCTCAGGTTATTGAGTGTGTGCTCACCTGAGTGTGAGGGTGCTCACCTGAGTGTGTGCACAGCTGAGTGAGTGTGTGCTCACCTGAGTGTGTGTGTGCTCACCTGAGACTGAGTGTGCTCACCTGAGTGTGTGCTCACCTGAGTGTGTGCTCACCTGAGTGTGAGTGTGCTCTAATGTTTTCTCACCTGAGTGTGTGCTCACCTGAGTGTGTGTGTGCTCACCTGAGTGTGTGCTCACCTGAGTGAGAGCGTGCTCACCTGAGTGTGTGCTTACTTGAGTGTGTGCTCACCTGAGTGTGAGTGTGCTCTCCTATTTGCTCACCTGTGTGTGCTCACCTGAGTGTGTGCTCACCTGAGTGAGTGTGTGCTCACCTGAGTGCGTGCTCACCTGAGCGTGTGTGCTCACCTGAGTGTGTGTTTACTCACCTGATTGTGTGCTCACCTGAGTGTGAGTGTGCTCACCTGAGTGTGTGCTCACCTGAGTGTGTGTGTGCTCACCTGAGTGTGTGCTCACCTGAGTGTGAGGGTGCTCACCTGAGTGTGTGCACAGCTGAGTGAGTGTGTGCTCACCTGAGTGTGTGTGTGCTCACCTGAGACTGAGTGTGCTCTCCTGAGTGTGTTCTCAGCTGAGTGAGTGTGTGCTCACCTGAGTGTGAGTGTGCTATCCTGTTTTCTCACCTGAGTGTGTGCTCACCTGAGTGTGTGTGTGCTCACCTGAGTGTGTGTGTGCTCACCTGAGTGTGTGCTCACCTAAGTGAGAGCGTGCTCACCTGAGTGTGTGCTCACCTGAGTGTGTGCTCACCTGAGTGTGAGTGTGCTCTCCTATTTGCTCACCTGTGTGTGCTCACCTGAGTGTGTGCTCACCTGAGTGAGTGTGTGCTCACCTGAGTGCGTGCTCACCAGAGTGTGTGTGTTCACCTGAGTTTGTGTGTGCTCACCTGAGTGTGTGCTCACCAGAGTCTGTGTGCTCACCTGAGTATGTGCTCACCTGAGTGTGTGTGTGCTCGCCTGAGTGTGTTTGTGCTCACCTGAGTGAGTGTGTGCTCACCTGAGTGCGAGTCTGCGCACCTGAGTGTGTGTGTGCTCACCGGAGTGTGAGTGTGCTCACCTGAGTGTGTGCTCACCTGAGTGTGTGCTCACCTGAGTGAGTGTGTGCTCACCTGAGTGCGTGCTCACCTGAGACTGTGTGCTCGCCTGAGTGTGTGTTTGCTCACCTGGATGTGTGTTCACCTGTGTCTGTGTGCTCACCTGAGTGTGTGCTCACCTGAGTGTGTGCTCACCTGAGTGTGAGTGTGCTCACCTGAGTGTGTACTCACCTCAGTGAGTGTGTGCTCACCTGAGTGTGTCCTCACCTGAGTGTGTGCTAACCTGAGTGTGAGTGTGCTCACCTAAGTGCATGACCACTTGAGTGTGTGCTCACCTGAGTGTGTGTGTGCTCACCCGAGTGCGTGCTCACCAGAGTGTGTGTGCTCACCTGAGTGTGTGTGTTCTCACCTGAGTGAGAGCTCAGCTGAGTCTGTGTGCTCACCTGAGTGTGTGCTCACCTGAGTGTGTGTGTGCTCACCTGAGTGTGTGTGTGCTCACCTGAGTGAGTGTGTGCTCACATGAGGGTGTGTGTGCTCACCTGAGTGTGAGTGTGCTCACCTGAGTGTGTGCTCACCTGAGTGTATGTGTGCTCACCTGAGTGTGTGTTCACCTGAGTGTGTGTGTGCTCACCTGAGTGTGTGTGTGCTCACCTGAGTCTGTACTCACCTAAGTGAGTGTGTGCTAACCTGAGTGCGTGCTCACCTGAGTGTGTTCCCACCTGAGTGAGTGTGTGCTCATCTGAGTGCGTGCTCATCTGAGTGTGTGCTCACCTGAGTGTGTGTGTGCTCACCGGAGTGTGTGCTCACCTGAGTGTGAGTGAGCGCAACTGAGTGTGTGCTCACCAGAGTGTACACTCACCTGAGTGTGTGTGTGCTCACCTCAGTGTGAGTGTGCTCACCTGAGTGTGAGTTCGTGCTCACCTGAGTGTGTGTGTGCTCACCTGAGTGAGAGCGTGCTCACCTGAGTGTGTGCTCACCTGAGTGTGTGCTCACCTGAGTGTGAGTGTGCTCTCCTATTTGCTCACCTGTGTGTGCTCACCTGAGTGTGTGCGCACCTGAGTGAGTGTGTGCTCACCTGAGAGCGTGCTCACCAGAGCGTGTGTGCTCACCTGAGTGTGTGTTTACTCACCTGATTGTGTGCTCACCTGTGTGTGTGTGTTCACCTGAGGGTGTGCTCACCTGAGTGTGTGCTCACCTGAGTGTGAGTGTGCTCACCTGAGTGTGTGCTCACCTGAGTGAGTGTGTGCTCACCTGAGTGCGTCCTCACCTGAGTGTGTGTGCTCACCTGAGTGTGTGTTTGCTCACCTGAGTGTGTGCTCACCTGTGTCTGTGTGTTCACCTGAGTGTGTGCTCACCTGAGTGTGTGCTCACCTGAGTGTGAGTTCGTGCTCACCTGAGTGTGTGTGTGCTCACCTGAGTGTGTGTTCGCTCACCTGAGTGTGTGTTCACCTGAGTGTGAGTGTGCTCACGTGAGTGTGTGTGTGCTCAGGTTATTGAGTGCGTGCTCACCTGAGTGTGAGTGAGCGCAACTGAGTGTGTGCTCACCAGAGTGTACACTCACCTGAGTGTGTGTGTGCTCACCTCAGTGTGAGTGTGCTCACCTGAGTGTGAGTTCGTGCTCACCTGAGTGTGTGTGTGCTCACCTGAGTGAGAGCGTGCTCACCTGAGTGTGTGCTCACCTGAGTGTGTGCTCACCTGAGTGTGAGTGTGCTCTCCTATTTGCTCACCTGTGTGTGCTCACCTGAGTGTGTGCGCACCTGAGTGAGTGTGTGCTCACCTGAGAGCGTGCTCACCAGAGCGTGTGTGCTCACCTGAGTGTGTGTTTACTCACCTGATTGTGTGCTCACCTGTGTGTGTGTGTTCACCTGAGGGTGTGCTCACCTGAGTGTGTGCTCACCTGAGTGTGAGTGTGCTCACCTGAGTGTGTGCTCACCTGAGTGAGTGTGTGCTCACCTGAGTGCGTCCTCACCTGAGTGTGTGTGCTCACCTGAGTGTGTGTTTGCTCACCTGAGTGTGTGCGCACCTGAGTCTGTGTGCTCACCTGAGTCTGTGCTCACCTGACTGTGTGTGTGCTCACCTGAGTGTGTGCTCAGGTGAGTGAGTGTGTGCTCACCTGAGTGTGAGTGTGTGCACCTGAGTGTGTGCTCACCTCAGTGTGTGCTCACCTGAGCGTTTGTGAGCTCACCTGAATGTGTGCTCACTTGAGTGTGTGTGTGTGCACACATGAGTGTGAGCACACATTAGTTTGTGTGTGCTCACCTGAGTGTGAGTGTGCTCACCTGAGTGTGTGCTCACCTGAGTGTGTGTGTGCTCACCTGAGTGTGTGCTCACCTGAGTGTGAGGGTGCTCACCTGAGTGTGTGCACAGCTGAGTGAGTGTGTGCTCTCCTGAGTGTGTGTGTGCTCACCTGAGACTGAGTGTGCTCACCTGAGTGTGTGCTCACCTGAGTGTGTGCTCACCTGAGTGTGAGTGTGCTCTCCTGTTTTCTCACCTGAGTGTGTGCTCACCTGAGTGTGTGTGTGCTCACCTGAGTGTGTGCTCACCTGAGTGAGAGCGTGCTCACCTGAGTGTGTGCTTACTTGAGTGTGTGCTCACCTGAGTGTGAGTGTGCTCTCCTATTTGCTCACCTGTGTGTGCTCACCTGAGTGTGTGCTCACCTGAGTGAGTGTGTGCTCACCTGAGTGCGTGCTCACCTGAGCGTGTGTGCTCACCTGAGTGTGTGTTTACTCACCTGATTGTGTGCTCACCTGAGTGTGAGTGTGCTCACCTGAGTGTGTGCTCACCTGAGTGTGTGTGTGCTCACCTGAGTGTGTGCTCACCTGAGTGTGAGGGTGCTCACTTGAGTGTGCGCACAGCTGAGTGAGTGTGTGCTCACCTGAGTGTGTGTGTGCTCACCTGAGACTGAGTGTGCTCTCCTGAGTGTGTTCTCAGCTGATTGAGTGTGTGCTCACCTGAGTGTGAGTGTGCTATCCTGTTTTCTCACCTGAGTGTGTGCTCACCTGAGTGTGTGTGTGCTCACCTGAGTGTGTGCTCACCTAAGTGAGAGCGTGCTCACCTGAGTGTGTGCTCACCTGAGTGTGTGCTCACCTGAGTGTGAGTGTGCTCTCCTATTTGCTCACCTGTGTGTGCTCACCTGAGTGTGTGCTCACCTGAGTGAGTGTGTGCTCACCTGAGTGCGTGCTCACCAGAGTGTGTGTGCTCACCTGAGTTTGTGTGTGCTCACCTGAGTGTGTGCTCACCAGAGTCTGTGTGCTCACCTGAGTATGTGCTCACCTGAGTGTGTGTGTGCTCGCCTGAGTGTGTTTGTGCTCACCTGAGTGAGTGTGTGCTCACCTGAGTGCGAGTCTGCGCACCTGAGTGTGTGTGTGCTCACCGGAGTGTGAGTGTGCTCACCTGAGTGTGTGCTCACCTGAGTGTGTGCTCACCTGAGTGAGTGTGTGCTCACCTGAGTGCGTGCTCACCTGAGACTGTGTGCTCGCCTGAGTGTGTGTTTGCTCACCTGGATGTGTGTTCACCTGTGTCTGTGTGCTCACCTGAGTGTGTGCTCACCTGAGTGTGTGCTCACCTGAGTGTGAGTGTGCTCACCTGAGTGTGTACTCACCTCAGTGAGTGTGTGCTCACCTGAGTGTGTCCTCACCTGAGTGTGTGCTAACCTGAGTGTGAGTGTGCTCACCTAAGTGCATGACCACTTGAGTGTGTGCTCACCTGAGTGTGTGTGTGCTCACCCGAGTGCGTGCTCACCAGAGTGTGTGTGCTCACCTGAGTGTGTGTGTTCTCACCTGAGTGAGAGCTCAGCTGAGTCTGTGTGCTCACCTGAGTGTGTGCTCACCTGAGTGTGTGTGTGCTCACCTGAGTGTGTGTGTGCTCACCTGAGTGAGTGTGTGCTCACATGAGGGTGTGTGTGCTCACCTGAGTGTGAGTGTGCTCACCTGAGTGTGTGCTCACCTGAGTGTATGTGTGCTCACCTGAGTGTGTGTTCACCTGAGTGTGTGTGTGCTCACCTGAGTGTGTGTGTGCTCACCTGAGTCTGTACTCACCTAAGTGAGTGTGTGCTAACCTGAGTGCGTGCTCACCTGAGTGTGTTCCCACCTGAGTGAGTGTGTGCTCATCTGAGTGCGTGCTCATCTGAGTGTGTGCTCTCCTGAGTGTGTGTGTGCTCACCGGAGTGTGTGCTCACCTGAGTGTGAGTGAGCGCAACTGAGTGTGTGCTCACCAGAGTGTACACTCACCTGAGTGTGTGTGTGCTCACCTCAGTGTGAGTGTGCTCACCTGAGTGTGAGTTCGTGCTCACCTGAGTGTGTGTGTGCTCACCTGAGTGAGAGCGTGCTCACCTGAGTGTGTGCTCACCTGAGTGTGTGCTCACCTGAGTGTGAGTGTGCTCTCCTATTTGCTCACCTGTGTGTGCTCACCTGAGTGTGTGCGCACCTGAGTGAGTGTGTGCTCACCTGAGAGCGTGCTCACCAGAGCGTGTGTGCTCACCTGAGTGTGTGTTTACTCACCTGATTGTGTGCTCACCTGTGTGTGTGTGTTCACCTGAGGGTGTGCTCACCTGAGTGTGTGCTCACCTGAGTGTGAGTGTGCTCACCTGAGTGTGTGCTCACCTGAGTGAGTGTGTGCTCACCTGAGTGCGTCCTCACCTGAGTGTGTGTGCTCACCTGAGTGTGTGTTTGCTCACTTGAGTGTGTGCTCACCTGTGTCTGTGTGTTCACCTGAGTGTGTGCTCACCTGAGTGTGTGCTCACCTGAGTGTGAGTTCGTGCTCACCTGAGTGTGTGTGTGCTCACCTGAGTGTGTGTTCGCTCACCTGAGTGTGTGTTCACCTGAGTGTGAGTGTGCTCACGTGAGTGTGTGTGTGCTCAGGTTATTGAGTGCGTGCTCACCTGAGTGTGTGTGTGCTCACCTGGGTGTGTGCTCACCTGAGTGTGTGCTCACCTGAGTCTGTGTGCTCACCCCAGTGTGTGTGTGCTCAGCTGAGTGTGTGTGTGCTCACCTGAGTGTGTGTGTGCTCACCTGAGTGTGTTCTCACCTGAGTGTGTGTTCACCTGAGTGTGTGTGTGCTCACCTGAGTGTGCTCTCACCTGAGTGAGCGTGTGCTCACCTGAGTGTGTGCTCACCTGAGTGTGTGCTCACCTGAGTGTGTGTGTGCTCACCTGAGTGTGTGCGCACCTGAGTCTGTGTGCTCACCTGAGTCTGTGCTCACCTGACTGTGTGTGTGCTCACCTGAGTGTGTGCTCAGGTGAGTGAGTGTGTGCTCACCTGAGTGTGAGTGTGTGCACCTGAGTGTGTGCTCACCTCAGTGTGTGCTCACCTGAGTGTTTGTGTGCTCACCTGAATGTGTGCTCACTTGAGTGTGTGTGTGTGCACACATGAGTGTGAGCACACCTGAGTTTGTGTGTGCTCACCTGAGTGTGAGTGTGCTCACCTGAGTGTGTGCTCACCTGAGTGTGTGTGTGCTCACCTGAGTGTGTGCTCACCTGAGTCTGTGTGCTCACCTGAGTGTGTGCTCTCCTGAGTGAGTGTGTGTGTTCACCTGAGTGTGACTGTGCGCACCTGAGTGTGTGCTCACCTGAGTGTGTGCACACCTGAGTGTGTGTGTGCTCACCTGAGTGTGAGTGTGCTCACCTGAGTGTGTGCTCACCTGAGTGCGTGCTCACCTGAGTGTGTGCTCACCTGAGTGCGTGCTCACCTGAGTGTGTGCTCACCAGAGTGTACCCTCACCTGAGTGTGTGTGTGCTCACCTGAGTGTGAGTGTGCTCACCTGAGTGTCAGTTCGTGCTCACCTGAGTGTGTGTGTGCTCACCTGAGTGTGTGCTCACCTGAGTGTGAGTGTGCTCACGTGAGTGTGTGTGTGCTCAGGTTATTGAGTGCGTGCTCACCTCAGTGTGTGTTCCTCACCTGAGTGTGTGCTCACCTGAGTGTGTGCTCTCCTGAGTCTGTGTGCTCACCTGAGTGTGTGTGCTCAGCTGAGTGTGTGCTCACCTGAGTCTGTGTGCTCACCTGAGTGTGTGTGCTCAGCTGAGTGTGTGTGTGCTCACCTGCGTGTGAGTGTTCTCACCTGAGTGTGTGCTCACTTGAGTGCGTGCTCACCTGAGGATGTGTGTGCTCACCTGAGTGTGCGCTCACCTGAGTGTGTGCTCACCTGAGTGTGTGTGTGCTCACCTGAGTGAGAGTGTGTGCACCTGAGTGTGTGCTCACCTCAGTGTGTGCTCACGTGAATGTGTGCTCACTTGAGTGTGTGTGTGCACACATGAGTGTGAGCACACCTGAGTTTGTGTGTGCTCACCTGAGTGTGAGTGTGCTCACCTGAGTGTGTGCTCACCTGAGTGTGTGTGTGCTCACCTGAGTGTGTGCTCACCTGAGTGTGAGGATGCTCACCTGAGTGTGTGCACAGCTGAGTGAGTCTGTGCTCGCCTCAATGTGTGTGTGCTCACCTGAGTGTGAGTGTGCTCACCTGTGTGCGTCCTCACCTGAGTGTGTGTGCTCACCTGAGTGTGTGTGTGCTCACCCGAGTGCGTGCTCACCAGAGTGTGTGTGCTCACCTGAGTGTGTGTGTTCTCACCTGAGTGAGAGCTCAGCTGAGTCTGTGTGCTCACCTGAGTGTGTGCTCACCTGAGTGTGTGTGTGCTCACCTGAGTGTGTGTGTGCTCACCTGAGTGAGTGTGTGCTCACATGAGGGTGTGTGTGCTCACCTGAGTGTGAGTGTGCTCACCTGAGTGTGTGCTCACCTGAGTGTATGTGTGCTCACCTGAGTGTGTGTTCACCTGAGTGTGTGTGTGCTCACCTGAGTGTGTGTGTGCTCACCTGAGTCTGTACTCACCTAAGTGAGTGTGTGCTAACCTGAGTGCGTGCTCACCTGAGTGTGTTCCCACCTGAGTGAGTGTGTGCTCATCTGAGTGCGTGCTCATCTGAGTGTGTGCTCACCTGAGTGTGTATGTGCTCACCGGAGTGTGTGCTCACCTGAGTGTGAGTGAGCGCAACTGAGTGTGTGCTCACCAGAGTGTACACTCACCTGAGTGTGTGTGTGCTCACCTCAGTGTGAGTGTGCTCACCTGAGTGTGAGTTCGTGCTCACCTGAGTGTGTGTGTGCTCACCTGAGTGAGAGCGTGCTCACCTGAGTGTGTGCTCACCTGAGTGTGTGCTCACCTGAGTGTGAGTGTGCTCTCCTATTTGCTCACCTGTGTGTGCTCACCTGAGTGTGTGCGCACCTGAGTGAGTGTGTGCTCACCTGAGAGCGTGCTCACCAGAGCGTGTGTGCTCACCTGAGTGTGTGTTTACTCACCTGATTGTGTGCTCACCTGTGTGTGTGTGTTCACCTGAGGGTGTGCTCACCTGAGTGTGTGCTCACCTGAGTGTGAGTGTGCTCACCTGAGTGTGTGCTCACCTGAGTGAGTGTGTGCTCACCTGAGTGCGTCCTCACCTGAGTGTGTGTGCTCACCTGAGTCTGTGTTTGCTCACCTGAGTGTGTGCTCACCTGTGTCTGTGTGTTCACCTGAGTGTGTGCTCACCTGAGTGTGTGCTCACCTGAGTGTGAGTTCGTGCTCACCTGAGTGTGTGTGTGCTCACCTGAGTGTGTGTTCGCTCACCTGAGTGTGTGTTCACCTGAGTGTGAGTGTGCTCACGTGAGTGTGTGTGTGCTCAGGTTATTGACTGCGTGCTCACCTGAGTGTGTGTGTGCTCACCTGGGTGTGTGCCCACCTGAGTGTGTGCTCACCTGAGTCTGTGTGCTCACCCCAGTGTGTGTGTGCTCAGCTGAGTGTGTGTGTGCTCACCTGAGTGTGTGTGTGCTCACCTGAGTGTGTTCTCACCTGAGTGTGTGTTCACCTGAGTGTGTGTGTGCTCACCTGAGTGTGCTCTCACCTGAGTGAGCGTGTGCTCACCTGAGTGTGTGCTCACCTGAGTGTGTGCTCACCTGAGTGTGTGTGTGCTCACCTGAGTGTGTGCGCACCTGAGTCTGTGTGCTCACCTGAGTCTGTGCTCACCTGACTGTGTGTGTGCTCACCTGAGTGTGTGCTCAGGTGAGTGAGTGTGTGCTCACCTGAGTGTGAGTGTGTGCACCTGAGTGTGTGCTCACCTCAGTGTGTGCTCACCTGAGTGTTTGTGTGCTCACCTGAATGTGTGCTCACTTGAGTGTGTGTGTGTGCACACATGAGTGTGAGCACACCTGAGTTTGTGTGTGCTCACCTGAGTGTGAGTGTGCTCACCTGAGTGTGTGCTCACCTGAGTGTGTGTGTGCTCACCTGAGTGTGTGCTCACCTGAGTGTGAGGGTGCTCACCTGAGTGTGTGCACAGCTGAGTGAGTGTGTGCTCACCTGAGTGTGTGTGTGCTCACCTGAGACTGAGTGTGCTCACCTGAGTGTGTGCTCACCTAAGTGTGTGCTCACCTGAGTGTGAGTGTGCTCTTCTGTTTTCTCACCTGAGTGTGTGCTCACCTGAGTGTGTGCTCACCTGAGTGAGTCTATGCTAACCTGAGTGCGTTCTCACCTGAGTGTGTGTGCTCACCTGAGTGTGTGTTTGCTCACCTGAGTGTGTGCTCACCTGTGTCTGTGTGTTCACCTGAGTGTGTGCTTACATGAGTGTGTGCTCACCTGAGTGTGAGTGTGGTCACCTGAGTGTGTGCTCACCTAAGTGAGTGTGTGCTCACCTGAGTGCGTCCTCACCTGAGTGTGTGTGCTCACCTGAGTGTGTGTTTGCTCACATGAGTGTGTGCTCACCTGAGTCTGTGTGGTCACCTGAGTGTCTGCTCACCTGAGTGTGTGCTCACCTGAGTGTGAGTGTGCTCACCGAAGTGTGTGTGTGCTCACCTGAGTGTGAGTGTGCTCACCTGAGTGTGTGCTCTCCTGAGTGTGTGCTCACCTGAGTGTGAGTGTGCTCACTTACGTGCATGACCACTTGATTGTGTTTACCTGAGTTTGAGTGTGCTCACCTGTGTGCTCACCTGAGTGTGTGTGCTCACCTGAGTGAGTGCACAGCTGAGTGTGAGGGTGCTCACCTGAGTGTGTGCTCAGCTGAGTGAGTGTGTGGTCACCTGAGTGTGTGCTCACCTGAGTGTGTGTGTGCACACATGAGTGTGAGCACACCTGAGTGTGTGTGTTCACCTGAGTGTGAGGGTGCTCACCTGAGTGTGTGTGTGCTCACCTGAGTGTGTGCTCACCTGAGTGCGTGCTCACCTGAGTGTGTGCTCACCTGAGTGTGTGTGTGCACACATGAGTGTGAGCACACCTGAGTGTGTGTCTTCACCTGAGTGTGAGGGTGCTCACCTGAGTGTGTGTGTGCTCAAGTGAGTGACTGTGTTCCCACCTGAGTGTGTGCTCATCTGAGTGTGTGCTCACCTGAGTGTGTGTGTGCTCACCTGAGTGTGAGTGTGCTCACCTGAGTGTGTGCTCACCTGAGTGCGTGCTCACCTGAGTGTGTGCTCACCTGAGTGAGTGTGTGTGTTCACCTGAGTGTGAGTGTGTGCACCTGAGTGTGTGCTCACCTGAGTGTGTGCTCACCTCAGTGTTTGTGCTCACCTGAATGTGTGTGTGCTCACCTGAGTGTGTGCTCACCTGAGTGCGAGTGTGCTCACCTGAGTGTGTGTGTGCTCACCGGAGTGTGTGCTCACCTGTGTGTGTGCTCACCGGAGTGTGTGCTTACCTGAGTGTGAGTGTGCTCATTTGAGTGTGTGCTCACGTGAGTGAGTGTGTGCTCACCAGAGTGTTTGTGTGCTCACCTGAGTGTGTGCTCACCTGAATGCGTGCTCACCTGAGTGTGTGTGCTCATTTGAGTGTGTTTGCTCACCTGAGAGTGTGCTCACCTGAGTGCGTGCTCACCTGAGTGTGTGTGCTCACCTGATTGTGTGCTCACCTGAGAGTGAGTGCTCACCTGAGTGTGTGCTCACCTGAGTGTGAGTGTTCTCACCTGAGTGTGTGCTCACCTGAGTGAGTGTGTGCTCATTTGAGTGTGTGCTTACCTGAGTGTGTGCTCACCTGAGTGTGTGCTCACCTCAGTGTTTGTGCTCACCTGAATGTGTGTGTGCTCACCTGAGTGTGTGCTCACCTGAGTGCGAGTGTGCTCACCTGAGTGTGTGTGTGCTCACCGGAGTGTGTGCTCACCTGTGTGTGTGCTCACCGGAGTGTGTGCTTACCTGAGTGTGAGTGTGCTCATTTGAGTGTGTGCTCACGTGAGTGAGTGTGTGCTCACCAGAGTGTTTGTGTGCTCACCTGAGTGTGTGCTCACCTGAATGCGTGCTCACCTGAGTGTGTGTGCTCATTTGAGTGTGTTTGCTCACCTGAGAGTGTGCTCACCTGAGTGCGTGCTCACCTGAGTGTGTGTGCTCACCTGATTGTGTGCTCACCTGAGAGTGAGTGCTCACCTGAGTGTGTGCTCACCTGAGTGTGAGTGTTCTCACCTGAGTGTGTGCTCACCTGAGTGAGTGTGTGCTCATTTGAGTGTGTGCTTACCTGAGTGCGTGCTCACCTAAGTGTGTGTGCTCACCTCAGTGTGTTTGCTCACCTGAGAGTGTGCTCACCTAAGCGCGAATGTGCTCAACTGAGTGTTTGTGTGCTCAACTGAGTGTTTGTGCTCACCTGAATGTGTGTGTGCTCACCTGAGTGTGTGCTCACCTGAGTGCGAGTGTGCTCACCTGAGTGTGTGTGTGCTCACCTGAGTGTGTGCTCACTTGTGTGTGTGCTCACCTGAGTGTGTGCTCACCTGAGTGCGAGTGTGCTCACCTGAGTGTGTGTGTGCTCACCTGAGTGTGTGCTCACCTGTGTGTGTGCTCACCTGAGTGTGTGCTCACCTGAGTGTGAGTGTGCTCATTTGAGTGTGTTCTCACCTGAGTTAGTGTGTGCTCACCTGAGTGTTTGTGTGCTCATTTGAGTGTGTGCTCACCTGAGTGTGTGCTCACCTTAGTGTGTGGTGGTCACCTGAGTGTGTGCTCACCTGAGTGTGAGTGTGCTCACCTGAGTGTGTGCTCACCTGAGTGTGAGTGCTCACCTGATTGTGAGTGTGCTCACCTGAGTGTGTGCTCACCTAAGTGTGTGCTCACCAGAGTGTGAGCTCACCTGAGTGTTTGTGCTCACCTGAATGTGTGTGTGCTCACCTGAGTGTGTGCTCACCTGAGTGCAAGTGTGCTCACCTGAATGTGTGTGTGCTCACCTGAGTGTGTGCTCACCTGAGTGTGTTCTCACCTGAGTGTGTGCTCACCAGAGTGTGAGTGAGCTCATTTGCGTGTGTGCTCACCTGGGTGAATATGTGCTCACCGGAGTGTTTGTGTGCTCACCTGAGTGTGTTCTCACATGAGTGCGTGCTCACCTGAGTATGTGTGCTCATTTGAGTGTGTTTGCTCAGCTGAGAGTGTACACACCTGATTGCGTGCTCACCTGAGTGTGTGTGTGCTCACCTGAGTGTGTGTGTGGTCACCTGAGTGTCTGCTCACCTGAGTGTGAGTGTGCTCACCTGAGTGTGTGTGTGCTCACCTGAGTGTCAGTGTGCTCACCTGAGTGTGTGCTCACCTGAGTGTGAGTGCTCACCTGATTGTGAGGGTGCTCACCTGAGTGTGTGCTCACCTGATTGCGTGCTCACCTGAATGTGTGTGCTCACCTGAGTGTGCGTGTGGTCACCTGAGTGTGTGCTTACCTGAGTGTGAGTGTGCTCACCTGAGTGTGTGCTCACCTGAGTGTGAGTTCTCACCTGAGTGTGTGCTCACCTGAGTGTGTGCTCACCTAAGAGCGTGCTCACCTGAGTGTGTGTGCTCACATGAGTGTGTTTGCACACCTGAGAGTGTGCTCACCTGAGTGTGAGTGTGCTCACCTGAGTGTGCGGCGGTCACCTGAGTGTGTGCTCACCTGAGTGTTTGTGTGCTCACCTGAGTGTGTGCTCACCTGAGAGCGTGCTCACCTGAGGGCGTGCTCACCTGAGTGTGTGTGCTCACCTGAGTGTGTGTGTGCTCACCTGAGTGTTATTGTGCTCACCTGATTGTGTGCTCACCTGAGTGTGAGTGCTCACCTGATTGTGAGTGTGCTCACCTGAGTGTGTGCTCAACTGAGTGTGTGCTCACCTGAGTGTGTGATGGTCACATGAGTGTTTGCTCACCTGAGTGTGTGTGTGCTCACCTGAGTGTGAGTGTGCTCACCTGAGTGTGTGCTCACCTGAATGTGAGTGCTCATCTGAGTGTGAGTGTGCTCACCTGAGTGTGTGCTCAGCTGAGTGAGTGTGTGCTAACCTGAGTGTGTGATCACCTGAGTGTGTGTGTTCTCACCTGAGTATGAATGTGCTCACCTGAGTGTGTGCTCACCTGAGTGTGTTCTCATTTGAGTGTGAGTGTTCTCACCTGAGTGTGTGCTCACCTGAGTGAGTGTGTGCTCATTTGAGTGTGTGCTTACCTGAGTGCGTGCTCACCTAAGTGTGTGTGCTCACCTCAGTGTGTGTGCTCACCTGAGAGTGTGCTCACCTAAGTGCGAATGTGCTCAACTGAGTGTTTGTGTGCTCACCTGAGTGTGTGCTCACCTGAGTGTTTGTGTGCTCACCGGAGTGTGTGCTCACCTGTGTGTGTGCTCACCTGAGTGTGCGCTCACCTGAGTGTGAGTGTGCTCACCTGAGTGTGTGTGCTGACCTGAGTGTGTGCTCACCTGAGTGTGTGTGCCCACCCAAGTGTGAGTGTGCTCACCTGAGTGTGTGCTCAGCTGAGTGAGTGTGTGCTCACCTGAGTGTGTGCTCACCTGAGTGTGTGCTCACCTGAGTGTGTGTGTGCTCACCTGAGTATGAATGTGCTCACCTGAGTGTGCGCTCACGTGAGTGTATGCTCATTTGAGTGTGAGTGTTCTCACCTGAGTGTGTGCTCACCTGAGTGAGTGTGTGCTCATTTGAGTGTGTGCTTACCTGAGTGCGTGCTCACCTAAGTGTGTGTCCTCACCTCAGTGTGTTTGCTCACCTGAGAGTGTGCTCACCTAAGTTCGAATGTGCTCAACTGAGTGTCTGTGTGCTCACCTGAGTGTGTGCTCACCAGAGTGTGTGCGCACCTGAGTGTTTGTGCTCACCTGAATGTGTGTGTGCTCACCGGATTGTGTGCTCACCTGTGTGTGTGCTCACCTTAGTGTGAGTGTGCTCATTTGAGTGTGTGCTCCCCTGAGTGAGTGTGTGCTCACCTGAGTGTTTGTGTGCTCACCTGAGTGCGTGCTCACCTGAGTGCGTGCTCATCTGAGTGTGTGTGCTCATTTGAGTGTGTTTGCTCACCTGAGAGTGTGCTCACCTAAGTGCGTGCTCACCTGAGTGTGTGTGCTCACCTGATTGTGTGTGTGGTCACCTGAGTGTGTGCTCACCTGAGTGTGAGTGTGCTCACCTGAGTGTGTGTGTGCTCACCTGAGTGTGCGTGTGCTTACCTGAGTGGGTGTGTGCTCGCCTGAGTGTGTGCTCACCTGAGTGTGTGTGTGCTCACCTGAGTGTTAGCGTGCTCACCTGAGTGTGTGTGTGCTCACCTGAGTGTGAGTGTGCTCACCTGAGTGTTTGCTCACCTGAGTGTGAGCGTTCACCTGAGTGTGAGTGCTCATTTGAGTGAGTGTGTGCTCACCTGAGTGTGTGCTCACCTGAGTGTGTGCTCATTTGAGTGTGAGTGTTCTCACCTGAGTGTGTGCACACCTGAGTGAGTGTGTGCTCATTTGAGTGTGTGCTTACCTGAGTGCGTGCTCACCTAAGTGTGTGTGCTCACCTCAGTGTGTTTGCTAACCTGAGAGTGTGCTCTCCTAAGTGCGAATGTGCTCAACTGAGTGTTTGTGTGCTCACCTGAGTGTGTGCTCACCTGAGTGCGAGTGTGCTCACCTGAATGTGTGTGTGCTCACCTGAGTGTGTGCTCATCTGTGTGTGTGCTCACCTGAGTGTGTGCTCACCTGAGTGTGAGTGTGCTCATTTGAGTGTGTGCTCACTTGAGTGAGTGTGTGCTCACCTGAGTGTTTGTGTGCTCACCTGTGTGTGTGCTCACCTGAGGGCGTGGTCACCTGAATGTGTGTGCTCATTTGAGTGTGTTTGCTCACCTGAGAGTGTGCTCACCTGAGTGCGTGCTCACCTGAGTGTGTGTGCTCACCTGAGTGTGTGTGTGGTCACCTGAATGTGTTCTCACCTGAGTGTGAGTGTGCTCAACTGAGTGTGTGTGTGCTCACCTGAGTGTGAGTGTGCTCACCTGAGTGTGTGCTCACCTGAGTGTGAGTGCTCACCTGATTCTGAGTGTGCTCTCCTGAGTGTGTGCTCACCTGAGTGTGTGCTCACCAGAGTGTGAGCTCACCTGAGTGTTTGTGCTCACCTGAATGTGTGTGTGGTCACCTGAGTGTGTGCTCACCTGAGTGCGAGTGTGCTCACCTGAGTGTGTGTGTGCTCACCTGAGTGTGTGCTTACCTGAGTGTGTGTGTGCTCACCTGAGTATGAATGTGCTCACCTGAGTGTGTGCTCACCTGAGTGTGTTCTCATTTGAGTGTGAGTGTTCTCACCTGAGTGTGTGCTCACCTGAGTGAGTGTATGCTCATTTGAGTGTGTTCTTACCTGAGTGTGTGCTCACCTAAGTGTGTGTGCTCACCTCAGTGTGTTTGCTCACCTGAGAGTGTGCTCACCTGAGTGCGAGTGTGCTCAACTGAGAGTTTGTGTGCTCACCTGAGTGTGTGCTCACCAGAGTGTGTGCTCACCTGAGTGTTTGTGCTCACCTGAATGTGTGTGTGCTCACCTGAGTGTGTGCTCACCAGAGTGCGAGTGTGCTCACCTGAGTGTGTGTGTGCTCACCGGAGTGTGTGCTCACCTGTGTGTGTGCTCACCTTAGTGTGTGCTCACCTGAGTGTGAGTGTGCTCATTTGAGTGTATGCTCACCTGAGTGCGTGTGTGCTCACCTGAGTGTTTGTGTGCTCACCTGAGTGTGTGCTCACCTGTATGCGTGCTCACCTGAGATTGTGTGCTCATTTGTGTGTGTTTGCTCACCTGAGAGTGTGCTCACCTAAGTGCGTGCTCACCTGAGTGTGTGTGCTCACCTGATTGTTTGTGTGGTCACCTGAGTGTGCATGTGCTTACCTGAGTGGGTGTGTGCTCACCTGAGTGTGTGCTCACCTGAGTGTGTGTGTGCTCACCTGAGTGTTAGCGTGCTAACCTGAGTGTGTGTGTGCTCACCTGAGTGTGAGTGTGCTCACCTGAGTGTGTGCTCTCATGAGTGTGTGCTCACTTGAGTGTGTGCTCATCTGAGTGAGTGTGTGCTCACCTGAGTGTGTGCTCACCTGAGTGTGAGTGCTCACCTGAGTGTGAGTGTGCTCACCTGAGTGTGTGCTCAGCTGAGTGAGTGTGTGCTCACCTGAGTGTGTGCTCACCTGAGTGTGAGCTCACCTGAGTGTGTGTGTGCTCACCTGAATGTGAGTGTGCTCACCTGAGTGTTCGCTTACCTCAGTGGGAGCGTTCATCTGAGTGTGAGTGCTCACCTGAGTGTGTGCTCATTTGAGTGAGTGTGTGCTCACCTGAGTGTGTGCTCACCTGAGTGTGTGTGTGCTCACCTGAGTATGAATGTGCTCACCTGAGTGTGTGCTCACCTGAGTGTGTTCTCATTTGAGTGTGAGTGTTCTCACCTGAGGGTGTGCTCACCTGAGTGAGTGTGTGCTCACCTGAGTGTGCGTGTGCTCACCTGAGTGGGTGTGTGCTCACCTGAGTCTGTGCTCACCTGAGTACATGCTCACCTAAGTGTGTGTGCTCACCTGAGTGTGCTCAGTTGAGTGTGCGTGCTCACATGAGTGTTTGTGCTCACCTGAGTGTGTGTGTGGTTACCTGAGTGTGTGCTCACCTGAGTGTGAGTGCTCAGCTGAGTGTGAGTGTGCTCACCTGAGTGTGTGGTGGTCACATGAGTGTGTGCTCACCTGAGTGTGTGTGTACTCACCTGAGTGTGTGTGTGCTCACCTGAGTGTGTTCTCACCTGAGTGTGTGCTCACCAGAGTGTGAGTGAGCTCATTTGCGTGTGTGCTCACCTGGGTGAATATGTGCTCACCGGAGTGTTTGTGTGCTCACCTGAGTGTGTTCTCACATGAGTGCGTGCTCACCTGAGTATGTGTGCTCATTTGAGTGTGTTTGCTAAGCTGAGAGTGTACTCACCTGATTGCGTGCTCACCTGAGCGTGTGTGTGCTCACCTGAGTGTGTGTGTGGTCACCTGAGTGTGTGCTCACCTGAGTTTGAGTGTGCTCACCTGAGTGTGTGTGTGCTCACCTGAGTGTCAGTGTGCTCAACTGAGTGTGTGCTCACCTGAGTGTGAGTGCAAACCTGATTGTGAGGGTGCTCACCTGAGTGTGTGCTCACCTGATTGCGTGCTCACCTGAATGTGTGTGCTCACCTGAGTGTGTGTGTGGTCACCTGAGTGTGTGCTTACCTGAGTGTGAGTGTGCTCACCTGAGTGTGTGCTCACCTGAGTGTGAGTTCTCACCTGAGTGTGTGCTCACCTGAGTGTGTGCTCACCTAAGAGCGTGCTCACCTGAGTGTGTGTGCTCACCTGAGTGTGTTTGCACACCTGAGAGTGTGCTCACCTGAGTGTGAGTGTGCTCACCTGAGTGTGCGGCGGTCACCTGAGTGTGTGCTCACCTGAGTGTTTGTGTGCTCACCTGAGTGTGTGCTCACCTGAGAGCGTGCTCACCTGAGATCGTGCTCACCTGAGTGTGTGTGCTCACCTGAGTGTGTGTGTGCTCACCTGAGTGTTATTGTGCTCACCTGATTGTGTGCTCACCTGAGTGTGAGTGCTCACCTGACTGTGAGTGTGCTCACCTGAGTGTGTGCTCAACTGAGTGTGTGCTCACCTGAGTGTGTGATGGTCACATGAGTGTGTGCTCACCTGAGTGTGTGTGTGCTCACCTGAGTGTGAGTGTGCTCACCTGAGTGTGTGCTCACCTGAATCTGAGTGCTCATCTGAGTGTGAGTGTGCTCACCTGAGTGTGTGCTCAGCTGAGTGAGTGTGTGCTCAGCTGAGTGTGTGATCCCCTGAGTGTGTGTGTTCTCACCTGAGTATGAATGTGCTCACCTGAGTGTGTGCTCACCTGAGTGTGTTCTCATTTGAGTGTGAGTGTTCTCACCTGAGTGTGTGCTCACCTGAGTGAGTGTGTGCTCATTTGAGTGTGTGCTTACCTGAGTGCGTGCTCACCTAAGTGTGTGTGCTCACCTCAGTGTGTTTGCTCACCTGAGAGTGTGCTCACCTAAGTGCGAATGTGCTCAACTGAGTGTTTGTGTGCTCACCTGAGTGTGTGCTCACCTGAGTGTTTGTGTGCTCACCGGAGTGTGTGCTCACCTGTGTGTGTGCTCACCTGAGTGTGCGCTCACCTGAGTGTGAGTGTGCTCATTTGAGTGTGTGCTCACATGATTGTGTGTGTGGTCACCTGAGTGTGCATGTGCTTTCCTGAGTGTGTGTGTGCTCACCTGAGTGTGTGCTCACCTGAGTGTGTGTGTGCTCACCTGAGTGTTAGCGTGCTCACCTGAGTGTGTGTGTGCTCACCTGAGTGTGAGTGTGCTCACCTGAGTGTGTGCTCACCTGAGTGTGTGCTCACTTGAGTGTGTGCTCATCTGAATGAGTGTGTGCTCACCTGAGTGTGAGTGTGCTCACCTGAGTGTGTGTGCTGACCTGAGTGTGTGCTCACCTGAGTGTGTGTGCTCACCCAAGTGTGAGTGTGCTCACCTGAGTGTGTGCTCAGCTGAGTGAGTGTGTGCTCACCTGAGTGTGTGCTCACCTGAGTGTGTGCTCACCTGAGTGTGTGTGTGCTCACCTGAGTATGAATGTGCTCACCTGAGTGTGCGCTCACGTGAGTGTATGCTCATTTGAGTGTGAGTGTTCTCACCTGAGTGTGTGCTCACCTGAGTGAGTGTGTGCTCATTTGAGTGTGTGCTTACCTGAGTGCGTGCTCACCTAAGTGTGTGTGCTCACCTCAGTGTGTTTCCTCACCTGAGAGTGTGCTCACCTAAGTTCGAATGTGCTCAACTGAGTGTCTGTGTGCTCACCTGAGTGTGTGCTCACCAGAGTGTGTGCGCACCTGAGTGTTTGTGCTCACCTGAATGTGTGTGTGCTCACCGGATTGTGTGCTCACCTGTGTGTGTGCTCACCTTAGTGTGTGCTCACCTGAGTGTGAGTGTGCTCATTTGAGTGTGTGCTCCCCTGAGTGAGTGTGTGCTCACCTGAGTGTTTGTGTGCTCACCTGAGTGCGTGCTCACCTGAGTGCGTGCTCATCTGAGTGTGTGTGCTCATTTGAGTGTGTTTGCTCACCTGAGAGTGTGCTCACCTAAGTGCGTGCTCACCTGAGTGTGTGTGCTCACCTGATTGTGTGTGTGGTCACCTGAGTGTGTGCTCACCTGCGTGTGAGTGTGCTCACCTGAGTGTGTGTGTGCTCACCTGAGTGTGCGTGTGCTTACCTGAGTGGGTGTGTGCTCGCCTGAGTGTGTGCTCACCTGAGTGTGTGTGTGCTCACCTGAGTGTTAGCGTGCTCACCTGAGTGTGTGTGTGCTCACCTGAGTGTGAGTGTGCTCACCTGAGTGTTTGCTCACCTGAGTGTGAGCGTTCACCTGAGTGTGAGTGCTCATTTGAGTGAGTGTGTGCTCACCTGAGTGTGTGCTCACCTGAGTGTGTGTGTGCTCACCTGAGTATGAATGTGCTCACCTGAGTGTGTGCTCACCTGAGTGTGTGCTCATTTGAGTGTGAGTGTTCTCACCTGAGTGTGTGCACACCTGAGTGAGTGTGTGCTCATTTGAGTGTGTGCTTACCTGAGTGCGTGCTCACCTAAGTGTGTGTGCTCACCTCAGTGTGTTTGCTAACCTGAGAGTGTGCTCTCCTAAGTGCGAATGTGCTCAACTGAGTGTTTGTTTGCTCACCTGAGTGTGTGCTCACCTGAGTGCGAGTGTGCTCACCTGAATGTGTGTGTGCTCACCTGAGTGTGTGCTCATCTGTGTGTGTGCTCACCTGAGTGTGTGCTCACCTGAGTGTGAGTGTGCTCATTTGAGTGTGTGCTCACTTGAGTGAGTGTGTGCTCACCTGAGTGTTTGTGTGCTCACCTGAGTGTGTGCTCACCTGAGGGCGTGGTCACCTGAATGTGTGTGCTCATTTGAGTGTGTTTGCTCACCTGAGAGTGTGCTCACCTGAGTGCGTGCTCACCTGAGTGTGTGTGCTCACCTGAGTGTGTGTGTGGTCATCTGAATGTGTTCTCACCTGAGTGTGAGTGTCCTCAACTGAGTGTGTGTGTGCTCACCTGAGTGTGAGTTTGCTCACCTGAGTGTGTGCTCACCTGAGTGTGAGTGCTCACCTGATTGTGAGTGTGCTCTCCTGAGTGTGTGCTCACCTGAGTGTGTGCTCACCAGAGTGTGAGCTCACCTGAGTGTTTGTGCTCACCTGAATGTGTGTGTGGTCACCGGAGTGTGTGCTCACCTGAGTGCGAGTGTGCTCACCTGAGTGTGTGTGTGCTCACCTGAGTGTGTGCTTACCTGAGTGTGAGTGCTCACCTGATTGTGAGTGTGCTCTCCTGAGTGTGTGCTCACCTGAGTGTGTGCTCACCAGAGTGTGAGCTCACCTGAGTGTTTGTGCTCACCTGAATGTGTGTGTGGTCACCTGAGTGTGTGCTCACCTGAGTGTGTGCTCACTTGAGTGTGTGCTCACCTGATTGTGAGTGAGCTCATTTGAGTGTGTGCTCACCTGAGTGCGTGCTCATTTGAGTGTGTGTGTGCTCACCTGAGTGTGTGCTCACCTGAGTGTGTGTGTGCTCACCTGAGTATGAATGTGCTCACCTGAGTGTGTGCTCACCTGAGTGTGTTCTCATTTGAGTGTGAGTGTTCTCACCTGAGTGTGTGCTCACCTGAGTGAGTGTATGCTCATTTGAGTGTGTTCTTACCTGAGTGTGTGCTCACCTAAGTGTGTGTGCTCACCTCAGTGTGTTTGCTCACCTGAGAGTGTGCTCACCTGAGTGCGAGTGTGCTCAACTGAGTGTTTGTGTGCTCACCTGAGTGTGTGCTCACCAGAGTGTGTGCTCACCTGAGTGTTTGTGCTCTCCTGAATGTGTGTGTGCTCACCTGAGTGTGTGCTCACCAGAGTGCGAGTGTGCTCACCTGAGTGTGTGTGTGCTCACCGGAGTGTGTGCTCACCTGTGTGTGTGCTCACCTTAGTGTGTGCTCACCTGAGTGTGAGTGTGCTCATTTGAGTGTATGCTCACCTGAGTGCGTGTGTGCTCACCTGAGTGTTTGTGTGCTCACCTGAGTGTGTGCTCACCTGTATGCGTGCTCACCTGAGATTGTGTGCTCATTTGTGTGTGTTTGCTCACCTGAGAGTGTGCTCACCTGAGTGCGTGCTCACCTGAGTGTGTGTGCTCACCTGATTGTTTGTGTGGTCACCTGAGTGTGCATGTGCTTACCTGAGTGGGTGTGTGCTCACCTGAGTGTGTGCTCACCTGAGTGTGTGTGTGCTCACCTGAGTGTTAGCGTGCTCACCTGAGTGTGTGTATGCTCACCTGAGTGTGAGTGTGCTCACCTGAGTGTGTGCTCACATGAGTGTGTGCTCACTTGAGTGTGTGCTCATCTGACTGAGTGTGTGCTCACCTGAGTGTGTGCTCACCTGAGTGTGAGTGCTCACCTGAGTGTGAGTGTGCTCACCTGAGTGTGTGCTCAGCTGAGTGAGTGTGTGCTCACCTGAGTGTGTGCTCACCTGAGTGTGAGCTCACCTGAGTGTGTGTGTGCTCACCTGAATGTGAGTGTGCTCACCTGAGTGTTCGCTTACCTCAGTGGGAGCGTTCATCTGAGTGTGAGTGCTCACCTGAGTGTGTGCTCATTTGAGTGAGTGTGTGCTCACCTGAGTGTGTGCTCACCTGAGTGTGTGTGTGCTCACCTGAGTATGAATGTGCTCACCTGAGTGTGTGCTCACCTGAGTGTGTGCTCATTTGAGTGTGAGTGTTCTCACCTGAGGGTGTGCTCACCTGAGTGAGTGTGTGCTCACCTGAGTGTGCGTGTGCTCACCTGAGTGGGTGTGTGCTCACCTGAGTCTGTGCTCACCTGAGTACATGCTCACCTAAGTGTGTGTGCTCACCTGAGTGTGCTCAGTTGAGTGTGCTTGCTCACATGAGTGTTTGTGCTCACCTGAGTGTGTGTGTGGTTACCTGAGTGTGTGCTCACCTGAGTGTGAGTGCTCAGCTGAGTGTGAGTGTGCTCACCTGAGTGTGTGGTGGTCACATGAGCGTGTGCTCACCTGAGTGTGTGTGTACTCACCTGAGTGTGTGTGTGCTCACCTGAGAGTGAGTGTGCTCACTTGAGTGTGTGCTCACATGAGTGTGTGTGCTCACCTGAGTGTGAGTGTGCTCACCTGAGTGTGTGCTCAGCTGAGTGAGTGTGTGCTCACCTGAGTGTGTGCTCACCTGAGTGTGTGTGTGCTCACCTGAGTGTGCGTGTGCTCACCTGAGTGGGTGTGTGCTCACCTGAGTCTGTGCTCACCTGAGTGTGTGTGTGCTCACCTCAGTGTTAGCGTGCTCACCTGAGTGTGTGTGTGCTCACCTGAGTGTGAGTGTGCTCACCTGAGTGTTTGCTCACCTGAGTGTGAGCTTTCACCTGAGTGTGAGTGCTCACCTGAGTGTGTGCTCATTTGAGTGAGTGTGTGCTCACCTGAGTGCGTGCTCACCTGAGTGTGTGTTTGCTCACCTGAGTATGAATGTGCTCACCTGAGTGTGTTCTCACCTGAGAGTGTGCTCACCTAAGTGTGTGTGCTCACCTCAGTGTGTTTGCTCACCTGAGAGTGTGCTCACCTAAGTGTGAATGTGCTCAACTGAGTGTTTGTGTGCTCACCTGAGTGTGTGCTCACCAGTGTGTGTGCTCACCTGAGTGTTTGTGCTCATCTGAATGTGTGTGTGCAAACCTGAGTGTGTGCTCACCTGAGTGTGAGTGTGCTCACCTGAGTGTGTGTGTGCTCTCCGGAGTGTGTGCTCACGTGTGTGTGTGCTCACCTGAGTGTGTGCTCACCTGAGTGTGAGTGTGCTCATTTGAGTGTGGGCTCACCTGAGTGAGTGTGTGCTCACCAGAGTGTTTGTGTGCTCACCTGAGTGTGTGCTCACCTGAGTGCGTGCTCACGTGAGTGTGTGTGCTCATTTGAGTGTATTTGCTCCCCTGAGAGTGTGCTCACCTGAGTGCGTGCTCACCTGAGTGTGTGTGCTCACCTGATTGTGTGTGTGGTCACCTGAGTTTGTGCTCACCTGAGTGTGAGTGCTCACCTGAGTGTTTCTGTGCTCACCTGAGCGTGTGGTGGTCACATGAGTGTGTGCTCACCTGAGTGTGTGTGTGCTCACCTGAGTGTGAGTGTGCTCACCTGAGTGTGTGCTCACCTGAGTGTGAGTGCTCATCTGAGTGTGAGTGTGCTCACCTGAGTGTGTGCTCACCTCAGTGTGAGTGCTCATCTGAGTGTGAGTGTGCTCACCTGAGTGTGTGCTCAGCTGAGTGAGTGTGTGCTCACCTGAGTTTGTGCTCACCTGGGTGTGTGTGTGCTCACCTGAGTGCGAGTGTGCTCACCTGAGTGTTTGCTCAACTGAGTGTGAGCGTTCACCTGAGTGTGAGTGCTCACCTGAGTGTGTGCTCATTTGAGTGTGTGTGTGCTCACCTGAGTGTGTGCTCACCTGAGTGTGTGTGTGCTCACCTGAGTATGAATGTGCTCACCTGAGTGTGTGCTCACCTGAGTGTGTGCTCATTTGAGTGTGAGTGTTCTCACCTGAGTGTGTGCTCACCTGAGTGAGTGTATGCTCATTTGAGTGTGTTCTTACCTGAGTGTGTGCTCACCTAAGTGTGTGTGCTCACCTCAGTGTGTTTGCTCACCTGAGAGTGTGCTCACCTAAGTGCGAATGTGCTCAACTGAGTGTTTGTGTGCTCACCTGAGTGTCTGCTCACCAGAGTGTGTGCTCACCTGAGTGTTTGTGCTCACCTGAATGTGTGTGTGCTCACCTGAGTGTGTGCTCACCTGAGTGCGAGTGTGCTCACCTGAGTGTGTGTGTGCTCACCGGAGTGTGTGCTCACCTGTGTGTGTGCTCACCTTAGTGTGTGCTCACCTGAGTGTGAGTGTGCTCATTTGAGTGTATGCTCACCTGAGTGCGTGTGTGCTCACCTGAGTGTTTGTGTGCTCACCTGAGTGTGTGCTCACCTGTGTGCGTGCTCACCTGAGATTGTGTGCTCATTTGTGTGTGTTTGCTCACCTGAGAGTGTGCTCCCCTGAGTGCGTGCTCACCTGAGTGTGTGTGCTCACCTGATTGTTTGTGTGGTCACCTGAGTGTGCATGTGCTTACCTGAGTGGGTGTGTGCTCACCTGAGTGTGTGCTCACCTGAGTGTGTGTGTGCTCACCTGAGTGTTAGCGTGCTCAACTGAGTGTGTGTGTGCTCACCTGAGTGTGAGGGTGCTCACCTGAGTGTGTGCTCACCTGAGTGTGTGCTCACTTGAGTGTGTGCTCATCTGAGTGAGTGTGTGCTCACCTGAGTGTGTGCTCACCTGAGTGTGAGTGCTCACCTGAGTGTGAGTGTGCTCACCTGAGTGTGTGCTCAGCTGAGTGAGTGTGTGCTCACCTGAGTGTGTGCTCACCTGAGTGTGTGCTCACCTGAGTGTGTGTGTGCTCACCTGAGTGTGAGTGTGCTCACCTGAGTGTTCGCTTACCTCAGTGGGAGCGTTCATCTGAGTGTGAGTGCTCACCTGAGTGTGTGCTCATTTGAGTGAGTGTGTGCTCACCTGAGTGTGTGCTCACCTGAGTGTGTGTGTGCTCACCTGAGTATGAATGTGCTCACCTGAGTGTGTGCTCACCTGAGTGTGTGCTCATTTGAGTGTGAGTGTTCTCACCTGAGTGTGTGCTCACCTGAGTGAGTGTGTGCTCATTTGAGTGTGTGCTTACCTGAGTGCGTGCTCACCTAAGTGTGTGTGCTCACCTCAGTGTGTTTGCTAACCTGAGAGTGTGCTCACCTAAGTGCGAATGTGCTCAACTGAGTGTTTGTGTGCTCACCTGAGTGTTTGTGCTCACCTGAATGTGTGTGTGCTCACCTGAGTGTGTGCTCACCTGAGTGCGAGTGTGCTAACCTGAGTGTGTGTGTGCTCACCTGAGTGTGTGCTCACCTGTGTGTGTGCTCACCTGAGTGTGTGCTCACCTGAGTGTGAGTGTGCTCATTTGAGTGTGTGCTCACCTGAGTGAGTGTGTGCTCACCTGAGTGTTTGTGTGCTCACCTGAGTGTGTACTCACCTTAGGGCGTGCTCACCTGAACGTGTGTGCTCATTTGAGTGTGTTTGCTCACCTGAGAGTGTGCTCACCTGAGTGCGTGCTCACCTGAGTGTGTGTGCTCACCTGAGTGTGTGTGTGGTCACCTGAGTGTGTGCTCACCTGAGTGTGAGTCTGCTCACCTGAGTGTGTGTGTGCTCACCTGAGTGTGAGTGTGCTCACCTGAGTGTGTGCTCACCTGAGTGTGAGTGCTCACCTGATTGTGAGGGTGCTCACCTGAGTGTGTGCTCACCTGAGTGCGTGCTCACCTGAATGTGTGTGCTCACCTGAGTGTGTGTGTGCTCACCTGAGTGTGTTTGCTCACCTGAGTGTGAGTGTGCTCACCTGAGTGTGTGCTCTCCTGAGTGTGAGTGCTCACCTGAATGTGTGCTCACCTGAGTGTGTGTGTGCTCACCTGAGTGTGTTTGCACACCTGAGAGTGTGCTCACCTGAGTGTGAGTATGCTCACCAGAGTGTGTGGTGGTCACCTGAGTGTGTTCTCACCTGAGTGTGAGTGTGCTCACCTGAGTGTGTGTGTGCTCACCTGAGTGTGAGTGTGCTCACCTGAGTGTGTGCTCACCTGAGTGTGAGGGCTCACCTGATTGTGAGTGTGCTCTCCTGAGTGTGTGCTCACCTGAGTGTGTGCTCACCAGAGTGTGAGCTCACCTGAGTGTTTGTGCTCACCTGAATGTGTGTGTGGTCACCTGAGTGTGTGCTCACCTGAGTGCGAGTGTGCTCACCTGAGTGTGTGTGTGCTCACCTGAGTGTGTGCTCACCTGAGTGTGTGCTCACTTGAGTGTGTGCTCACCTGATTGTGAGTGAGCTCATTTGAGTGTGTGCTCACCTGAGTGAATGTGTGCTCACCTGAGTGTTTGTGTGCTCACCTGAGTGTGTGCTCACCTGAGTGTGTGCTCACCTGAGTGTGTGTGCTCACCTGATTGTGAGGGTGCTCACCTGAGTGTGTGCTCACCTGAGTGCGTGCTCACCTGAATGTGTGTGGTCACCTGAGTGTGTGTGTGGTCACCTGAGTGTGTGCTCACCTCAGTGTGAGTGTGCTCACCTGAGTGTGAGTGTGCTCACCTGAGTGTGTGCTCACCTGAGTGTGAGTGCTCACCTGATTGTGAGGGTGCTCACCTGAGTGTGTGCTCACCTGAGTGCGTGCTCACCTGAATGTGTGTGCTCACCTGAGTGTGTGTGTGCTCACCTGAGTGTGTTTGCTCACCTGAGTGTGAGTGTGCTCACCTGAGTGTGTGCTCACCTGAGTGTGAGTGCTCACCTGAGTGTGTGCTCACCTGAGTGTGTGTGTGCTCACCTGAGTGTGTGCTCACTTAAGTGCGTGCTCACCTGAGTGTGTGTGCTCACCTGAGTGTGTGCTCACCTGTGTGTGTGCTCACCTGAGTGTGTGCTCACCTGAGTGTGAGCGCTCACCTGAATGTGTGCTCACCTGAGTGTGTGTGTGCTCACCTGAGTATGAATGTGCTCACCTGAGTGTGTGCTCACCTGAGTGTGTGGTCATTTGAGTGTGAGTGTTCTCACCTGAGTGTGTGCTCACCTGAGTGAGTGTGTGCTCATTTGAGTGTGTGCTTACCTGAGTGCGTGCTCACCTAAGTGTGTGTGCTCACCTCAGTGTGTTTGCTAACCTGAGAGTGTGCTCACCTAAGTGCGAATGTGCTCAACTGAGTGTTTGTGTGCTCACCTGAGTGTTTGTGCTCACCTGAATGTGTGTGTGCTCACCTGAGTGTGTGCTCACCTGAGTGCGAGTGTGCTAACCTGAGTGTGTGTGTGCTCACCTGAGTGTGTGCTCACCTGTGTGTGTGCTCACCTGAGTGTGTGCTCACCTGAGTGTGAGTGTGCTCATTTGAGTGTGTGCTCACCTGAGTGAGTGTGTGCTCACCTGAGTGTTTGTGTGCTCACCTGAGTGTGTACTCACCTTAGGGCGTGCTCACCTGAACGTGTGTGCTCATTTGAGTGTGTTTGCTCACCTGAGAGTGTGCTCACCTGAGTGCGTGCTCACCTGAGTGTGTGTGCTCACCTGAGTGTGTGTGTGGTCACCTGAGTGTGTGCTCACCTGAGTGTGAGTCTGCTCACCTGAGTGTGTGTGTGCTCACCTGAGTGTGAGTGTGCTCACCTGAGTGTGTGCTCACCTGAGTGTGAGTGCTCACCTGATTGTGAGGGTGCTCACCTGAGTGTGTGCTCACCTGAGTGCGTGCTCACCTGAATGTGTGTGCTCACCTGAGTGTGTGTGTGCTCACCTGAGTGTGTTTGCTCACCTGAGTGTGAGTGTGCTCACCTGAGTGTGTGCTCTCCTGAGTGTGAGTGCTCACCTGAATGTGTGCTCACCTGAGTGTGTGTGTGCTCACCAGAGTGTGTTTGCACACCTGAGAGTGTGCTCACCTGAGTGTGAGTATGCTCACCAGAGTGTGTGGTGGTCACCTGAGTGTGTTCTCACCTGAGTGTGAGTGTGCTCACCTGAGTGTGTGTGTGCTCACCTGAGTGTGAGTGTGCTCACCTGAGTGTGTGCTCACCTGAGTGTGAGGGCTCACCTGATTGTGAGTGTGCTCTTCTAAGTGTGTGCTCACCTGAGTGTGTGCTCACCAGAGTGTGAGCTCACCTGAGTGTTTGTGCTCACCTGAATGTGTGTGTGGTCACCTGAGTGTGTGCTCACCTGAGTGCGAGTGTGCTCACCTGAGTGTGTGTGTGCTCACCTGAGTGTGTGCTCACCTGAGTGTGTGCTCACTTGAGTGTGTGCTCACCTGATTGTGAGTGAGCTCATTTGAGTGTGTGCTCACCTGAGTGAATGTGTGCTCACCTGAGTGTTTGTGTGCTCACCTGAGTGTGTGCTCACCTGAGTGTGTGCTCACCTGAGTGTGTGTGCTCACCTGATTGTGAGGGTGCTCACCTGAGTGTGTGCTCACCTGAGTGCGTGCTCACCTGAATGTGTGTGGTCACCTGAGTGTGTGTGTGGTCACCTGAGTGTGTGCTCACCTCAGTGTGAGTGTGCTCACCTGAGTGTGAGTGTGCTCACCTGAGTGTGTGCTCACCTGAGTGTGAGTGCTCACCTGATTGTGAGGGTGCTCACCTGAGTGTGTGCTCACCTGAGTGCGTGCTCACCTGAATGTGTGTGCTCACCTGAGTGTGTGTGTGCTCACCTGAGTGTGTTTGCTCACCTGAGTGTGAGTGTGTTCACCTGAGTGTGTGCTCACCTGAGTGTGAGTGCTCACCTGAGTGTGTGCTCACCTGAGTGTGTGTGTGCTCACCTGAGTGTGTGCTCACTTAAGTGCGTGCTCACCTGAGTGTGTGTGCTCACCTGAGTGTGTGCTCACCTGTGTGTGTGCTCACCTGAGTGTGTGCTCACCTGAGTGTGAGCGCTCACCTGAATGTGTGCTCACCTGAGTGTGTGTGTGCTCACCTGAGTGTTTCTGTGCTCACCTGTGTGTGTGCTCACCTGAGTGCGTGCTCACCTGAGTGTGTGTGCTCACCTGAGTGTGTTTGCACACCTGAGAGAGTGCTCACCTGAGTGTGAGTGTACTCACCTGAGTGTGTCCTCACCTGAGTGTGAGCTCTCACCTTAGTTTAAGTGTACTCACCTGAGTGTGTGGTGGTCACCTGAGTGTGTGCTCACCTGCGTGAGTGTGCTCACCTGAGTGTGTGTGTGCTCACCTGAGTGTGAGTGTGCTCACCTGAGTGTGTGCTCACCTGAGTGTGAGTGCAAACCTGATTGTGAGGGTGCTCACCTGAGTGTGTGCTCACCTGAGTACATGCTCACCTAAGTGTGTGTGCTCACCTGAGTGTGCTCAGTTGAGTGTGCGTGCTCACCTGAGTGTTTGTGCTCACCTGAGTGTGTGTGTGCTCACCTGAGTGTGAGTGCTCACCTGAGTGTTAGCTCACTTGAGTGTGAGCGTTCACCTGAGTGTGAGTGCTCACCTGAGTGTGTGCTCATTTGAGTGAGTGTGTGCTCACCTGAGTGTTTGCTCACCTGAGTGTGTGTGTGCTCACCTGAGTGTGAATGTGCTCACCTGAGTGTGTGCTCACCTGAGTGTGTGCTCATTTGAGTGTGAGTGTTCTCACATGAGTGTGTGCTCACCTGAGTGAGTGTGTGCTCATTTGAGTGTGTACTTACCTGAGTGCGTTCTCACCTAAGTGTGTGTGCTTACCTCAGTGTGTCTGCTCACCTGAGTGTGTGCTCACTTGAGTGTGAGTGCTCACCTGATTGTGAGGGTGCTCACCTGAGTGTGTGTGTGGTTACCTGAGTGTGTGCTCCCCTGAGTGTGAGTGTGCTCACCTGAGCGTGTGTGTGCTCACCTGATTGTGAGTGTGCTCACCTGAGTGTGTGCTCACCTGAGTGTGAGTGCTCACCTGAGTGTGAGTGTGCTCACCTGAGTGTGTGCTCATCAAAGTGTGTGCTCACCTGAGTGTGTGCTCACCTGAGTGCATGCTCGCCTGAGTGTGTGCGCTCACGTGAGTGTGTGTGTGCTCACCGGAGTGTGTGCTCACCTGAGTGCGTGCTCACCTGAGTGTGAGTGCTCACCTGAGTGTGAGTGTGCTCATCTGAGTGTGTGTGTGCTCACGTGAGAGTAAGTGTGCTCACTTGAATGTGTACTCACCTGAGTGTGAGTGCTCACCTGAGTGTGTGCTCACCTGAGTGTGTGTGTGCTCACCTGAGTGTGTGTGCTCAACTGAGTGTGTGTGTGCTCACCTGAGTGTGTGCTCACCTGAGTGTGAGTGCTCACCTGAGTGTGTGCTCACCTGAGTGTGTGTGTGCTCACATGAATGTTTCTGTGCTCACCTGAGTGTGTGCTCACCTGAGTGTGAGTGCTCACCTGAGTGTGAGTGTGCTCACCTGAGTGTGTGCTCATCAAAGTGTGTGCTCACCTGAGTGTGTGCTCACCTGAGTGCATGCTCGTTTGAGTGTGTGTGCTCACGTGAGTGTGTGTGTGCTCACCGGAGTGTGTGCTCACCTGAGTGCGTGCTCACCTGAGTGTGGGTGCTCACCTGAGTGTGTGTGCTCACGTGAGTGTAAGTGTGCTTACTTGAATGTGTACTCACCTGAGTGTGAGTGCACACCTGAGTGTGTGCTCACCTGAGTGTGTGTGTGCTCACCTGAGTGTGTGTGCTCAACTGAGTGTGAGTGTGCTCACCTGAGTGTGTGCTCACCTGAGTGTGAGTGCTCACCTGAGAGAGTGCTCACCTGAGTGTGAGTGTGCTCACCTGAGTGTGTGCTCACCTGAGTGTGAGTGTGCTCACCTGAGTGTGTTTGTGCTCACCTGAGTGTGAGTGTGCTCACCTGAGTGTGTGCTCACCTGAGTGTGAGTGCAAACCTGATTGTTAGGGTGCTCACCTGAGTGTGTGCTCACCTGAGTACAAACTCACCTAATTGTGTGTGCTCACATGAGTGTGCTCAGTTGAGTGTGCGTGCTCACCTGAGTGTTTGTGCTCACCGGAGTGTGTGTGTGCTCACCTGAGTGTGAGTGTGCTAACCTGAGTGCTTGCTCACCTGAGTGTGAGCGTTCACTTGAGTGTGAGTGCTCACCTGAGTGTGTGCTCATTTGAGTGAGTGTGTGCTCACCTGAGTGTGTGCTCACCTGAGTGTGTGTGTGCTCACCTGAGTATGAATGTGCTCACCTGAGTGTGTGCTCACCTGAGTGTGTGCTCATTTGAGTGTGAGTGTTCTCACCTGAGTGTGTGCTCACCTGAGTGAGTGTGTGCTCATTTGAGTGTGTGCTTACCTGAGTGCGTGCTCACCTAAGTGTGTGTGCTCACCTCAGTGTGTTTGCTCACCTGAGAGTGTGCTCACCTAAGTGTGAATGTGCTCAACTGAGTGTTTGTGTGCTCACCTGAGTGTGTGCTCACCAGAGTGTGTGCTCACCTGAGTGTTTGTGCTCACCTGAATGTGTGTGTGCTCACCTGAATGTGTGCTCACCTGAGTGCGAGTGTGCTCACCAGAGTATGTGTGTGCTCACCGGAGTGTGTGCTCACCTGTGTGTGTCCTCACCTGAGTGTGTGCTCACCTGAGTGTGAGTGTGCTCATTTGAGTGTGTGCTCACCTGAGTGAGTGTGTGCTCACCTGAGTGTTTGTGTGCTCACCCGAGTGTGTGCTCACCTGAGTGCGTGCTCACCTGAGTGTGTGTGCTCATTTGAGTGTGTTTGCTCACCTGAGAGTGTGCTCACCTGAGTGCGTGCTCACCTGAGTGTGTGTGTGGTCACCTGAGTGTGTGCTCACCTGAGTGTGAGTGTGCTCACCTGAGTGTGTGTGTGCTCACCTGAGTGTGAGTGTGCTCAACTGAGTGTGTGCTCACCTGAGTGTGAGTGCTCACCTGATTGTGAAAGTGCTCACCTGAGTGTGTGCTCACCTGAGTGTGTGCTCACCTGAGTGTGATTGTGCTCATCTGAGTGTGTGTGTGCTCACCTGAGTGTGTGTGTGCTCACCTGAGTGTGTGCTCACCTGAGTGTGAGTGATCACCTGGGTGTGAGTGTGCTCACCTGAGTGTGTGCTCACCTGAGTGTTTGTGCTCACCAGAATGTATGTGTGCTCACCTGAGTGTGTGCTCACCTGAGTGCGAGTGTGCTCACCTGAGTGTGTGTGTGCTCACCTGAGTGTTAGTGTGCTCACCTGAGTGTGTGTGTGCTCACCTGAGTGTGAGTGTGCTCACCTGAGTGTTTGCTCACCTGAGTGTGAGCGTTCACCTGAGTGTGAGTGCTCATTTGAGTGAGTGTGTGCTCACATGAGTGTGTGCTCACCTGAGTGTGTGGTCATTTGAGTGTGAGTGTTCCCACGTGAGTGTCTGGTCACCTGAGTGAGTGTGTGCTCATTTGAGTGTGTGCTCACCTGAGTGTGTGCTCACCTGAGTGTTTGTGCTCACCTGAATGTGTGTGTGCTCACCTGAGTGTGTGCTCACCTGAGTGCGAGTGTGCTAATCTGAGTGTGTGTGTGCTCACCTGAGTGTGTGCTCACCTGTGTGTGTGCTCACCTGAGTGTGTGCTCACCTGAGGGCGTGCTCACCTGAATGTGTGTGCTCATTTGAGTGTGTTTGCTCACCTGAGAGTGTACTCACCGGAGTGCGTGCTCACCTGAGTGTGTGTGCTCACCTGAGTGTGTGTGTGGTCACCTGAGTGTGTGCTCACCTGAGTGTGAGTCTGCTCACCTGAGTGTGTGTGTGCTCACCTGAGTGTGAGTGTGCTCACCTGAGTGTGTGCTCTCCTGAGTGTGAGTGCTCACCTGAGTGTGTGCTCACCTGAGTGTGTGTGTGCTCACCTGAGTGTGTGCTCACCTAAGTGCGTGCTCACCTGAGTGTGTGTGCTCACCTGAGTGTGTTTGCACACCTGAGAGTGTGCTCACCTGAGTGTGAGTATGCTCACCAGAGTGTGTGGTGGTCACCTGAGTGTGTTCTCACCTGAGTGTGAGTGTGCACAACTGAGTGTGTGTGTGCTCACCTGAGTGTGAGTGTGCTCACCTGAGTGTGTGCTCACCTGAGTGTGAGTGCTCACCTGATTGTGAGTGTGCTCTCCTGAGTGTGTGCTCACCTGAGTGTGTGCTCACCAGAGTGTGAGCTCACCTGAGTGTTTGTGCTCACCTGAATGTGTGTGTGGTCACCTGAGTGTGTGCTCACTTGAGTGCGAGTGTGCTCACCTTAGTGTGTGTGTGCTCACCTGAGTGTGTGCTCACCTGAGTGTGTGCTCACCTGAGTGTGTGCTCACCTGAGTGTGAGTGCTCACCTGATTGTGAGGGTGCTCACCTGAGTGTGTGCTCACCTGAGTGCGTGCTCACCTGAATGTGTGTGCTCACCTGAGTGTGTGCTCACCTGAGTTTTTGTGCTCACCAGAATGTGTGGGCTCACCTGAGAGGGGGCTCACCTGAGTGCGAGTGTGCTCACCTGAGTGTGTGCTCACCTGAGGGCGTGCTCACATGAATGTGTGTGCTCATTTGAGTGTGTTTGCTCACCTGAGAGTGTGCTCACCTGAGTGCGTGCTCACCTGAGTGTGTGTCCTCACCTGAGTGTGTGCTCACCTGAGTGCGAGTGTGCTCACCTGAGTGTGTGTGTGCACACCTGAATTTTTGTGTGCTCACCTGAGTGTGTGCTCACCTGAGTGTGTGCTCACCTGAGTGTGAGTGTGCTCATTTGAGTGTGTGCTCACCTGAGTGCTTGTGTGCTCACCTGAGTGTGTGGTCGTCACCTGAGTGTGTGCTCACCTGAGTGTTAATGTGCTCACCTGAGTGTGTGCTCACCTGAGTACATGCTCACTTAAGTTTGTGTGCTCACCTGAGTGTGCTCAGTTGAGTGTGCGTGCTCACCTGAGTGTTTGTGCTCACCTGAGTGTGTGTGTGCTCACCCGAGTGTGAGTGTGCTCACCTGAGTGTTTGCTCACCTGAGTGTGAGCATTCACCTGAGTGTGAGTGCTCACCTGAGTGTGTGCTCATTTGAGTGAGTGTGTGCTCACCTGAGTGTGTGCTCACCTGAGTGTGTGTGTGCTCTCCTGAGTATGAATGTGCTCACCTGAGTGTGTGCTCACCTGAGTGTGTGCTCATTTGAGTGTGAGTGTGCTCACCTGAGTGTGTGCTCACCTGAGTGTGTGCTCACCAGAGTGTGTGCTCACCTGAGTGTTTGTGCCCACCTGAATGTGTGTGTGCTCACCTGAATGTGTGCTCACCTGAGTGCGAGTGTGCTCACCAGTGTATGTGTGTGCTCACCGGAGTGTGTGCTCACCTGTGTGTGTGGTCACCTGAGTGTGTGCTCACCTGAGTGTGAGTGTGCTCATTTGGATGTGTGCTCACCTGAGTGAGTGTGTGCTCACCTGAGTGTTTGTGTGCTCAGCTGAGTGTGTGCTCACCTGAGTGCGTGCTCACCTGAGTGTGTGTCCTCATTTGAGTGTGTTTGCTCACCTGAGAGTGTGCTCACCTGAGTGCGTGCTCACCTGAGTGTGTGTGCTCACCTGATTGTGTGTGTGGTCACCTGAGTGTGTGTGTGCTCACCTGAGTGTGAGTGTGCTCACCTGAGTGTGTGTGTGCTCACTTGAGTGTGAGTGTGCTCAACTGAGTGTGTGCTCACCTGAGTGTGAGTGCTCACCTGATTGTGAAAGTGCTCACCTGAGTGTGTGCTCACCTGAGTGCGTGCTCACCTGAATGTGTGTGCTCACCTGAGTGTGTGTGTGCTCACCTGAGTGTGTGCTCACCTGAGTGTGAGTGTGCTCATCTGAGTGTGTGTGTGCTCACCTGAGTGTGTGTGTGCTCACCTGAGTGTGTGCTCACCTGAGTGTGAGTGCTCACCTGGGTGTGAGTGTGCTCACCTGAGTGTGTACTCACCTGAGTGTGTGCTCACCAGAGTGTGTGCTCACCTGAGTGTTTGTGCTCACCAGAATGTATGTGTGCTCTCCTGAGTGTGTGCTCACCTGAGTGCGAGTGTGCTCACCTGAGTGTGTGTGTGCTCACCTGAGTGTTAGCGTGCTCACCTGAGTGTGTGTGTGCTCACCTGAGTGTGAGTGTGCTCACCTGAGTGTTTGCTCACCTGAGTGTGAGCGTTCACCTGAGTGTGAGTGCTCATTTGAGTGAGTGTGTGCTCACCTGAGTGTGTGCTCACCTGAGTGTGTGTGTGCTCACCTGAGTATGAATGTGCTCACCTGAGTGTGTGCTCACCTGAGTGTGTGGTCATTTGAGTGTGAGTGTTCCCACGTGAGTGTGTGCTCACCTGAGTGAGTGTGTGCTCATTTGAGTGTGTGCTTACCTGAGTGCGTGCTCACCTAAGTGTGTGTGCTCACCTCAGTGTGTTTGCTAACCTGAGAGTGTGCTCACCTAAGTGCGAATGTGCTCAACTGAGTGTTTGTGTGCTCACCTGAGTGTTTGTGCTCACCTGAATGTGTGTGTGCTCACCTGAGTGTGTGCTCACCTGAGTGCGAGTGTGCTAACCTGAGTGTGTGTGTGCTCACCTGAGTGTGTGCTCACCCGTGTGTGTGCTCACCTGAGTGTGTGCTCACCTGAGGGTGTGCTCACCTGTGTGTGCGCTCACCTGAGTGTGTGCTCACCTGAGTGTGAGTGTGCTCATTTGAGTGTGTGCTCACCTGAGTGAGTGTGTGCTCACCTGAGTGTTTGTGTGCTCACCTGAGTGTGTGCTCACCTGACTGCGTGCTCATCTGAATGTGTGTGCTCATTTGAGTGTGTTTGCTCACCTGAGAGTTTGCTCACCTGAGTGCGTGCTCACCTGAGTGTGTGTGCTCACCTGATTGTGTGTGTGGTCACCTGAGTGTGTGCTCACCTGAGTGTGAGTGTGCTCACCTGAGTGTGTGTGTGCTCACCTGAGTGTGTGCTCACCTGAGTTTGTGTGTGCTCACCAGAGTATGAATGTGCTCACCTGAGTGTGTGCTCACCTGAGTGTGTGCTCATTTGAGTGTGAGTGTTCTCACCTGAGTGTGTGCTCACCTGAGTGAGTGTGTGCTCATTTGAGTGTGTGCTTACCTGAGTGCGTGCTCACCAAAGTGTGTGTGCTCACCTCAGTGTGTTTGCTCACCTGAGAGTGTGCTCACCTAAGTGCGAATGTGCTCAACTGAGTGTTTGTGTGCTCACCTGAGTATTTGTGCTCACCTGAATGTGTGTGTGCTCACCTGAGTGTGTGCTCACCTGAGTGCGAGTGTACTCACCTGAGTGTGTGTGTGCTCACCTGAGTGTGTGCTCACCTGTGTGTGTGCTTACCTGAGTGTGTGCTCACCTGAGTGTGCTCATTTGAGTGTGTGCTCACCTGAATGAGTGTGTGCTCACCTGAGTGTTTGTGTGCTCACCTGAGTGTGTGCTCACCTGAGTGCATGCTCACCTGAATGTGTGTGCTCATTTGAGTGTGTTTGCTTACCTGAGAGTGTTCTCACCTGAGCGCGTGCTCACCTGAGTTTGTGTCCTCACCTGAGTTTGTGTGTGTCACCTGAGTGTGTGCTCACCTGAGTGTGAGTCTGCTCACCTGAGTGTGTGTGTGCTCACCTGAGTGTGAGTGTGCTCACCTGAGTGTGTGCTCACCTGAGTGTGAGTGCTCACCTGATTGTGAGGGTGCTCACCTGAGTGTGTGCTCATCTGAGTGTGTGCTCATTTAAGCGAGTGTGTGCTCACCTGAGTGCATGCTCACCTGAGGGTGTGTGCTCACCTGAGTGTGAGCTCACCTGAGTGTGTGTGTGCTCACCTGAGTGTGTGTGTTCACCTGTGTTTGCTCACCTGAGTGTGTGCTCACCTGAGTGCGAGTGTGCTCACCTGAGTGTGTGTGTGCTCACCTGAATTTTTGTGTGCTCATTTGAGTGTGTGCTCACCTGAGTGTGAGTGTGCTCACCTGAGTGTGTGTGTGCTCACTTGAGTGTGAGTGTGCTCAACTGAGTGTGTGCTCACCTGAGTGTGAGTGCTCACCTGATTGTGAAAGTGCTCACCTGAGTGTGTGCTCACCTGAGTGCGTGCTCACCTGAATGTGTGTGCTCACCTGAGAGTGTGTGTGCTCACCTGAGTGTGTGCTCACCTGAGTGTGAGTGTGCTCATCTGAGTGTGTGTGTGCTCACCTGAGTGTGTGTGTGCTCACCTGAGTGTGTGCTCACCTGAGTGTGAGTGCTCACCTGGGTGTGAGTGTGCTCACCTGAGTGTGTACTCACCTGAGTGTGTGCTCACCAGAGTGTGTGCTCACCTGAGTGTTTGTGCTCACCAGAATGTATGTGTGCTCACCTGAGTGTGTGCTCACCTGAGTGCGAGTGTGCTCACCTGAGTGTGTGTGTGCTCACCTGAGTGTTAGCGTGCTCACCTGAGTGTGTGTGTGCTCACCTGAGTGTGAGTGTGCTCACCTGAGTGTTTGCTCACCTGAGTGTGAGCGTTCACCTGAGTGTGAGTGCTCATTTGAGTGAGTGTGTGCTCACCTGAGTGTGTGCTCACCTGAGTGTGTGTGTGCTCACCTGAGTATGAATGTGCTCACCTGAGTGTGTGCTCACCTGAGTGTGTGGTCATTTGAGTGTGAGTGTTCCCACGTGAGTGTGTGCTCACCTGAGTGAGTGTGTGCTCATTTGAGTGTGTGCTTACCTGAGTGCGTGCTCACCTAAGTGTGTGTGCTCACCTCAGTGTGTTTGCTAACCTGAGAGTGTGCTCACCTAAGTGCGAATGTGCTCAACTGAGTGTTTGTGTGCTCACCTGAGTGTTTGTGCTCACCTGAATGTGTGTGTGCTCACCTGAGTGTGTGCTCACCTGAGTGCGAGTGTGCTAACCTGAGTGTGTGTGTGCTCACCTGAGTGTGTGCTCACCCGTGTGTGTGCTCACCTGAGTGTGTGCTCACCTGAGGGTGTGCTCACCTGAATGTGTGTGCTCATTTGAGTGTGTTTGCTCACCTGAGAGTGTGCTCACCTGAGTGCGTGCTCACCTGAGTGTGTGTGCTCACCTGAGTGTGTGTGTGGTCACCTGAGTGTGTGCTCACCTGAGTGTGAGTCTGCTCACCTGAGTGTGTGTGTACTCACCTGAGTGTGAGTGTGCTCACCTGAGTGTGTGCTCTCCTGAGTGTGAGTGCTCACCTGAGTGTGTGCTCACCTGAGTGTGTGCTCACCTAAGTGCGTGCTCACCTGAGTGTGTGTGCTCACCTGAGTGTGTTTGCACACCTGAGAGTGTGCTCACCTGAGTGTGAGTATGCTCACCAGAGTGTGTGGTGGTCACCTGAGTGTGTTCTCACCTGAGTGTGAGTGTGCTCAACTTTGTGTGTGTGTGCTCACCTGAGTGTGAGTGTGCTCACCTGAGTGTGAGCTCACCTGAGTGTGAGTGCTCACCTGATTGTGAGTGTGCTCTCCTGAGTGTGTGCCCACCTGAGTGTGTGCTCACCAGAGTGTGAGCTCACCTGATTGTTTGTGCTAACCTGAATGTGTGTGTGGTCACCTGAGTGTGTGCTCACTTGAGTGCGAGTGTGCTCACCTGAGTGTGTGTGTGCTCACCTGAGTGTGTGCTCACCTGAGTGTGTGCTCACGTGAGTGTGTGCTCACCTGATTGTGAGTGAGCTCATTTGAGTGTGTGCTCACCTGAGTGGATGTGTGCTCACCTGAGTGTTTGTGTGCTCACCTGAGTGTGTGCTCACCTGAGTGTGTGCTCACCTGAGTGTGAGTGCTCACCTGATTGTGAGGGTGCTCACCTGAGTGTGTGCTCAGCTGAGTGCGTGCTCACCTGAATGTGCGTGCTCACCTGAATGTGTGTGCTCATTTGAGTGTGTTTGCTCACCTGAGAGTGTGCTCACCTGAGTGCGTGCTCACCTGAGTGTGTGTGCTCACCTGATTGTGTGTGTGGTCACCTGAGTGTGTGCTCACCTGAGTGTGAGTGTGCTCACCTGAGTGTCTGTGTGCTCACCTGAGTGTGAGTGTGCTCACCTGAGTGTGTGCTCACCTGAGTGTGAGTGCTCACCTGATTGTGAGGGTGCTCACCTGAGTGTGTGCTCACCTGAGTGCGTGCTCACCTGAATGTGTGTGCTCACCTGAGTGTGTGTGTGCTCACCTGAGTGTGTGCTCACCTGAGTGTGAGTGCTCACCTGAGTGTGTGTGCTCACCTGAGTGCGTGCTCACCTGAGTGTGTGTGTGCTCACCTGAGTGTGTGCTCACCTAAGTGCGTGCTCACCTGAGTGTGTGTGCTCAACTGAGTGTGTTTGCACACCTGAGAGAGTGCTCACCTGTGTGTGAGTGTGCTCACCAGAGTGTGTGGTTGTCACCTGAGTGTGTGTTCAACTCAGTGTTAGTGTGCTCATCTGAGTGTGTGTGTGCTCACCTGAGTGTGAGTGTGCTCACCTGAGTGTGTGCTCACCTGAGTGTGAGTGCTCACCTGGGTGTGAGTGTGCTCACCTGAGTGTGTGCTCACCAGAGTGTGTGCTCACCTGAGTGTTTGTGCTCACTAGAATGTGTGTGTGCTCTCCTGAGTGTGTGTTCACCTGAGTGCGAGTGTGCTCACCTGAGTGTGTGTGTGCTCACCTGAGTGTGTGCTCACCTGAGTGTGTGCTCACCTGAGTGTGAGTGTGCTCATTTGAGTGTGAGCTCACCTGAGTGAATGTGTGCTCACTTGAGTGTTTGTGTGCTCACCTGAGTGTGTGCTCACCTAAGTGCGTGCTCAGATGAGTTTGTGTGCTCACCTGAGTGTGTTTGCACACCTGAGAGTGTGCTCACCTGAGTGTGCGTGTGCTCACCTGAGTGTGTGTTGGACACCTGAGTGTGTGCTCACCAGAGTGTGAGTGTGCTCAACTGAGTGTGTGTGTGCTCACCTGAGTGTTAGTGTGCTCACCTGAGTGTGTGCTCTCCTGATTGTGAGTGCTCACCTGATTGTGAGTGTGCTCACCTGAGTGTGTGCTCACCTGAGTGTGTGCTCTCTTGAGTGTGTGCTCAGTGCGTGAGTGTGTGCTCACCTGAGTGTTTGTGTGCTCACCTGAGTGAGTGCACACCTGAGTGTGTGCTCATTTGAGTGTGTGTGTGCTCACCTGAGTGTGAGTGTGCTCACCTGAGTGTGTGCTCACTTGAGTGTGAGTGCTCACCTGATTGTGAGGGTGGTCACCTGAGTGTGTGTGTGGTTACCTGAGTTTGTGCTCACCTGAGTGTGTGCTCACCTGAGTGTGAGTGCTCACCTGAGTGTGAGTGTGCTCACCTGAGTGTGTGCTCATCAAAGTGTGTGCTCACCTGAGTGTGTGCTCACCTGAGTGCATGCTCACCTGAGTGTGAGTGCTCCCCTGAGTGTGAGTGTGCTCATCTGAGTGTGTGTGTGCTCACGTGAGTGTAAGTGTGCTCACTTGAATGTGTACTTACCTGAGTGTGAGTGCTCACCTGAGTGTGTGCTCACCTCAGTGTGTGTGTGCTCACCTGAGTGTTTGTGCTCAACTGAGTGTGAGTCTGCTCACCTGAGTGTGTGCTCACCTGAGTGTGTGTGCTCACCTGACTGTGTGCTCACCTGAGTGTGTGTGTGCTCACATGAGTGTTTGTGTGCTCACCTGAGTGTGTGCTCACCTGAGTGCGTGCTCACCTGAGTGTGTGTGCTCACCTGAGTGTGTTTGCTCACCTGAGAGTGTGCTCACCTGAGTGCGTGCTCACCTGAGTGTGAGTGTGCTCACCTGAGTGTGTGTGTGCTCACCTGATTATGAGGGCGCTCAGCTGAGTGCATGCTCACCTGAGGGTGTGTGCTCACTTGAGTGTTTGTGTGCTCACCTGAGTGTGCGCTCACCTGAGTGTGTGCTTACGTGAGTGTGTGCTCACCTGAGTGTGTGTGTGTGCTCACCTGAGTGTGTGTGCTCACCTGAGTGTGAGTGTGCACACCTGAGTGTGTACTCTCCTGAGTGTGAGTGCTCACCTGAGTGTGAGGGCTCACATGAGTGTCTGCTCACCTGAGTGTGAGTCTGCTCACCTGAGTGTGTCCTCAGGTGAGTGTGTGCTCACCTGAGTGTGTGCTCACCTGAGTGTGCGTGTGCTCACCTGAGTGGGTGTGTTCTCACCTAAGTGTGTGGGTGCTCACCTGAGTGTGTGTGTGCTCACCTGAGTGTGAGTGTGCTCACCTGAGTGTGTGCTCACCTGAGTGTCAGTGCTCACCTGATTGTGAGGGTGCTCACCTGAGTGCGTGCTCACCTGAGTGCGTACTCACCTGAGTGTGTGTGCTCACCTGAGTGTGTGTGTGCTCACCTGAGTATGTGCTCACCTGAGTGTGAGTGTGCGCACCTGAGTGTGTGCGTGCTCACCTGAGTGTGAGTGTGATCAGGTGAGAGTTTGCCCGCCTGAGTGTGTGCTAACCTGAGTATGTGTGCTCACCTGAGTTTGTGTGTGCTCACCTGAGTGTTTGTGTGCTCACCTGAGTGTGTGCTCACCTGAGTGCGTGCTCACCTGAGTGTGTGTGCTCACCTGAGTGTGTTTGCACACCTGAGAGTGTGCTCACCTGAGTGTGAGTGTGCTCACCTGAGTGTGTGTGTGGTTACCTGAGTGTGTGCTCACCTGAGCGTGTGTGTGCTCACCTGAGTGTGTGCTCACCTGAGTGAGTGTGTGCTAACCTGAGTCCATGCTCACGTGAGGGTGTGTGCTCACCTGAGTGTGTGTGTGCTCACCTGAGTGTGTGCTCACCTGAGTGTGTGCTTACCTGAGTCTGTGCTCACCTGAGTGTGTGTGTGTGCTCACCTGACTGTGTGTGCTCACCTGAGTGTGAGTGTGCTCACCTGAGTGTGTACTCACCTGAGTGTGAGTGCTCACCTGAGTGTGAGGGCTCACCTGAGTGTGTGCTCACCTGAGTGCGTGCTCACCTGAGTGTGCGTGTGCTCACCTGAGTGGGTGTGTTATCACCTAAGTGTGTCGGTGCTCACCTGAGTGTGTGTGTGCTCACCTGAGTGTGTGCTCACCTGAGTGTGAGTGCTCACCTGATTGTGAGGGTGCTCACCTGAGTGTGTGCTCATTTGAGTGCGTGCTCACCTGAGTGTGCGTGTGCTCACCTGAGTGTGTGTGTGCTCACCTGAGTGTGTGCTCACCTGAGTGTGAGGGTGCTAACCTGAGTGCGTGCTCACCTGAGTGCGTGCTCACCTGAGTGTGTGTACTCACCTGAGTGTGTGTGTGCTCACCTGAGTGTGTGCTCTCCAAAGTGTGAGTGTTCTCACCTGAGTGTGTGTGTGCTCACCTGAGTGTGAGTGTGCTCAGCTGAGAGTTTGCCCACCTGAGTGTGTGCTCACCTGAGTGTGAGTGTGCTCATCTGAGTGTGTGTGTGCTCACCTGAGTGTTTGTGTGCTCACCGGAGTGTGTGCTCACCTGAGTGTGTGTGCTCACCTAAGTGTGTTTGCACACCTGAGAGTGTGCTCACCTTAGTGTGAGTGTGCTCACCTGAGTGTGTGTGTGGTTACCTGAGTGTGTGCTCACCTGAGTGTGTGTGTGCTCACCTGAGTGTGTGCTCACCTGAGTGTGTGCTCACCTGAGTGTCTGCTCACCTGAGTGTGAGTGCTCAGCTGAGTGTGAGTGTGCTCACCTGAGTGTGTGGTGGTCACATGAGTGTGTGCTCACCTGAGTGTGAATGTACTCACCTTAGTGCGTGCTCACCTGAGTGTGTGTGCTCACCTGAGTGTGAGTCTGCTCCCCTAGTGTGTGTGTGCTCACCTGAATGTGAGTGTGCTCACCTGAGTGTGTGCTCACCCGAGTGTGAGTGCTCACCTGATTGTGATGGTGCTCACCTGAGTGTGTGCTCACCTGAGTGCGTGCTCACCTGAATGTGTGTGCTCACCTGAGTGTGTGTGTGCTCACCTGAGTGTGTGCTCACCTGAATGTGTGCTCACCTGTGTGTGAGTGTGCTCACCTGAGTGTGTGCTCTCCTGAGTGTGAGTGCTCACCTGAGTGTGTGCTCACCTGAGTGTGTGTGTGCTCACCTGAGTGTGTGCTCACCTAAGTGCGTGCTCACCTGAGTGTGTGTGCTCACCTGAGTGTGTGTGTGCTCACCTGAGTGTTCGCGTGCTCACCTGAGTGTGTGTGTGCTCACCTGAGTGTGTGTGTGCTCACCTGAGTGTGAGTGTGCTCACCTGAGTGTGTGCTCACCTGAGTGTGAGTGCTCACCTGATTGTGAGTGTGCTCTCCTGAGTGTGTGCTCACCTGAGTGTGTGCTCACCAGAGTGTGAGCTCACCTGAGTGTTTGTGCTCACCTGTATGTGTGTGTGGTCACCTGAGTGTGTGCTCACTTGAGGGCGAGTGTGCTCACCTGAGTGTGTGTGTGCTCACCTGAGTGTGTGCTCACCTGAGTGTGTGCTCACTTGAGTGTGTGCACACCTGATTGTGAGTGAGCTCATTTGAGTGTGTGCTCACCTGAGTTAATGTGTGCTCACCTGAGTGTTTGTGTGCTCACCTGAGTGTGTGCTCACCTAAGTGTGTGCTCACCTGAGTGTGAATGCTCACCTGATTGTGAGGGTGCTCACCTGAGTGTGTGCTCACCTGAGTGCGTGCTCACCTGAATGTGTGTGCTCACCTGAGTGTGTGTGTGGTCACCTGAGTGTGTGCTCACCTGAGTGTGAGTGTGCTCACCTGAGTGTGTTCTCACCTGAGTGTGAGTGCTCACCTGAGAGTGTGCTCACCTGAGTGTGTGTGTGCTCACCTGAGTGTGTGCTCACTTAAGTGCTTGCTCACCTAAGTGTGTGTGCTCACCTGAGTGTGTGCTCACCTGTGTGTGTGCTCACCTGAGTGTGTGCTCACCTGAGTGTGAGTGCTCACCTGAATGTGTGCTCACCTGAGTGTGTGTGTGCTCACCTGAGTGTTTCTGTGCTCACCTGATTATGAGGGCGCTCAGCTGAGTGCATGCTCACCTGAGGGTGTGTGCTCACTTGAGTGTTTGTGTGCTCACCTGAGTGTGCGCTCACCTGAGTGTGTGCTTACGTGAGTGTGTGCTCACCTGAGTGTGTGTGTGTGCTCACCTGTGTGTGCTCACCTGAGTGTGAGTGTGCACACCTGAGTGTGTACTCTCCTGAGTGTGAGTGCTCACCTGAGTGTGAGGGCTCACATGAGTGTCTGCTCACCTGAGTGTGAGTCTGCTCACCTGAGTGTGTCCTCAGGTGAGTGTGTGCTCACCTGAGTGTGTGCTCACCTGAGTGTGCGTGTGCTCACCTGAGTGGGTGTGTTCTCACCTAAGTGTGTGGGTGCTCACCTGAGTGTGTGTGTGCTCACCTGAGTGTGAGTGTGCTCACCTGAGTGTGTGCTCACCTGAGTGTCAGTGCTCACCTGATTGTGAGGGTGCTCACCTGAGTGCGTGCTCACCTGAGTGCGTACTCACCTGAGTGTGTGTGCTCACCTGAGTGTGTGTGTGCTCACCTGAGTATGTGCTCACCTGAGTGTGAGTGTGCGCACCTGAGTGTGTGCGTGCTCACCTGAGTGTGAGTGTGATCAGGTGAGAGTTTGCCCGCCTGAGTGTGTGCTAACCTGAGTATGTGTGCTCACCTGAGTTTGTGTGTGCTCACCTGAGTGTTTGTGTGCTCACCTGAGTGTGTGCTCACCTGAGTGCGTGCTCACCTGAGTGTGTGTGCTCACCTGAGTGTGTTTGCACACCTGAGAGTGTGCTCACCTGAGTGTGAGTGTGCTCACCTGAGTGTGTGTGTGGTTACCTGAGTGTGTGCTCACCTGAGCGTGTGTGTGCTCACCTGAGTGTGTGCTCACCTGAGTGAGTGTGTGCTAACCTGAGTCCATGCTCACGTGAGGGTGTGTGCTCACCTGAGTGTGTGTGTGCTCACCTGAGTGTGTGCTCACCTGAGTGTGTGCTTACCTGAGTCTGTGCTCACCTGAGTGTGTGTGTGTGCTCACCTGACTGTGTGTGCTCACCTGAGTGTGAGTGTGCTCACCTGAGTGTGTACTCACCTGAGTGTGAGTGCTCACCTGAGTGTGAGGGCTCACCTGAGTGTGTGCTCACCTGAGTGCGTGCTCACCTGAGTGTGCGTGTGCTCACCTGAGTGGGTGTGTTATCACCTAAGTGTGTCGGTGCTCACCTGAGTGTGTGTGTGCTCACCTGAGTGTGTGCTCACCTGAGTGTGAGTGCTCACCTGATTGTGAGGGTGCTCACCTGAGTGTGTGCTCATTTGAGTGCGTGCTCACCTGAGTGTGCGTGTGCTCACCTGAGTGTGTGTGTGCTCACCTGAGTGTGTGCTCACCTGAGTGTGAGGGTGCTAACCTGAGTGCGTGCTCACCTGAGTGCGTGCTCACCTGAGTGTGTGTACTCACCTGAGTGTGTGTGTGCTCACCTGAGTGTGTGCTCACCAAAGTGTGAGTGTTCTCACCTGAGTGTGTGTGTGCTCACCTGAGTGTGAGTGTGCTCAGCTGAGAGTTTGCCCACCTGAGTGTGTGCTCACCTGAGTGTGAGTGTGCTCATCTGAGTGTGTGTGTGCTCACCTGAGTGTTTGTGTGCTCACCGGAGTGTGTGCTCACCTGAGTGTGTGTGCTCACCTAAGTGTGTTTGCACACCTGAGAGTGTGCTCACCTTAGTGTGAGTGTGCTCACCTGAGTGTGTGTGTGGTTACCTGAGTGTGTGCTCACCTGAGTGTGTGTGTGCTCACCTGAGTGTGTGCTCACCTGAGTGTGTGCTCACCTGAGTGTCTGCTCACCTGAGTGTGAGTGCTCAGCTGAGTGTGAGTGTGCTCACCTGAGTGTGTGGTGGTCACATGAGTGTGTGCTCACCTGAGTGTGAATGTACTCACCTTAGTGCGTGCTCACCTGAGTGTGTGTGCTCACCTGAGTGTGAGTCTGCTCCCCTAGTGTGTGTGTGCTCACCTGAATATGAGTGTGCTCACCTGAGTGTGTGCTCACCCGAGTGTGAGTGCTCACCTGATTGTGATGGTGCTCACCTGAGTGTGTGCTCACCTGAGTGCGTGCTCACCTGAATGTGTGTGCTCACCTGAGTGTGTGTGTGCTCACCTGAGTGTGTGCTCACCTGAATGTGTGCTCACCTGTGTGTGAGTGTGCTCACCTGAGTGTGTGCTCTCCTGAGTGTGAGTGCTCACCTGAGTGTGTGCTCACCTGAGTGTGTGTGTGCTCACCTGAGTGTGTGCTCACCTAAGTGCGTGCTCACCTGAGTGTGTGTGCTCACCTGAGTGTGTGTGTGCTCACCTGAGTGTTCGCGTGCTCACCTGAGTGTGTGTGTGCTCACCTGAGTGTGTGTGTGCTCACCTGAGTGTGAGTGTGCTCACCTGAGTGTGTGCTCACCTGAGTGTGAGTGCTCACCTGATTGTGAGTGTGCTCTCCTGAGTGTGTGCTCACCTGAGTGTGTGCTCACCAGAGTGTGAGCTCACCTGAGTGTTTGTGCTCACCTGTATGTGTGTGTGGTCACCTGAGTGTGTGCTCACTTGAGGGCGAGTGTGCTCACCTGAGTGTGTGTGTGCTCACCTGAGTGTGTGCTCACCTGAGTGTGTGCTCACTTGAGTGTGTGCACACCTGATTGTGAGTGAGCTCATTTGAGTGTGTGCTCACCTGAGTTAATGTGTGCTCACCTGAGTGTTTGTGTGCTCACCTGAGTGTGTGCTCACCTAAGTGTGTGCTCACCTGAGTGTGAATGCTCACCTGATTGTGAGGGTGCTCACCTGAGTGTGTGCTCACCTGAGTGCGTGCTCACCTGAATGTGTGTGCTCACCTGAGTGTGTGTGTGGTCACCTGAGTGTGTGCTCACCTGAGTGTGAGTGTGCTCACCTGAGTGTGTTCTCACCTGAGTGTGAGTGCTCACCTGAGAGTGTGCTCACCTGAGTGTGTGTGTGCTCACCTGAGTGTGTGCTCACTTAAGTGCTTGCTCACCTAAGTGTGTGTGCTCACCTGAGTGTGTGCTCACCTGTGTGTGTGCTCACCTGAGTGTGTGCTCACCTGAGTGTGAGTGCTCACCTGAATGTGTGCTCACCTGAGTGTGTGTGTGCTCACCTGAGTGTTTCTGTGCTCACCTGAGTGTGTGCTCACCTGAGTGCGTGCTCACCTGAGTGTGTGTGCTCACCTGAGTGTGTGCTCACCTGTGTGTGTGCTCACCTGAGTGTGTGCTCTCCTGAGTGTGAGTGCTCACCTGAATGTGTGCTCACCTGAATGTGTGCTCACCTGAGTGTGTGTGTGCTCACCTGAGTGTTTCTGTGCACACCTGAGTGTGTGCTCACCTGAGTGCGTGCTCACCAGAGTGTGTGTGCTCACCTGAGTGTGTTTGCACACCTGAGAGAGTGCTCACCTGAGTGTGAGTGTCCTCACCTGAGTGTGTCCTCACCTGAGTGTAAGTTCTCACCTGAGTTTAAGTGTACGCACCTGAGTGTGTGGTGGTCACCTGAGTGTGTGCTCACCTGCTTGTGAGTGTGCTCACCTGAGTGTGTGTGTGCTCACCTGAGTGTGAGTGTGCTCACCTGAGTGTGTGCTCACCTGAGTGTGAGTGCAAACCTGATTGTGAGGGTGCTCACCTGAGTGTGTGCTCACCTGAGTACATACTCACCTAAGCGTCTGTGCTCACCTGAGTGTGCTCAGTGGAGTGTGCATGCTCCCCTGAGTGTTTGTGCTCACCTGAGTGTGTGTGTGCTCACCTGAGTGTGTGTGCTCACCTGAGTGTTTGCTCACCTGAGTGTGAGCGTTCACCTGAGTGTGAGTGCTCACCTGAGTGTGTGCTCATTTGAGTGAGTGTGTGCTCACCTGAGTGTGTGCTCACCTGAGTGTGTGTGTGCTCACCTGAGTATGAATGTGCTCAACTGAGTGTGTGCTCACCTGAGTGTGTGCTAATTTGAGTGTGAGTGTTCTCACCTGAGTGTGTGCTCAGCTGAGTGAGTGTGTGCTCATTTGAGTGTGTGCTTACCTGAGTGCGTACTCACCTAAGTGTGTGTGCTCACCTCAGTGTGTTTGCTTCACCTGAGAGTGTGCTCACCTAAGTGTGAATGTGCTCAACTGAGTGTTTGTGTGCTCACCTGAGTGTGTGCTCACCTGAATGTGTGTGTGCTCACTTGAGTGTGTGCTCACTTGAGTGCGAGTGTGCTCACCTGAGTGTGTGTGTGCTCACCGGAGTGTGTGCTCACCTGAGTGTGTGCTCACCTGAGTGTGAGTGTGCTCATTTGAGAGTGTGCTCACCTGAGAGAGTGTGTGCTCACCTGAGTGTTTGTGTGCTCACCTGAGTGTGTGCTCACCTGAGTGCGTGCTCACGTGAGTGTGTGTGCTCATTGGAGTGTGTTTGCTCACCTGAGAGTGTGCTCACCTGAGTGCGTGCTCACCTGAGTGTGTGTGCTCACCTGATTGCGTGTGTGGTCACCTGAGTGTGTGCTCACCTGAGTGTGAGTGTGCTCACCTGAGTGTGTGTGTGCTCACCTGAGTGTGAGTGTGCTCACCTGGGTGTGTGCTCACCTGAGTGTGAGTGCTCACCTGATTGTGAGGGTGCTCACCTGAGTGTGTGCTCACCTGAGTGCGTGCTCACCTGAATGTGTGTGCTCACCTGAGTTTGTGTGTGCTCACCAGAGTGTGTGCTCACCTGAGTGTGAGTGTGCTCACCTGAGTGTGTGCTCACCTGAGTGTGTGCTCACCGGAGTGTGTGCTCACCTGTGTATGTGCTCACCTGAGTGTGTGCTCACCTGAGTGTGAGTGTGCTCATTTGAGTGTGTGCTCACCTGAGTGAGGGTGTGCTCACTTGAGTGTTTGTGTGCTCACCTGAGTGTGTGCTCACCTGAGTGCGTGCTCACCTGAGTGTGTGTGCTCATTTGAGTGTGTTTGCTCAACTGAGAGTGTGCTCACCTGAGTGCGGGCTCACCTGAGTGTGTGTGCTCACCTGATTGTGTGTGTGGTCACCTGAGTGTGTGCTCACCTGAGTGTGAGTGTGCTCACCTGAGTGTGTGTGTGCTCACCTGAGTGTGCGTGTGCTTACCTGAGTGGGTGTGTGCTCACCTGAGTGAGTGCTCATCTGAGTGTGTGTGTGCTCACCTGAGTGTTAGCGTGCTCACCTGAGTGTGTGTGTGCACACCTGAGTGTGAGTGCGCTCACCTGAGTGTTTACTCACCTGAGTGTGAGCGTTCACCTGAGTGTGAGTGCTCACCTGAGTGTGTGCTCTCCTGAGTGCGTGCTCATTTGAGTGTGAGTGTTCTCACCTGAGTGTGTGCTCACCTGAGTGAGTGTGTCCTCATTTGAGTGTGTGCTTACCTGAGTGCGTGCTCACCTAAGTGTCTGTGCTCACCTCAGTGTGTTTGCTCACCTGAGAGTGTGCTCACCTAAGCGCGAATGTGCTCAACTGAGTGTTTGTGTGCTCACCTGAGTGTGTGGTCACCAGAGGGTGTGCTCACCTGAGTGTTTGAGTGCTCAACTGAGTGTTTGTGCTCACCTGAATGTGTGTGTGGTCACCTGAGTGTGTGCTCACCTGAGTGCGAGTGTGCTCACCTGAGTGTGTGTGTGCTCACCTGAGTGTGTGCTCACCTGTGTGTGTGCTCACCTGAGTGTGTGCTCACTTGAGTGTTTGTGTGCTCACCTGAGTGTTTGTGTGCTCACCTGAGTGTGTGCTCACCTTAGTGTGTGGTGGTCACCTGAGTGTGTGCTCACCTGAGTGTGAGTGTGCTCAACTGAGTGTGTGTGTGCTCACCTGAGTGTGAGTGTGCTCACCTGAGTGTGTGCTCACCTGAGTGTGAGTGCTCACCTGATTTTGAGTGTGCTCACCTGAGTGTGTGCTCACCTGAGTGTGTGCTCACCAGAGTGTGAGCTCACCTGAGTGTTTGTGCTCACCTGAATGTGCGTGTGCTCACCTGAGTGTGTGCTCACCTGAGTGCGAGTGTGCTCACCTGAGTCTGTGTGTCCTCACCTGAGTGTGTGCTCACCTGAGTGTGTGCTCACCTGAGTGTGTGCTCACCAGAGTGTGAGTGAGCTCATTTGCGTGTGTGCTCAGCTGAGTGAATATGTGCTCACCTGAGTTTTTGTGTGCTCACCTGAGTGTGTGCTCACCTGAGTGCGTGCTCACCAGAGTGTGTGTGCTCACCTGAGTGTGTGTGTGGTCACCTGAGTTTGTGCTCACCTGAGTGTGAGTGCTCACCTGATTGTGAGTGTGCTCACCTGAGTGTGTGCTCACCTGAGTGTGTGCTCACCTGAGTGTGTGGTGGTCACCTGAGTGTGTGCTCACCTGAGTGTGTGCTCACCTGAGTGTGAGTGCTCATCTGAGTGTGAGTGTGCTCACCTGAGAGTGTGTGCTAAGCTGAGTGAGTGTGTGCTCACGTGAGTATGTGCTCACCTGAGTGTGTGCTCACCTGAGTGTGTGTGTGCTCACCTGAGTGTGAGTGTGCTCACCTGAGTGTTTGCTCACCTGAGTGTGAGCGTTCACCTGAGTGTGTGTGCTCACCTGAGTGTGTGCTTATTTGAGTGTGTCCTTACCTGAGTGTGTGCTCACCTGAGTGTGTGTGTGCTTACCTGAGTATGAATGTGCTCACCTGAGTGTGTGCTCACCTGAGTGTGTGCTCATTTGAGTGTGAGTGTTCTCACCTGAGTGTGTGCTCACCTGAGTGAGTGTGTGCTCATTTAAGTGTGTGCTTACCTGAGTGCGTGCTCACCTAAGTGTGTGTGCTCACCTGAGTGTGTGCTCACCTGAGAGTGTGCTCACCTAAGTGCGAATGTGCTCAACTGAGTGTTTGTGTGCTCACCTCAGTGTGTGCTCACCAGAGTGTGTGCTCACCTGGTGTGAGTTCTCACCTGAGTTTAAGTGTGCTCACCTGAGTGTGTGGTGGTCACCTGAGTGTGTGCTCACCTGTGTGTGAGTGCAAACCTGATTGTGAGGGTGCTCACCTGAGTGTGTGCTCACCTGAGTACATGCTCACCTAAGTGTGTGTGCTCACGTGAGTGTGCTCAGTTGAGTGTGCGTGCTCACCTGAGTGTTTGTGCTCACCTGAGTGTGTGTGTGCTCACCTGAGTGTCTGCTCACCTGAGTGTGAGTGCTCAGCTGAGTGTGAGTGTGCTCACCTGAGTGTGTGGTGGTCACATGAGTGTGTGCTCACCTGAGTGTGCGTGTGCTCACCTGAGTGTTTGTGTGCTCACCTGAGTATGTGCTCACCTGAGTGTGTGCTCACCTGAGTGTGAGTGCTCACCTGAGTGTGAGTGTGCTCACCTGAGTGTGTGCTCACTTGAGTGCGTGCTCACCTGAGGATGTGTGTGCTCACCTGAGTGTGCGCTCACCTGAGTGTGCGTGTGCTCACCTGAGTGCGTGCTCCCCTGAGTGTGTGCTCACCTGAGTGTGTGTGTGCTCACCTGAGTGTGTGCGCATCTGCGTCTGTGTGCTCACCTGATTCTGTGCTCACCTGACTGTGTGTATGCTCACCTGAGTGTGTGCTCAGTTGAGTGAGTGTGTGCTCACCTGAGTGTGAGTGTGTTCACCTGAGTGTGTGTGTGCTCTCCTGAGTGTGAGTGTGCTCACCTGAGTGTGTGCTCACCTGAGTGTGAGTGCAAACCTGATTGTGAGGGTGCTCACCTGAGTGTGTGCTCACCTGAGTACATGCTCACTCAAGTGTGTGTGCTCACCTGAGTGTGCTCAGTTGAGTGTGCGTGCTCACCTGAGTGTTTGTGCTCACCTGAGTGTGTGTGTGCTCACCTGAGTGTGAGTGTGCTCACCTGAGTGTTTTCTCACCTGAGTGTGAGCGTTCACCTGATTGTGAGTGCTCACCTGAGTGTGTGCTCATTTGAGTGAGTGTGTGCTCACCTGAGTGTGTGCTCACCTGAGTGTGTGTGTGCTCACCTGAGTATGAATGTGCTCACCTGAGTGTGTGCTCACCTGAGTGAGTGTGTGCTCATTTGAGTGTGTGCTTACCTGAGTGTGTGCTCACTTAAGTGTGTGTGCTCACCTCAGTGTGTTTGTTCACCTGAGAGTGTGCTCACCTAAGTGTGAATGTGCTCAACTGAGTGTTTGTGTGCTCACCTGAGTGTGTGCTCACCAGAGTGTGTGCTCACCTGAGTGTTTGTGCTCCCCTGAATGTGTGTGTGCTCACCTGAATGTGTGCTCACCTGAGTGCGGGTGTGCTCACCAGAGTATGTGTGTGCTCACCGGAGTGTGTGCTCACCTGTGTGTGCGCTCACCTGAGTGTGTGCTCACCTGAGTGTGAGTGTGCTCATTTGAGTGTGTGCTCACCTGAGTGAGTGTGTGCTCACCTGAGTGTTTGTGTGCTCACCTGAGTGTGTGCTCACCTGACTACGTGCTCATCTGAATGTGTGTGCTCATTTGAGTGTGTTTGCTCACCTGAGAGTTTGCTCACCTGAGTGCGTGCTCACCTGAGTGTGTGTGCTCACCTGATTGTGTGTGTGGTCACCTGAGTGTGTGCTCACCTGAGTGTGAGTGTGCTCACCTGAGTGTGTGTGTGCTCACCTGAGTGTGTGCTCACCTGAGTTTGTGTGTGCTCACCAGAGTATGAATGTGCTCACCTGAGTGTGTGCTCACCTGAGTGTGTGCTCATTTGAGTGTGAGTGTTCTCACCTGAGTGTGTGCTCACCTGAGTGAGTGTGTGCTCATTTGAGTGTGTGCTTACCTGAGTGCGTGCTCACCAAAGTGTGTGTGCTCACCTCAGTGTGTTTGCTCACCTGAGAGTGTGCTCACCTAAGTGCGAATGTGCTCAACTGAGTGTTTGTGTGCTCACCTGAGTATTTGTGCTCACCTGAATGTGTGTGTGCTCACCTGAGTGTGTGCTCACCTGAGTGCGAGTGTACTCACCTGAGTGTGTGTGTGCTCACCTGAGTGTGTGCTCACCTGTGTGTGTGCTTACCTGAGTGTGTGCTCACCTGAGTGTGCTCATTTGAGTGTGTGCTCACCTGAATGAGTGTGTGCTCACCTGAGTGTTTGTGTGCTCACCTGAGTGTGTGCTCACCTGAGTGCATGCTCACCTGAATGTGTGTGCTCATTTGAGTGTGTTTGCTTACCTGAGAGTGTTCTCACCTGAGCGCGTGCTCACCTGAGTTTGTGTCCTCACCTGAGTTTGTGTGTGTCACCTGAGTGTGTGCTCACCTGAGTGTGAGTCTGCTCACCTGAGTGTGTGTGTGCTCACCTGAGTGTGAGTGTGCTCACCTGAGTGTGTGCTCACCTGAGTGTGAGTGCTCACCTGATTGTGAGGGTGCTCACCTGAGTGTGTGCTCATCTGAGTGTGTGCTCATTTAAGTGAGTGTGGGCTCACCTGAGTGCATGCTCACCTGAGGGTGTGTGCTCACCTGAGTGTGAGCTCACCTGAGTGTGTGTGTGCTCACCTGAGTGTGTGTGTTCACCTGTGTTTGCTCACCTGAGTGTGTGCTCACCTGAGTGCGAGTGTGCTCACCTGAGTGTGTGTGTGCTCACCTGAATTTTTGTGTGCTCACCTGAGTGTGTGCTCACCTGAGTGTGAGTGTGCTCACCTGAGTGTGTGTGTGCTCACTTGAGTGTGAGTGTGCTCAACTGAGTGTGTGCTCACCTGAGTGTGAGTGCTCACCTGATTGTGAAAGTGCTCACCTGAGTGTGTGCTCACCTGAGTCCGTGCTCACCTGAATGTGTGTGCTCACCTGAGTGTGTGTGTGCTCACCTGAGTGTGTGCTCACCTGAGTGTGAGTGTGCTCATCTGAGTGTGTGTGTGCTCACCTGAGTGTGTGTGTGCTCACCTGAGTGTGTGCTCACCTGAGTGTGAGTGCTCACCTGGGTGTGAGTGTGCTCACCTGAGTGTGTGCTCACCTGAGTGTGTGCTCACCAGAGTGTGTGCTCACCTGAGTGTTTGTGCTCACCAGAATGTATGTGTGCTCACCTGAGTGTGTGCTCACCTGAGTGCGAGTGTGCTCACCTGAGTGTGTGTGTGCTCACCTGAGTGTTAGCGTGCTCACCTGAGTGTGTGTGTGCTCACCTGAGTGTGAGTGTGCTCACCTGAGTGTTTGCTCACCTGAGTGTGAGCGTTCACCTGAGTGTGAGTGCTCATTTGAGTGAGTGTGTGCTCACCTGAGTGTGTGCTCACCTGAGTGTGTGTGTGCTCACCTGAGTATGAATGTGCTCACCTGAGTGTGTGCTCACCTGAGTGTGTGGTCATTTGAGTGTGAGTGTTCCAACGTGAGTGTGTGCTCACCTGAGTGAGTGTGTGCTCATTTGAGTGTGTGCTTACCTGAGTGCGTGCTCACCTAAGTGTGTGTGCTCACCTCAGTGTGTTTGCTAACCTGAGAGTGTGCTCACCTAAGTGCGAATGTGCTCAACTGAGTGTTTGTGTGCTCACCTCAGTGTGTGCTCACCAGAGTGTGTGCTCACCTGGTGTGAGTTCTCACCTGAGTTTAAGTGTGCTCACCTGAGTGTGTGGTGGTCACCTGAGTGTGTGCTCACCTGTGTGTGAGTGCAAACCTGATTGTGAGGGTGCTCACCTGAGTGTGTGCTCACCTGAGTACATGCTCACCTAAGTGTGTGTGCTCACGTGAGTGTGCTCAGTTGAGTGTGCGTGCTCACCTGAGTGTTTGTGCTCACCTGAGTGTGTGTGTGCTCACCTGAGTGTCTGCTCACCTGAGTGTGGGTGCTCAGCTGAGTGTCAGTGTGCTCACCTGTGTGTGTGTTGGTCACATGAGTGTGTGCTCACCTGAGTGTGCGTGTGCTCACCTGAGTGTTTGTGTGCTCACCTGAGTGTGTGCTCACCGGAGTGTGTGCTCACCTGAGTGTGAGTGCTCACCTGAGTGTGTGCTCACCTGAGTGTGAGTGTGCTCATTTGAGTGTGTGCTCACCTGAGTGAGGGTGTGCTCACTTGAGTGTTTGTGTGCTCACCTGAGTGTGTGCTCACCTGAGTGCGTGCTCACCTGAGTGTGTGTGCTCATTTGAGTGTGTTTGCTCAACTGAGAGTGTGCTCACCTGAGTGCGGGCTCACCTGAGTGTGTGTGCTCACTTGATTGTGTGTGTGGTCACCTGAGTGTGTGCTCACCTGAGTGTGAGTGTGCTCACCTGAGTGTGTGTGTGCTCACCTGAGTGTGCGTGTGGTTACCTGAGTGGGTGTGTGCTCACCTGAGTGAGTGCTCATCTGAGTGTGTGTGTGCTCACCTGAGTGTTAGCGTGCTCACCTGAGTGTGTGTGTGCACACCTGAGTGTGAGTGCGCTCACCTGAGTGTTTACTCACCTGAGTGTGAGCGTTCACCTGAGTGTGAGTGCTCACCTGAGTTTGTGCTCATTTCAGTGAGTGTGTGCTCACCTGATTGTGTGCTCTCCTGAGTGCGTGCTCATTTGAGTGTGAGTGTTCTCACCTGAGTGCGTGCTCACCTGAGTTACTGTGTCCTCATTTGAGTGTGTGCTTACCTGAGTGCGTGCTCACCTAAGTGTCTGTGCTCACCTCAGTGTGTTTGCTCACCTGAGAGTGTGCTCACCTAAGCGCGAATGTGCTCAACTGAGTGTTTGTGTGCTCACCTGAGTGTGTGCTCACCAGAGGGTGTGCTCACCTGAGTGTTTGAGTGCTCAACTGAGTGTTTGTGCTCACCTGAATGTGTGTGTGGTCACCTGAGTGTGTGCTCACCTGAGTGCGAGTGTGCTCACCTGAGTGTGTGTGTGCTCACCTGAGTGTGTGCTCACCTGTGTGTGTGCTCACCAGAGTGTGTGCTCACTTGAGTGTTTTTGTGCTCACCTGAGTGTTTGTGTGCTCACCTGAGTGTGTGCTCACCTTAGTGTGTGGTGGTCACCTGAGTGTGTGCTCACCTGAGTGTGAGTGTGCTCAACTGAGTGTGTGTGTGCTCACCTGAGTGTGAGTGTGCTCACCTGAGTGTGTGCTCACCTGAGTGTGAGTGCTCACCTGATTTTGAGTGTGCTCACCTGAGTGTGTGCTCACCTGAGTGTGTGCTCACCAGAGTGTGAGCTCACCTGAGTGTTTGTGCTCACCTGAATGTGCGTGTGCTCACCTGAGTGTGTGCCCACCTGAGTGCGAGTGTGCTCACCTGAGTCTGTGTGTCCTCACCTGAGTGTGTGCTCACCTGAGTGTGTGCTCACCTGAGTGTGTGCTCACCAGAGTGTGAGTGAGCTCATTTGCGTGTGTGCTCAGCTGAGTGAATATGTGCTCACCTGAGTTTTTGTGTGCTCACCTGAGTGTGTGCTCACCTGAGTGCGTGCTCACCAGAGTGTGTGTGCTCACCTGAGTGTGTGTGTGGTCACCTGAGTTTGTGCTCACCTGAGTGTGAGTGCTCACCTGATTGTGAGTGTGCTCACCTGAGTGTGTGCTCACCTGAGTGTGTGCTCACCTGAGTGTGTGGTGGTCACCTGAGTGTGTGCTCACCTGAGTGTGTGCTCACCTGAGTGTGAGTGCTCATCTGAGTGTGAGTGTGCTCACCTGAGAGTGTGTGCTCAGCTGAGTGAGTGTGTGCTCACGTGAGTATGTGCTCACCTGAGTGTGTGCTCACCTGAGTGTGTGTGTGCTCACCTGAGTGTGAGTGTGCTCACCTGAGTGTTTGCTCACCTGAGTGTGAGCGTTCACCTGAGTGTGTGTGCTCACCTGAGTGTGTGCTTATTTGAGTGTGTCCTTACCTGAGTGTGTGCTCACCTGAGTGTGTGTGTGCTCACCTGAGTATGAATGTGCTCACCTGAGTGTGTGCTCACCTGAGTGTGTTCTCATTTGAGTGTGAGTGTTCTCACCTGAGTGTGTGCTCACCTGAGTGAGTGTGTGCTCATTTAAGTGTGTGCTTACCTGAGTGCGTGCTCACCTAAGTGTGTGTGCTCACCTGAGTGTGTGCTCACCTGAGAGTGTGCTCACCTAAGTGCGAATGTGCTCAACTGAGTGTTTGTGTGCTCACCTCAGTGTGTGCTCACCAGAGTGTGTGCTCACCTGGTGTGAGTTCTCACCTGAGTTTAAGTGTGCTCACCTGAGTGTGTGGTGGTCACCTGAGTGTGTGCTCACCTGTGTGTGAGTGCAAACCTGATTGTGAGGGTGCTCACCTGAGTGTGTGCTCACCTGAGTACATGCTCACCTAAGTGTGTGTGCTCACGTGAGTGTGCTCAGTTGAGTGTGCGTGCTCACCTGAGTGTTTGTGCTCACCTGAGTGTGTGTGTGCTCACCTGAGTGTCTGCTCACCTGAGTGTGAGTGCTCAGCTGAGTGTGAGTGTGCTCACCTGTGTGTGTGTTGGTCACATGAGTGTGTGCTCACCTGAGTGTGCGTGTGCTCACCTGAGTGTTTGTGTGCTCACCTGAGTGTGTGCTCACCTGAGTGTGTGCTCACCTGAGTGTGAGTGCTCACCTGAGTGTGAGTGTGCTCACCTGAGTGTGTGCTCAGCTGAGTGAGTGTGTGCTCACCTGAGTGTGTGCTCACCTGAGTGTGTGTGTGCTCATCTGAGTGTGCGTGTGCTCACCTGAGTGGGTGTGTGCTCACCTGAGTGTTAGCGTGCTCACCTGAGTGTGTGTGCTCACCTGAGTGTGAGTGTGCTCACCTGAGTGTTTGCTCACCTGAGTGTGAGCGTTCGCCTGAGTGTGAGTGCTCACCTGAGTGTGTGCTCATTTGAGTGAGTGTGTGCTCACCTGAGTGTGTGCTCACCTGAGTGTGTGTGTGCTCACCTGAGTATGAATGTGCTCACCTGAGTGTGTGCTCACCTGAGTGTGTGCTCACCTGAGTGCGAGTGTGCTCACCTGAGTGTGTGTGCGCTCACCTGAGTGTGTGCTCACCTGTGTGTGTACTTACCTGAGAGAGTGCTCACCTGTGGGTGAGTGTGCTCACCAGAGTGTGTGGTGGTCACCTGAGTGTGTGCTCACCTGAGTGTGAGTGTGCTCATCTGAGTGTGTGTGTGCTCACCTGAGTGTGTGTGTGCTCACCTGAGTGTGTGCTCACCTGAGTGTGAGTGCTCACCTGGGTGTGAGTGTGCTCACCTGAGTGTGTGCTCACCTGAGTGTGTCCTCACCAGAGTGTGTGCTCACCTGAGTGTTTGTGCTTACCAGAATGTATGTGTGCTCACCTGAGTGTGTGCTCACCTGAGTGCGAGTGTGCTCACCTGAGTGTGTGTGTGCTCACCTGAGTGTGTGCTCACCTGAGTGTGTGCTCACCTTAGTGTGAGTGTGCTCATTTGAGTGTGAGCTCACCTGAGTGAATGTGTGCTCACTTGAGTGTGTGTGTGCTCACCTGAGTGTGTGCTCACCTAAGTGCGTGCTCACCTGAGTTTGTGTGCTCACCTGAGTGTGTTTGCACACCTGAGAGTGTGCTCACCTGAGTGTGAGTGTGCTCACCTGAGTGTGTGTTGGACACCTGAGTGTGTGCTCACCTGAGTGTGAGTGTGCTCATCTGAGTGTGTGTGTGCTCACCTGAGTGTGTGCTCAACTGAGTGTGTGGTGGTCACCTGAGTGTGTGCTCACCTGAGTGTGTGCTCACCTGAGTGTGAGTGCTCATCTGAGTGTGAGTGTGCTCACCTGAGAGTGTGTGCTCAGCTGAGTGAGTGTGTGCTCACGTGAGTATGTGCTCACCTGAGTGTGTGCTCACCTGAGTGTGTGTGTGCTCACCTGAGTGTGAGTGTGCTCACCTGAGTGTTTGCTCACCTGAGTGTGAGCGTTCACCTGAGTGTGTGTGCTCACCTGAGTGTGTGCTTATTTGAGTGTGTCCTTACCTGAGTGTGTGCTCACCTGAGTGTGTGTGCTCACCTGAGTATGAATGTGCTCACCTGAGTGTGTGCTCACCTGAGTGTGTTCTCATTTGAGTGTGAGTGTTCTCACCTGAGTGTGTGCTCACCTGAGTGAGTGTGTGCTCATTTGAGTGTGTGCTTACCTGAGTGCGTGCTCACCTAAGTGTGTGTGCTCACCTGAGTGTGTGCTCACCTGAGAGTGTGCTCACCTAAGTGCGAATGTGCTCAACTGAGTGTTTGTGTGCTCACCTCAGTGTGTGCTCACCAGAGTGTGTGCTCACCTGGTGTGAGTTCTCACCTGAGTTTAAGTGTGCTCACCTGAGTGTGTGGTGGTCACCTGAGTGTGAGTGTGCTCACCTGAGTGTGTGTGTGCTCACCTGAGTGTGAGTGTGCTCACCAGAGTGTGTGCTCACCTGAGTGTGAGTGCAAACCTGATTGTGAGGGTGCTCACCTGAGTGTGTGCTCACCTGAGTACATGCTCACCTAAGTGTGTGTGCTCACGTGAGTGTGCTCAGTTGAGTGTGCGTGCTCACCTGAGTGTTTGTGCTCACCTGAGTGTGTGTGTGCTCACCTGAGTGTCTGCTCACCTGAGTGTGAGTGCTCAGCTGAGTGTGAGTGTGCTCACCTGAGTGTGTGTTGGTCACATGAGTGTGTGCTCACCTGAGTGTGCGTGTGCTCACCTGAGTGTTTGTGTGCTCACCTGAGTGTGTGCTCACCTGAGTGTGTGCTCACCTGAGTGTGAGTGCTCACCTGAGTGTGAGTGTGCTCACCTGAGTGTGTGCTCAGCTGAGTGAGTGTGTGCTCACCTGAGTGTGTGCTCACCTGAGTGTGTGTGTGCTCATCTGAGTGTGCGTGTGCTCACCTGAGTGGGTGTGTTCTCACCTGAGTGTTAGCGTGCTCACCTGAGTGTGTGTGTGCTCACCTGAGTGTGAGTGTGCTCACCTGAGTGTTTGCTCACCTGAGTGTGAGCGTTCGCCTGAGTGTGAGTGCTCACCTGAGTGTGTGCTCATTTGAGTGAGTGTGTGCTCACCTGAGTGTGTGCTCACCTGAGTGTGTGTGTGCTCACCTGAGTATGAATGTGCTCACCTGAGTGTGTGCTCACCTGAGTGTGTGCTCACCTGAGTGCGAGTGTGCTCACCTGAGTGTGTGTGTGCTCACCTGAGTGTGTGCTCACCTGTGTGTGTACTTACCTGAGAGAGTGCTCACCTGTGGGTGAGTGTGCTCACCAGAGTGTGTGGTGGTCACCTGAGTGTGTGCTCACCTGAGTGTGAGTGTGCTCATCTGAGTGTGTGTGTGCTCACCTGAGTGTGTGTGTGCTCACCTGAGTGTGTGCTCACCTGAGTGTGAGTGCTCACCTGGGTGTGAGTGTGCTCACCTGAGTGTGTGCTCACCTGAGTGTGTCCTCACCAGAGTGTGTGCTCACCTGAGTGTTTGTGCTTACCAGAATGTATGTGTGCTCACCTGAGTGTGTGCTCACCTGAGTGCGAGTGTGCTCACCTGAGTGTGTGTGTGCTCACCTGAGTGTGTGCTCACCTGAGTGTGTGCTCACCTGAGTGTGAGTGTGCTCATTTGAGTGTGAGCTCACCTGAGTGAATGTGTGCTCACTTGAGTGTGTGTGTGCTCACCTGAGTGTGTGCTCACCTAAGTGCGTGCTCACCTGAGTTTGTGTGCTCACCTGAGTGTGTTTGCACACCTGAGAGTGTGCTCACCTGAGTGTGAGTGTGCTCACCTGAGTGTGTGTTGGACACCTGAGTGTGTGCTCACCTGAGTGTGAGTGTGCTCATCTGAGTGTGTGTGTGCTCACCTGAGTGTTAGTGTGCTCACCTGAGTGTGTGCTCACCTGAGTGTGAGTGCTCACCTGATTGTGAGTGTGCTCACCTGAGTGTGTGCTCACCTGAGTGTGTGCTCACTTGAGTGTGTGCTCACCTGAGTGTTTGTGCTTACCAGAATGTATGTGTGCTCACCTGAGTGTGTGCTCACCTGAGTGCGAGTGTGCTCACCTGAGTGTGTGTGTGCTCACCTGAGTGTGTGCTCACATGAGTGTGTGCTCACCTGAGTGTGAGTGTGCTCATTTGAGTGTGAGCTCACCTGAGAGAATGTGTGCTCACTTGAGTGTTTGTGTGCTCACCTGAGTGTGTGCTCACCTAAGTGCGTGCTCACCTGAGTTTGTGTGCTCACCTGAGTGTGTTTGCACACCTGAGAGTGTGCTCACCTGAGTGTGAGTGTGCTCACCTGAGTGTGTGTTGGACACCTGAGTGTGTGGTCACCTGAGTGTGAGTGTGCTCAACTGAGTGTGTGTGTGCTCACCTGAGTGTAAGTGTGCTCACCTGAGTGTGTGCTCACCTCAGTGTGTGCTCACTTGAGTGTGTGCTCAGTGCGTGAGTGTGTGCTCACCTGAGTGTTTGTGTGCTCACCTGAGTGTGTGTTCACCTGAGTTTGTGTGTGCTCACCAGAGTGTGAATGTGCTCACCTGAGTGTGTGCTCACCTGAGTGTGTGCTCATTTGAGTGTGAGTGTTCTCACCTGAGTGTGTGCTCACCTGAGTGAGTGTGTGCTCATTTGAGTGTGTGCTTACCTGAGTGCGTGCTCACCTAAGTGTGTGTGCTCACCTCAGTGTGTTTGCTCACCTGAGTGTGAGTGCAAACCTGATTGTTAGGGTGCTCACCTGAGTGTGTGCTCACCTGAGTACATGCTCACCTAATTGTGTGTGCTCACATGAGTGTGCTCAGTTGAGTGTGCGTGCTCACCTGAGTGTTTGTGCTCACCGGAGTGTGTGTGTGCTCACCTGAGTGTGAGTGTGCTAACCTGAGTGCTTGCTCACCTGAGTGTGAGCGTTCACTTGAGTGTGAGTGCTCACCTGAGTGTGTGTGTGCTCACCTGAGTGTGTGCTCACCTGAGTGTGAGTGTGCTCACCTGAGTGTGTGCTCACCTGAGTGTGTGTGTGCTCACCTGAGTGTGTGCTCACCTGATTATGAGTGTGCTCACCAGAGTGTGTGCTCACCTTAGTGTGTGCTCACCTGAGTGAGTGTGTGCTCATTTGAGTGTGTGCTTACCTGAGTGCGTGCTCACCTGAGTGTGAGTGTGCTCATTTGTGTGTGAGTTCACCTGAGTGAATGTGTGCTCACTTGAGTGTTTCTGTGCTCACCTGAGTGTGTGCTCACCTAAGTGCGTGCTCACCTGAGTTTGTGTGCTCACCTGAGTTTGTTTGCACACCTGAGAGTGTGCTCACCTGAGTGTGAGTGTTCTCACCTGAGTGTGTGCACACCTGAGTGTGAGTGCTCACCTGATTGTGAGGGTGCTCACCTGAGTGTGTGCTCACCTGAGTGAGTGCTCACTTGAGTGTGTGCTCAGTTCGTGAGTGTGTGCTCACAAGAGTTTTTGTGTGCTCACCTGAGTGTGTGCTCACCTAAGTTTGTGTGTGCTCACCAGAGTATGAATGTGCTCACCTGAGTGTGTGCTCACCTGAGTGTGTGCTCATTTGAGTGTGAGTGTTCTCACCTGAGTGTGTGCTCACCTGAGTGAGTGTGTGCTCATTTGAGTGTGTAATTACCTGAGTGCGTGCTCACCTGAGTGTGAGTGTGCTCACCTGAGTGTGTGTTGGACACCTGAGTGTGTGCTCACCTGAGTGTGAGTGTGCTCACCTGAGTGTGAGTGTGCTCACCTGAGTGTGTGTGTGCTCACCTGAGTGTGTGCTCACCTGAGTGTGAGTGCTCACCTGGGTGTGAGTGTGCTCACCTTAGTGTGTGCTCACCTGAGTGTGTGCTCACCAGAGTGTGTGCTCACCTGAGTGTTTGTGCTCACCAGAATGTATGTGTTCTCACCTGAGTGTGTGCTCACCTGAGTGCGAGTGTGCTCACCTGAATGTGTGTGTGCTCACCTGAGTGTGTGCTCACCTGAGTGTGTACTCACCTGAGTCTGAGTGTGCTCATTTGAGTGTGAGCTCACCTGAGAGAATGTGTGCTCACTTGAGTGTTTGTGTGCTCACCTGAGTGTGTGCTCACCTAAGTGCGTGCTCACCTGAGTTTGTGTGCTCACCTGAGTGTGTTTGCACACCTGAGAGTGTGCTCACCTGAGTGTGAGTGTGCTCACCTGAGTGTGTGTTGGACACCTGAGTGTGTGCTCACCTGAGTTTAAGTGTGCTCAACTGAGTGTGTGTGTGCTCACCTGAGTGTTAGTGTGCTCACCTGAGTGTGTGCTCACCTGAGTGTGTGCTCACTTGAGTGTGTGCTAAGTGCGTGAGTGTGTGCTCACCTGAGTGTTTGTGTGCTCATCTGAGTGTGTGCTCACCTGAGTTTCTGTGTGCTCACCAGAGTATGAATGTGCTCACCTGAGTGTGTGCTCACCTGAGTGAGTGTGTGCTCATTTGAGTGTGTGCTTACCTGAGTGCGTGCTCACCTAAGTGTGTGTGCTCACCTCAGTGTGTTTGCTCACCTGAGAGTGTGCTCACCTAAGCGCGAATGTGCTCAACTGAGTGTTTGTGTGCTCAACTGAGTGTTTGTGCTCACCTGAATGTGTGTGTGCTCACCTGAGTGTGTGCTCACCTGAGTGCGAGTGTGCTCACCTGAGTGTGTGTGTGCTCACCTGAGTGTGTGCTCACCTGTGTGTGTGCTCACCTGAGTGTGTGCTCACCTGAGTGTGAGTGTGCTCATTTGAGTGTGTGCTCACCTGTGTTAATGTGTGCTCACCTGAGTGTTTGTGTGCTCACCTGAGTGTGTGCTCACCTGAGTGTGTGCTCACCTTAGTGTGTGGTGGTCACCTGAGTGTGTGCTCACCTGAGTGTGAGTGTGCTCACCTGAGTGTGTGCTCACCTGAGTGTGAGTGCTCACCTGAGTGTGTGCTCACCTGAGTGTGTGCTCACCTAAGAGCGTGCTCACCTGAGTGTGTGTGCTCACCTGAGTGTGTTTGCACACCTGAGAGTGTGCTCACCTGAGTGTGCGGCGGTCGCCTGAGTGTGTGCTCACCTGAGTGTTTGTGTGCTCACCTGAGTGTGTGCTCACCTGAGAGCGTGCTCACCTGAGGGCGTGCTCACCTGAGTGTGTGTGCTCACCTGAGTGTGTGTGTGCTCACCTGATTGTGAGTGTGCTCACCTGAGTGTGTGCTCACCTGAGTGTGTGCTCACCTGAGTGTGTGGTGGTCACATGAGTGTGTGCTCACCTGAGTGTGTGTGTGCTCACCTGAGTGTGTGCTCATCTGAGTGTGTGTGTGCTCACGTGAGTGTGAGTGTGCTCACTTGAATGTGTACTCACCTGAGTGTGAGTGCTCACCTGAGTGTGTGCTCACCTGAGTGTGTGTGTGCTCACCTGAGTGTGTGTGCTCAACTGAGTGTGAGTGTGCTCACCTGAGTGTGTGCTCACCTGAGTGTGAGTGCTCACCTGAGTGTGTGCTCACCTGAGTGTGTGTGTGCTCACCTGAGTGTTTGTGTGCTAACCTGAGTGTGTGCTCACCTGAGTGCGTGCTCACCTGAGTGTGTGTGCTCACCTGAGTGTGTTTGCACACCTGAGAGAGTGCTCACCTGAGTGTGAGTGTGCACACCTGAGTGTGTCCTCACCTGAGTGTGAGTTCTCACCTGAGTTTAAGTGTGCTCACCTGAGTGTGTGGTGGTCACCTGAGTGTGTGCTCACCTGAGTGTGAGTGTGCTCACCTGAGTATGTGTGTGCACACCTGAGTGTGAGTGTGCTCACATGAGTGTGTGCTCACCTGAGTGTGAGTGCAAACGTGATTGTGAGGGTGCTCACCTGAGTGTGTGCTCACCTGAGTACATGCTCACTTAAGTGTGTGTGCTCACCTGAGTGTGCTCAGTTGAGTGTGCGTGCTCACCTGAGTGTTTGTTCTCACCTGAGTGTGTGTGTGCTCACCTGAGTGTCTGCTCACCTGAGTGTGAGTGCTCAGCTGAGTGTGAGTGTGCTCACCTGAGTGTGTGGTGGTCACATGAGTGTGTGCTCACCTGAGTGTGTGTGTGCTCACCTGAGTGTGTGCTCACCTGAGTGTGAGTGTGCTCACCTGAGTCTGTGCTCAGCTGAGTGAGTGTGTGCTCACCTGAGTGTGTGCTCACCTGAGTGTATGTGTGCTCACCTGAGTGTGAGTGTGATCACCTGAGTGGGTGTGTGCTCACCTGAGTGTGTGCTCATTTGAGTGTGAGTGTTCTCACCTGAGTGTGTGCGCACCTGAGTGAGTGTGTGCTCATTTGAGTGTGTGCTTACCTGAGTGCGTGCTCACCTAAGTGTGTGTGTTCACCTCAGTGTGTTTGCTCACCTGATTGTGTGCTTACCTAAGTGTGAATGTGCTCAACTGAGTGTTTGTGTGCTCACCAGAGTGTGTGCTCACCTGAGTGTTTGTGCTCACCTGAATGTGTGTGTGCTCACCTGAGTGTGTGCTCACCTGAGTGCGAGTGTGCTCACCTGAGTGTGTGTGTGCTCGAGGAGTGTGTGCTCACCTGTGTGTGTGCTCAACTGAGTGTGTGCTAACCTGAGTGTGAGTGTGCTCAGTTGAGTGTGTGCTCACCTCAATGAATGTGTGCTCACCTGAGTGTTTGTGTTCTCACCTGAGTGTGTGCTCACCTGAGTGCGTGCTCACCTGAGTGTGTGTGCTCATTTGAGTATGTTTGCTCACCTGAGAGTGTGCTCACCTGAGTGCGTGCTCACCTGAGTGTGTGTGCTCACCTGAGTGTGTGTGTGGTCACCTGAGTGTGTGCTCACCTGAGTGTGAGTGTGCTCACCTGAGTGTGTGTCTGCTCACCTGAGTGTGAGTGTGCTCACCTGAGTGTGTGCTCACCTGAGTGTGAGTGCTCACCTGATTGTGAGGGTGCTCACCTGAGTGTGTGCTCACCTGAGTGTGTGCTCATTTGAGTGTGAGTGTGCTCATTTGAGTATGTGCTCACCTGTGTGAATGTGCGCTCACCTGAGTGTTTGTGTGCTCACCTGAGTGTGTGCTCACCCGAGAGTGTGCTCACCTGAGTGTGTGTGCTCACCTGAGTGTGTTTGCTCACCTGAGAGTGTGCTCACCTGAGTGCGTGCTCACCTGAGTGTGTGTGCTCACCTGAGTGTGTGTGTGCTCACCTGAGTGTTTGTGTGCTCACCTGAGTGTGTGCTCACCTGAGTGCGTGCTCACCTGATTGTGTGAGCTCAACTGAGTGTGTTTGCACACCAGAGAGTGTGCACACCTGAGTGTGAGTGTGCTCACCTGAGTGTGTGTGTGGTTACCTGTGTGCTCACCTGAGTGTGAGTGTGCTCACCTGAGTGTGTGTGTGCTCACCTGAGTGTGAGTGTGCTCACCAGATTGTGTGCTCACCTGAGTGTGAGTGCTCACCTGAGTGTGAGTCTGCTCACCTGAGTGTGTGCTCATCTAAGTGTGTGCTCACCTGAGTGTGTGCTCACCTGAGTGCATGCTCGCCTGAGTGTGTGTGCTCACCTGAGTGTGTGTGTGCTCACCTGAGTGTGTGCTCACCTGAGTGCTTGCTCACCTGAGTGTGTGTGCTCACCTGAGTGTGAGTGTGCTCATCTGAGTGTGTCTGTGCTCACGTGAGTGTGAGTGTGCTCACCTAAGTGTGTGCTCACCTGAGTGTGAGTGCTCACCTGAGTGTGTGGTGGTCACCTGAGTGTGTCCTCAGCTGAGTGTGGGTGTGCTCACCTGAGTGTGTGTGTGCAAACCTGGGTGTGAGTGTGCTCACGTGAGTGTGTGCTCCCCTGAGTGTGAGTGCTCACCTGAGTGTGAGTGTGCTCACCTGAGTGTGTGTGTGCTCACCTGAGTGTGTGCTCACCTGAGTGTGTGCTCACCTGAGTGTGAGTGTGCTCACCTGAGTGTGTGCTCACCTGAGTGCGAGTGCTCACCTGATTGTGAGTGTTCTCACCTGAGTGTGTGCTCACCTGAGTGTGTGCTCACTTGAGTATGTGCTCACATGAGTGAGTGTGTGCTTACCTGAGTGTGTGTGTGCTCACCTAAGTGTGTGCTCACCTGAAAGCGTGCTCACCTGAGTGTGTGTGCTCACCTGAGTGTGTTTGCTCACCTGAGAGTGTGCTCACCTGAGTGCGTGCTCACCTGAGTGTGTGTGCTCACCTGAGTGTGTCCTCACCTGAGTGTGAGTGCTCACCTGAGTGTAAGTGTGCTCACCTGAGTGTGTGGTGGTCACCTGAGTGTGTGCTCACCTGAGTATGAGTGTGCTCACCTGAGTGTGTGTGTGCTCACCTGAGTGTGAGTGTGCTCACCTGAGTGTGTGCTCACCTGAGTGTTAGTGCAAACCTGATTGTGAGGGTGTTCACCTGAGTGTGTGCTCACCTGAGTACATGCTCACCTGTGTGTGCTCACCTGAGTGTGCTCAGTTGAGTGTGCGTGCTAACCTGAGTGTTTGTGCTCACCTGAGTGTGTGTGTGCTCACCTGAGTGTGTGTGTGCTCACCTGAGTGTGAGTGTGCTCACCGGAGTGTGTGTCCTCATCTGAGTGTGAGTGCTCACCTGAGTGTAAGTGTGCTCACCTGAGTGTGTACTCAGCTGAATGAGTGTGTGCTCACCTGAGTGTGTGCTCACCTGAGTCTGCGTGTGCTCACCTGAGTGTGCGTGTGCTCACCTGAGTGCGTGTGTGCTCACCTAAGTGTGTGCTCACCTGAGTATTAGCGTGCTCACCTGAGTGTGTGTGTGCTCACCTGAGTGTGAGTGTGCTCTCCTGAGTGTTTGCTCACCTGAGTGTGAGCGTTCACCTGCGCGCGAGTGCTCATCTGAGTGTGTGCTCATTTGAGTGAGTGTGTGCTCACCTGAGTGTGTGCTCACCTGAGTGTGTGTGTGCTCACATGAGTATGAGTGTGCTCACCTGAGTGTGTGCTCACCAGAGTGTGTGCTCACCTGTGTGTGTGCTCACCTGAGTGTGTGTGTCCTCACCTGAGTGTGTGCTCACCTGAGTGAATGTGTGCTCACCTGAGTGTTTGTGTGCTCACCTGAGTGTGTGCTCACCTGAGTGCGTGCTCACCTGAGTGTGTGTGCTCATTTAAGTGTGTTTGCTCACCTGAGAGTGTGCTCACCTGAGTGCGTGCTCACCTGAGTGTGTGTGCTCACCTTAGTGTGTATGCGTTCACCTGAGTGTGTGTGCTCACCTAAGTGTGTGTGTGCTCACCTGAGTGTGTGTGTGGTCATCTGAGTGTGTGTGTGGTCACCTGAGTGTGTGCTCACCTGAGTGTGAGTGTCCTCACCTGAGTGTGTTTGTGCTCACCTGAGTGTGAGTGTGCTCACCTGACTGTGAGTGTGCTCACCAGATTGTGTGCTCACCTGAGTGTGAGTGCTCACCTGAGTGTGAGTCTGCTCACCTGAGTGTGTGCTCATCTAAGTGTGTGCTCACCTGAGTGTGTGCTCACCTGAGTGCATGCTCGCCTGAGTGTGTGTGCTCACCTGAGTGTGTGTGTGCTCACCTGAGTGTGTGCTCACCTGAGTGCGTGCTCACCTGAGTGTGTGTGCTCACCTGAGTGTGAGTGTGCTCATCTGAGTGTTTCTGTGCTCACGTGAGTGTGAGTATGCTCACCTGAATGTGTACTCACCTGAGAGTGAGTGCTCACCTGAGTGTGTGCTCACCTGAGTGTGTGTGTGCTCACCTGAGTGTGTGTGCTCAACTGAGTGTGAGTGTGCTCACCTGAGTGTGTGCTCACTTGAGTGTGAGTGCTCACCTGAGTGTTTGTGTGCTCAACTGAGTGTGTGCTCACCTGAGTGCGTGCTCACCTGAGTGTGTGTGCTCATCGAGTGTGTTTGCACACCTGAGAGAGTGCTCACCTGAGTGTGAGTGTGCTCACCTGTGTATGTCCTCACCTGAGTGTGATTGCTCTCCTGAGTGTAAGTGTGCTCACCTGATTGTGTGGTGGTCATCTGAGTCTGTGCTCACCTGAGTGCGAGTGCTCATCTGAGTGTGTGCTCATTTGTGTGAGTGTGTGCTCACCTGAGTGTGTGTGCTCAACTGAGTGTGAGTGTGATCACCTGAGTGTGTTCTCACCTGAGTGTGAGTGCTCACCTGAGTGTTTCTGTGCTCCACTGAGTGTGTGCTCACCTGAGTGCGTGCTCACCCTAGTGTGTCTGCTCACCTGAGTGTGTTTGCACACCTGAGAGAGTGCTCACCTGAGTGTGAGTGTGCTCACCTGAGTATGTCCTCACCTGAGTGTGAGTGCTCACCTGAGTGTAAGTGTGCTCACCTGAGTGTGTGGTGGTCACCTGAGTGTGTGCTCAGCTGAGTGCGAGTGTGCTCACCTGAGTGTGTGTGTGCTCACCTGGGTGTGAGTGTGCTCACGTGAGTGTGTGCTCCCCTGAGTGTGAGTGCTCACCTGAGTGTGTGTGTGCTCACCTGAGTGTGTGCTCACCTGATTGCGTGCTCACCTGAGTGTGTGTGCTCACCTGAGTGTGAGTGTGCTCACCTGAGTGTGTGTGTGCTCACCTGAGTGTGTGCTCACCTGAGTGTGTGCTCACCTGAGTGTGAGTGTGCTCACCTGAGTGTGTGCTCACCTGAGTGCGAGTGCTCACCTGATTGTGAGTGTTCTCACCTGAGTGTGTGCTCACCTGAGTGTGTGCTCACTTGAGTGTGTGCTCACCTGAGTGAGTGTGTGCTTACCTGAGTGTTTGTGTGCTCACCTAAGTGTGTGCTCACCTGAAAGCGTGCTCACCTGAGTGTGTGTGCTCACCTGAGTGTGTTTGCTCACCTGAGAGTGTGCTCACCTGAGTGCGTGCTCACCTGAGTGTGTGTGCTCACCTGAGTGTGTCCTCACCTGAGTGTGAGTGCTCACCTGAGTGTAAGTGTGCTCACCTGAGTGTGTGGTGGTCACCTGAGTGTGTGCTCACCTCAGTGTGTGCTCACTTGAGTGTGTGCTCAGTGCGTGAGTGTGTGCTCACCTGAGTGTTTGTGTGCTCACCTGAGTGTGTGTTCACCTGAGTTTGTGTGTGCTCACCAGAGTGTGAATGTGCTCACCTGAGTGTGTGCTCACCTGAGTGTGTGCTCATTTGAGTGTGAGTGTTCTCACCTGAGTGTGTGCTCACCTGAGTGAGTGTGTGCTCATTTGAGTGTGTGCTTACCTGAGTGCGTGCTCACCTAAGTGTGTGTGCTCACCTCAGTGTGTTTGCTCACCTGAGTGTGAGTGCAAACCTGATTGTTAGGGTGCTCACCTGAGTGTGTGCTCACCTGAGTACATGCTCACCTAATTGTGTGTGCTCACATGAGTGTGCTCAGTTGAGTGTGCGTGCTCACCTGAGTGTTTGTGCTCACCGGAGTGTGTGTGTGCTCACCTGAGTGTGAGTGTGCTAACCTGAGTGCTTGCTCACCTGAGTGTGAGCGTTCACTTGAGTGTGAGTGCTCACCTGAGTGTGTGTGTGCTCACCTGAGTGTGTGCTCACCTGAGTGTGAGTGTGCTCACCTGAGTGTGTGCTCACCTGAGTGTGTGTGTGCTCACCTGAGTGTGTGCTCACCTGATTATGAGTGTGCTCACCAGAGTGTGTGCTCACCTTAGTGTGTGCTCACCTGAGTGAGTGTGTGCTCATTTGAGTGTGTGCTTACCTGAGTGCGTGCTCACCTGAGTGTGAGTGTGCTCATTTGTGTGTGAGTTCACCTGAGTGAATGTGTGCTCACTTGAGTGTTTCTGTGCTCACCTGAGTGTGTGCTCACCTAAGTGCGTGCTCACCTGAGTTTGTGTGCTCACCTGAGTTTGTTTGCACACCTGAGAGTGTGCTCACCTGAGTGTGAGTGTTCTCACCTGAGTGTGTGCACACCTGAGTGTGAGTGCTCACCTGATTGTGAGGGTGCTCACCTGAGTGTGTGCTCACCTGAGTGAGTGCTCACTTGAGTGTGTGCTCAGTTCGTGAGTGTGTGCTCACAAGAGTTTTTGTGTGCTCACCTGAGTGTGTGCTCACCTAAGTTTGTGTGTGCTCACCAGAGTATGAATGTGCTCACCTGAGTGTGTGCTCACCTGAGTGTGTGCTCATTTGAGTGTGAGTGTTCTCACCTGAGTGTGTGCTCACCTGAGTGAGTGTGTGCTCATTTGAGTGTGTAATTACCTGAGTGCGTGCTCACCTGAGTGTGAGTGTGCTCACCTGAGTGTGTGTTGGACACCTGAGTGTGTGCTCACCTGAGTGTGAGTGTGCTCACCTGAGTGTGAGTGTGCTCACCTGAGTGTGTGTGTGCTCACCTGAGTGTGTGCTCACCTGAGTGTGAGTGCTCACCTGGGTGTGAGTGTGCTCACCTTAGTGTGTGCTCACCTGAGTGTGTGCTCACCAGAGTGTGAGTGCTCACCTGAGTGTGTGCTCACCTGAGTGTGTGTGTGCTCACCTGAGTGTTTGTGTGCTAACCTGAGTGTGTGCTCACCTGAGTGCGTGCTCACCTGAGTGTGTGTGCTCACCTGAGTGTGTTTGCACACCTGAGAGAGTGCTCACCTGAGTGTGAGTGTGCACACCTGAGTGTGTCCTCACCTGAGTGTGAGTTCTCACCTGAGTTTAAGTGTGCTCACCTGAGTGTGTGGTGGTCACCTGAGTGTGTGCTCACCTGAGTGTGAGTGTGCTCACCTGAGTATGTGTGTGCACACCTGAGTGTGAGTGTGCTCACATGAGTGTGTGCTCACCTGAGTGTGAGTGCAAACGTGATTGTGAGGGTGCTCACCTGAGTGTGTGCTCACCGGAGTACATGCTCACTTAAGTGTGTGTGCTCACCTGAGTGTGCTCAGTTGAGTGTGCGTGCTCACCTGAGTGTTTGTTCTCACCTGAGTGTGTGTGTGCTCACCTGAGTGTCTGCTCACCTGAGTGTGAGTGCTCAGCTGAGTGTGAGTGTGCTCACCTGAGTGTGTGGTGGTCACATGAGTGTGTGCTCACCTGAGTGTGTGTGTGCTCACCTGAGTGTGTGCTCACCTGAGTGTGAGTGTGCTCACCTGAGTCTGTGCTCAGCTGAGTGAGTGTGTGCTCACCTGAGTGTGTGCTCACCTGAGTGTATGTGTGCTCACCTGAGTGTGAGTGTGATCACCTGAGTGGGTGTGTGCTCACCTGAGTGTGTGCTCATTTGAGTGTGAGTGTTCTCACCTGAGTGTGTGCGCACCTGAGTGAGTGTGTGCTCATTTGAGTGTGTGCTTACTTGAGTGCGTGCTCACCTAAGTGTGTGTGTTCACCTCAGTGTGTTTGCTCACCTGATTGTGTGCTTACCTAAGTGTGAATGTGCTCAACTGAGTGTTTGTGTGCTCACCAGAGTGTGTGCTCACCTGAGTGTTTGTGCTCACCTGAATGTGTGTGTGCTCACCTGAGTGTGTGCTCACCTGAGTGCGAGTGTGCTCACCTGAGTGTGTGTGTGCTCGAGGAGTGTGTGCTCACCTGTGTGTGTGCTCAACTGAGTGTGTGCTAACCTGAGTGTGAGTGTGCTCAGTTGAGTGTGTGCTCACCTCAATGAATGTGTGCTCACCTGAGTGTTTGTGTTCTCACCTGAGTGTGTGCTCACCTGAGTGCGTGCTCACCTGAGTGTGTGTGCTCATTTGAGTATGTTTGCTCACCTGAGAGTGTGCTCACCTGAGTGCGTGCTCACCTGAGTGTGTGTGCTCACCTGAGTGTGTGTGTGGTCACCTGAGTGTGTGCTCACCTGAGTGTGAGTGTGCTCACCTGAGTGTGTGTCTGCTCACCTGAGTGTGAGTGTGCTCACCTGAGTGTGTGCTCACCTGAGTGTGAGTGCTCACCTGATTGTGAGGGTGCTCACCTGAGTGTGTGCTCACCTGAGTGTGTGCTCATTTGAGTGTGAGTGTGCTCATTTGAGTATGTGCTCACCTGTGTGAATGTGCGCTCACCTGAGTGTTTGTGTGCTCACCTGAGTGTGTGCTCACCCGAGAGTGTGCTCACCTGAGTGTGTGTGCTCACCTGAGTGTGTTTGCTCACCTGAGAGTGTGCTCACCTGAGTGCGTGCTCACCTGAGTGTGTGTGCTCACCTGAGTGTGTGTGTGCTCACCTGAGTGTTTGTGTGCTCACCTGAGTGTGTGCTCACCTGAGTGCGTGCTCACCTGATTGTGTGAGCTCAACTGAGTGTGTTTGCACACCAGAGAGTGTGCACACCTGAGTGTGAGTGTGCTCACCTGAGTGTGTGTGTGGTTACCTGTGTGCTCACCTGAGTGTGAGTGTGCTCACCTGAGTGTGTGTGTGCTCACCTGAGTGTGAGTGTGCTCACCAGATTGTGTGCTCACCTGAGTGTGAGTGCTCACCTGAGTGTGAGTCTGCTCACCTGAGTGTGTGCTCATCTAAGTGTGTGCTCACCTGAGTGTGTGCTCACCTGAGTGCATGCTCGCCTGAGTGTGTGTGCTCACCTGAGTGTGTGTGTGCTCACCTGAGTGTGTGCTCACCTGAGTGCTTGCTCACCTGAGTGTGTGTGCTCACCTGAGTGTGAGTGTGCTCATCTGAGTGTGTCTGTGCTCACGTGAGTGTGAGTGTGCTCACCTAAGTGTGTGCTCACCTGAGTGTGAGTGCTCACCTGAGTGTGTGGTGGTCACCTGAGTGTGTCCTCAGCTGAGTGTGGGTGTGCTCACCTGAGTGTGTGTGTGCAAACCTGGGTGTGAGTGTGCTCACGTGAGTGTGTGCTCCCCTGAGTGTGAGTGCTCACCTGAGTGTGAGTGTGCTCACCTGAGTGTGTGTGTGCTCACCTGAGTGTGTGCTCACCTGAGTGTGTGCTCACCTGAGTGTGAGTGTGCTCACCTGAGTGTGTGCTCACCTGAGTGCGAGTGCTCACCTGATTGTGAGTGTTCTCACCTGAGTGTGTGCTCACCTGAGTGTGTGCTCACTTGAGTATGTGCTCACATGAGTGAGTGTGTGCTTACCTGAGTGTGTGTGTGCTCACCTAAGTGTGTGCTCACCTGAAAGCGTGCTCACCTGAGTGTGTGTGCTCACCTGAGTGTGTTTGCTCACCTGAGAGTGTGCTCACCTGAGTGCGTGCTCACCTGAGTGTGTGTGCTCACCTGAGTGTGTCCTCACCTGAGTGTGAGTGCTCACCTGAGTGTAAGTGTGCTCACCTGAGTGTGTGGTGGTCACCTGAGTGTGTGCTCACCTGAGTATGAGTGTGCTCACCTGAGTGTGTGTGTGCTCACCTGAGTGTGAGTGTGCTCACCTGAGTGTGTGCTCACCTGAGTGTTAGTGCAAACCTGATTGTGAGGGTGTTCACCTGAGTGTGTGCTCACCTGAGTACATGCTCACCTGTGTGTGCTCACCTGAGTGTGCTCAGTTGAGTGTGCGTGCTAACCTGAGTGTTTGTGCTCACCTGAGTGTGTGTGTGCTCACCTGAGTGTGTGTGTGCTCACCTGAGTGTGAGTGTGCTCACCGGAGTGTGTGTCCTCATCTGAGTGTGAGTGCTCACCTGAGTGTAAGTGTGCTCACCTGAGTGTGTACTCAGCTGAATGAGTGTGTGCTCACCTGAGTGTGTGCTCACCTGAGTCTGCGTGTGCTCACCTGAGTGTGCGTGTGCTCACCTGAGTGCGTGTGTGCTCACCTAAGTGTGTGCTCACCTGAGTATTAGCGTGCTCACCTGAGTGTGTGTGTGCTCACCTGAGTGTGAGTGTGCTCTCCTGAGTGTTTGCTCACCTGAGTGTGAGCGTTCACCTGCGCGCGAGTGCTCATCTGAGTGTGTGCTCATTTGAGTGAGTGTGTGCTCACCTGAGTGTGTGCTCACCTGAGTGTGTGTGTGCTCACATGAGTATGAGTGTGCTCACCTGAGTGTGTGCTCACCAGAGTGTGTGCTCACCTGTGTGTGTGCTCACCTGAGTGTGTGTGTCCTCACCTGAGTGTGTGCTCACCTGAGTGAATGTGTGCTCACCTGAGTGTTTGTGTGCTCACCTGAGTGTGTGCTCACCTGAGTGCGTGCTCACCTGAGTGTGTGTGCTCATTTAAGTGTGTTTGCTCACCTGAGAGTGTGCTCACCTGAGTGCGTGCTCACCTGAGTGTGTGTGCTCACCTTAGTGTGTATGCGTTCACCTGAGTGTGTGTGCTCACCTAAGTGTGTGTGTGCTCACCTGAGTGTGTGTGTGGTCATCTGAGTGTGTGTGTGGTCACCTGAGTGTGTGCTCACCTGAGTGTGAGTGTCCTCACCTGAGTGTGTTTGTGCTCACCTGAGTGTGAGTGTGCTCACCTGACTGTGAGTGTGCTCACCAGATTGTGTGCTCACCTGAGTGTGAGTGCTCACCTGAGTGTGAGTCTGCTCACCTGAGTGTGTGCTCATCTAAGTGTGTGCTCACCTGAGTGTGTGCTCACCTGAGTGCATGCTCGCCTGAGTGTGTGTGCTCACCTGAGTGTGTGTGTGCTCACCTGAGTGTGTGCTCACCTGAGTGCGTGCTCACCTGAGTGTGTGTGCTCACCTGAGTGTGAGTGTGCTCATCTGAGTGTTTCTGTGCTCACGTGAGTGTGAGTATGCTCACCTGAATGTGTACTCACCTGAGAGTGAGTGCTCACCTGAGTGTGTGCTCACCTGAGTGTGTGTGTGCTCACCTGAGTGTGTGTGCTCAACTGAGTGTGAGTGTGCTCACCTGAGTGTGTGCTCACTTGAGTGTGAGTGCTCACCTGAGTGTTTGTGTGCTCAACTGAGTGTGTGCTCACCTGAGTGCGTGCTCACCTGAGTGTGTGTGCTCATCGAGTGTGTTTGCACACCTGAGAGAGTGCTCACCTGAGTGTGAGTGTGCTCACCTGTGTATGTCCTCACCTGAGTGTGATTGCTCTCCTGAGTGTAAGTGTGCTCACCTGATTGTGTGGTGGTCATCTGAGTCTGTGCTCACCTGAGTGCGAGTGCTCATCTGAGTGTGTGCTCATTTGTGTGAGTGTGTGCTCACCTGAGTGTGTGTGCTCAACTGAGTGTGAGTGTGATCACCTGAGTGTGTTCTCACCTGAGTGTGAGTGCTCACCTGAGTGTTTCTGTGCTCCACTGAGTGTGTGCTCACCTGAGTGCGTGCTCACCCTAGTGTGTCTGCTCACCTGAGTGTGTTTGCACACCTGAGAGAGTGCTCACCTGAGTGTGAGTGTGCTCACCTGAGTATGTCCTCACCTGAGTGTGAGTGCTCACCTGAGTGTAAGTGTGCTCACCTGAGTGTGTGGTGGTCACCTGAGTGTGTGCTCAGCTGAGTGCGAGTGTGCTCACCTGAGTGTGTGTGTGCTCACCTGGGTGTGAGTGTGCTCACGTGAGTGTGTGCTCCCCTGAGTGTGAGTGCTCACCTGAGTGTGTGTGTGCTCACCTGAGTGTGTGCTCACCTGATTGCGTGCTCACCTGAGTGTGTGTGCTCACCTGAGTGTGAGTGTGCTCACCTGAGTGTGTGTGTGCTCACCTGAGTGTGTGCTCACCTGAGTGTGTGCTCACCTGAGTGTGAGTGTGCTCACCTGAGTGTGTGCTCACCTGAGTGCGAGTGCTCACCTGATTGTGAGTGTTCTCACCTGAGTGTGTGCTCACCTGAGTGTGTGCTCACTTGAGTGTGTGCTCACCTGAGTGAGTGTGTGCTTACCTGAGTGTTTGTGTGCTCACCTAAGTGTGTGCTCACCTGAAAGCGTGCTCACCTGAGTGTGTGTGCTCACCTGAGTGTGTTTGCTCACCTGAGAGTGTGCTCACCTGAGTGCGTGCTCACCTGAGTGTGTGTGCTCACCTGAGTGTGTCCTCACCTGAGTGTGAGTGCTCACCTGAGTGTAAGTGTGCTCACCTGAGTGTGTGGTGGTCACCTGAGTGTGTGCTCACCTGAGTATGAGTGTGCTCACCTGAGTGTGTGTGTGCTCACCTGAGTGTGAGTGTGCTCACCTGAGTGTGTGCTCACCTGAGTGTTAGTTCAAACCTGATTGTGAGGGTGTTCACCTGAGTGTGTGCTCACCTGAGTACATGCTCACCTGTGTGTGCTCATTTGAGTGTGCTCAGTTGAGTGTGCGTACTAACCTGAGTGTTTGTGCTCACCTGAGTGTGTGTGTGCTCACCTGAGTGTGTGTGTGCTCACCTGAGTGTGAGTGTGCTCACCGGAGTGTGTGTCCTCATCTGAGTGTGAGTGCTCACCTGAGTGTAAGTGTGCTCACCTGAGTGTGTGCTCACCTGAGTGCGTGTGTGCTCACCTGAGTGTGTGCTCACCTGAGTATTAGCGTGCTCACCTGAGTGTGTGTGTGCTCACCTGAGTGTGAGTGTGCTCTCCTGAGTGTTTGCTCACCTGAGTGTGAGCGTTCACCTGCGCGCGAGTGCTCATCTGAGTGTGTGCTCATTTGAGTGAGTGTGTGCTCACCTGAGTGTGTGCTCACCTGAGTGTGTGTGTGCTCACATGAGTATGAGTGTGCTCACCTGAGTGTGTGCTCACCAGAGTGTGTACTCACCTGTGTGTGTGCTCACCTGAGTGTGTGTGTCCTCACCTGAGTGTGTGCTCACCTGAGTGAATGTGTGCTCACCTGAGTGTTTGTGTGCTCACCTGAGTGTGTGCTCACCTGAGTGCGTGCTCACCTGAGTGTGTGTGCTCATTTAAGTGTGTTTGCTCACCTGAGAGTGTGCTCACCTGAGTGCGTGCTCACCTGAGTGTGTGTGCTCACCTGAGTGTGTATGCGTTCACCTGAGTGTGTGTGCTCACCTAAGTGTGTGTGTGCTCACCTGAGTGTGTGTGTGGTCATCTGAGTGTGTGTGTGGTCACCTGAGTGTGTGCTCACCTGAGTGTGAGTGTGCTCACCTGAGTGTGTGTGTGCTCACCTGAGTGTGAGTGTGCTCACCTGACTGTGAGTGTGCTCACCAGATTGTGTGCTCACCTGAGTGTGAGTGCTCACCTGAGTGTGAGTCTGCTCACCTGAGTGTGTGCTCATCTAAGTGTGTGCTCACCTGAGTGTGTGCTCACCTGAGTGCATGCTCGCCTGAGTGTGTGTGCTCACCTGAGTGTGTGTGTGCTCACCTGAGTGTGTGCTCACCTGAGTGCGTGCTCACCTGAGTGTGTGTGCTCACCTGAGTGTGAGTGTGCTCATCTGAGTGTTTCTGTGCTCACGTGAGTGTGAGTATGCTCACCTGAATGTGTACTCACCTGAGAGTGAGTGCTCACCTGAGTGTGTGCTCACCTGAGTGTGTGTGTGCTCACCTGAGTGTGTGTGCTCAACTGAGTGTGAGTGTGCTCACCTGAGTGTGTGCTCACTTGAGTGTGAGTGCTCACCTGAGTGTTTGTGTGCTCAACTGAGTGTGTGCTCACCTGAGTGCGTGCTCACCTGAGTGTGTGTGCTCATCGAGTGTGTTTGCACACCTGAGAGAGTGCTCACCTGATTGTGAGTGTGCTCACCTGTGTATGTCCTCACCTGAGTGTGAGTGCTCACCTGAGTGTAAGTGTGCTCACCTGATTGTGTGGTGGTCATCTGAGTCTGTGCTCACCTGAGTGCGAGTGCTCATCTGAGTGTGTGCTCATTTGTGTGAGTGTGTGCTCACCTGAGTGTGTGTGCTCAACTGAGTGTGAGTGTGCTCACCTGAGTGTGTTCTCACCTGAGTGTGAGTGCTCACCTGAGTGTTTCTGTGCTCCACTGAGTGTGTGCTCACCGGAGTGCGTGCTCACCCTAGTGTGTCTGCTCACCTGAGTGTGTTTGCACACCTGAGAGAGTGCTCACCTGAGTGTGAGTGTGCTCACCTGAGTATGTCCTCACCTGAGTGTGAGTGCTCACCTGAGTGTAAGTGTGCTCACCTGAGTGTGTGGTGGTCACTTGAGTGTGTGCTCAGCTGAGTGCGAGTGTGCTCACCTGAGTGTGTGTGTGCTCACCTGGGTGTGAGTGTGCTCACGTGAGTGTGTGCTCCCCTGAGTGTGAGTGCTCACCTGAGTGTGTGTGTGCTCACCTGAGTGTGTGCTCACCTGATTGCGTGCTCACCTGAGTGTGTGTGCTCACCTGAGTGTGAGTGTGCTCACCTGAGTGTGTGTGTGCTCACCTGAGTGTGTGCTCACCTGAGTGTGTGCTCACCTGAGTGTGAGTGTGCTCACCTGAGTGTGTGCTCACCTGAGTGCGAGTGCTCACCTGATTGTGAGTGTTCTCACCTGAGTGTGTGCTCACCTGATTGTGTGCTCACTTGAGTGTGTGCTCACCTGAGTGAGTGTGTGCTTACCTGAGTGTTTGTGTGCTCACCTAAGTGTGTTCTCACCTGAAAGCATGCTCACCTGAGTGTGTGTGCTCACCTGAGTGTGTTTGCTCACCTGAGAGTGTGCTCACCTGAGTGCGTGCTCACCTGAGTGTGTGTGCTCACCTGAGTGTGTCCTCACCTGAGTGTCAGTGCTCACCTGAGTGTAAGTGTGCTCACCTGAGTGTGTGGTGGTCACCTGAGTGTGTGCTCACCTGAGTGTGAGTGTGCTCACCTGAGTGTGTGTGTGCTCACCTGAGTGTGAGTGTGCTCACCTGAGTGTGTGCTCACCTGAGTGTTAGTGCAAACCTGATTGTGAGAATGTTAACCTGAGTGTGTGCTCACCTGAGTACATGCTCACCTGTGTGTGCTCACCTGAGTGTGCTCAGTTGAGTGTGCGTGCTCACCTGAGTGTTTGTGCTCACCTGAGTGAGTGTGTGCTCACCTGAGTGTGAGTGCTCACTTGAGTGTGAGTGTGCTCACCTGAGTGTGTGCTCACCTTAGTGTGTGTGCTCACCTGAGTGTGTTTGCACAGCTGAGAGTGTGCTCACCTGAGTGTGAGTGTGCTCACCTCAGTGTGTGTGCTCACCTGAGTGTGAGTGCTCAAATGAGTGTGAGTGTGCTCACCTGAGTGTGTACTCAGCTGAATGAGTGTGTGCTCACCTGAGTGTGTGCTCACCTGAGTGTGTGTGTGCTCACCTGAGTGTGCGTGTGCTCACCTGAGTGCGTGTGTGCTCACCTGAGTGTGTGCTCACCTGAGTGTTAGCGTGCTCACCTGAGTGTGTGTGTGCACACCTGAGTGTGAGTGTGCTCACCTGAGTGCGTGCTCACCTGAGTGTGTGTGCTCACCTGAGTGTCTTTGCACACCTGAGAGAGTGCTCACCAGAGTGTGAGTGTGCTCACCTGAGTGTGTCCTCACCTGAGTGTGAGTGCTCACCTGAGTGTAAGTGTGCTCACCTGTGTGTGTGGTGTTCACCTGAGTGTGTGCTCGCCTGAGTGTCAGTCTGCTCACCTGAGTGTGTTTGTGCTCACCTGAGTGTGAGTGTGCTCACCTGAGTGCGTGCTCACCTGAGTGTGAGTGCTCACCTGAGTGTGAGTGTGCTCACCTGAGTGTGTGCTCACCTGAGTGTGTGCTGATCTGAGTGTCAGTGTGCTCAACTGAGTGTCTGTGTGCTCACCTTAGTGTGTGCTCACCTGAGTGTGAGTGCTCACCTGAGTGTGAGTGTGCTCACCTGAGTGTGTGCTCACGTGAGTATGTGCTCATCTGAGTGTGTGCTCACCTAAGTGAGTGTGTGCTCACCTGAGCGCATGCTCACCTGAGTGTGTGTGCTCACCTGAGTGTGAGTGTGCTCACCTGAGTGTGTGTGTGCTCACCTGAGTGTGAGTGTGCTCACCTGAGTGTGTGTGTGCTCACCTGAGTGTGAGTGTGCTCACCTGAATGTGTACTCCCCTGAGCGTGACTGCTCACCTGAGTGTGTGCTCACCTGAGTGTATGTGTTCTCACCTGAGTCTTTGTGTGCTCAACTGAGTGTTTGTGTGCTCACCTGAGTGTGTGCTCACCTGAGTGTGTGCTCACCTGAGTGTTTCTGCTCACCTGAATGTGTGTGTGCTCACCTGAGTGTGTGCTCACCTGAGTGCGAGTGTGCTCATCTGAGTGTGTGTGTGCTCACCTGAGTGTGTGTGCTCATCTGAGTGTGAGGGTGCTCACCTGAGTGTTTATTCACCAGAGTGTGAGCGCTCACCTGAGTGTGAGTGCTCACCTGAGTGTGTGCTCACCTGAGTGTGAGTGTGCTCACCTGAGTGTGTGCTCAGCTGAGTGAGTGTGTGCTCGCCAGAGCGTGTGCTCACCTGAGTGTGTACTCACCTGAGTGTGCGTGTGCTCACCTGAGTGTGTGTGTGCTCACCTAAGTGTGTGTGTGCTCACCTGAGTGTGTGTGTGTTCACCTGATTGTGAGGGTGCTCACCTGAGTGTGTTCTCACCTGTGTGCGTGATCACCTGAGTGTGTGTGCTCGCCTGAGTGTGTGTGTGCTCACCTGAGTGTGAGTGCTCACCTGAGTGCATGCTCACCTGATTGTGTGTGCTCACGGGAGTGTATGTGTGCTCACCTGAGTGTGTGCTCACCTGAGTGCGTGCTGACCTGAGTGTGTGTGCTCACCTGAGTGTGAGTGTTCTCACCTGAGTGTGTGTGTGCTCACCTGAGTGTGAGTGTGCTCACCTGAATGTGTACTCACCTGAGCGTGACTCCTCGCCTGAGTGTGTGCTCACCTGAGTTTGAGTGTGCTCACCTGAGTGTGTGTGTGCTCACCTGAATGTGAGCGTGCGCACCTGAGAGTGTGCTCACCTGAGTGTGTGTGCTCACCTGAGTGTGAGTGTGCTCACCTGAGTGTGTGCTCACCTGAGTGTGTGCTCACCTGAGTGTGTTCTCACCTGAGTGAGTGTGTGCTCACCTGAGTGTTTGTGTGCTCACCTGAGTGTGTGCTCACCTGAGTGCGTGCTCACCTGAGTGTGTGTGCTCACCTGAATGTGAGTGTGCTCACCTGAGTGTGTGTGTGCTCACCTGAGTGTGAGTGTGCTCACCTGAATGCGTACTCCCCTGAGCGTGACTGCTCACCTGAGTGTGTGCTCACCTGAGTGTGTGTGTGCTCACCTGAGTCTTTGTGTGCTCACCTGAGTGTTAGTGTGCTCACCTGAGTGTGTGCTCACCTGAGTGTGTGCTCAACTGAGTGTTTCTGCTCACCTGAGTGTTTGTGTTCTCACTTGAGTGTGTGCTCACCTGAGTGCGTGCTCACCTGAGTGCGTGCTCACGTGAGTGTGTGTGCTCACCTCAGTTTGAGAGTGCTCACCTGAGTGTGTGTGTGCTCACCTGAATGTGAGTGTGCTCAGCTGAGTGTGTGCTCACCTGAGTGTGAGTGCTCACCTGAGTGTGTGTGCTCACCTGAGTGTGTGTGTGCTCACCTGAGTCTGTGCTCACCTGAGTGTGAGTGCTCACCTGAGTGTGTCTTCACCTGAGTGTGTGTGTGCTCACCTTAGTGTTTGTGTGCTCACCTGAGTGTGTCCTCACCTGAGTGCGTGCTCACCTGAGTGTGTGTGCTCACCTGAGTGTGTTTCCACACCGGAGAGAGTGCTCACCTGAGTGTGAGTGTCCTCACCTGAGTGTGTCCTCACCTGAGTGTGAGTCCTCACCTGAGTGTGAGTGTGCTCACCTGAGTGTGTGGTGTTCATTTGAGTGTGTGCTCACCTGAGTGTGAGTGTGCTCACCTGAGTGTGTGCTCACCTGAGTGTGTGCTAATCTGAGTGTGTGCTCACTTAAGTGAGTGTATGCTCACCTGAGTTCATGCTCACCTGAGTGTGTGTGCTCACCTGAGTGTGTGTGTGCTCACCCGAGTGTGTGCTCACCTGAGTGCGTGCTCGCCTGAGTGTGTGTGCTCACCTGAATGTGACTGTGCTCACCTGTGTGTGTGTATGCTCACCTGAGTGTGAGTGTGCTCACCTGAATGTGTACTCACCTGAGCGTGACTGCTCACCTGAATGTGTGCTCACCTGAGTGTGAGTGTGCTCACCTGAGTGTGTGTGTGCTCACCTGAGTGTTAGTGTTCTCACCTGAGTGTGTGCTCACCTGAGTGTGTGCTCACCTGAGTGTTTCTGCTCACCTGAATGTGTGTCTGCTCACCTGAGTGTGTGCTCACCTGAGTGTGAGTGTGCTCACCTGAGTGTCTGTGCTCACCTGAGTGTGAGTGTGCTCACCTGAGTGTGTACTCACCAGAGTGTGAGTGCTCACCTGAGTGTGTGTGCTCACCTGAGTGTGTGCTCAGCTGAGTGTGAGTGTGCTCACCTGAGTGTGTGCTCACCTGAGTGTGAGTGCTCACCTAATTGTGAGGGTGCTAACCTGAGTGTGTGCCCACCTGAGTGCGTGGTCACCTGAGTGCGTGTGCTCATCTGAGTGTGTGTGTGCTCACCTGAGTGTGTGCTCACCTGAGTGTGAGTGTGCTCACCTGAGTGTGTGTGTGCTCACCTGAATGTGAGTGTGCTCAGCTGAGTGTGTGCTCACCTGAGTGTGAGTGCTCACCTGATTGTGAAAGTGCTCACCTGAGTGTGTGCTCACCTGCGTGTGTGCTCACCTGAGTGTGTTCTCACCTGAGTGAGTGTGTGCTCACCTGAGAGTGTGTGTGCTCACCTGAGTGTGTGCTCACCTGAGTGCGAGTGTGCTCACCTGAGTGTGTGTGTGCTCACCTGAGTGTGTGCTCACCTGAGTGTGAGTGTGCTCAATTGAGTGTGTGTTCACCTGAGTGAATGTGTGCTGACCTGAGAGTGTTTGTGCTCACCTGAGTGTGTGCTCACCTGAGTGCGTGCTCACCTGAGTGTGTGTGCTCACTTGAGAGTGTGCTCACCTGAGTGCGTGGTCACCTGAGTGTGTGTGCTCACCTGAGTGTGTGCTCAGCTGAGTGTGCGCGCACCTGAGTGTGTGCTCACCTGAGTGTGCGTGTGCTCACCTGAGTGGGTGTGTGCTCACCTGAGTGTATGCTCACCTCTGTGTGTGTGTGCTCACCTGAGTGTGAGCGTGCTCACCTGAGTGTGTGTGTGCTCACCTCAGTGTGAGTGTGCTCTCCTGAGTGTGTGCTCACCTGAGTGTGTGTGTGCACACTTGAGTGTGTGCTCACCTGAGTGTGAGTGTTTTCACCTGAGTGTGTGCTCACATGAGTGACTGTGTGCTCACCGGAGTGTTTGTGTGCTCACCTGAGTGTGTGCTCACCTGACTGCCTGCTCCCCTGATATGTGCTCAACTGAGTGTGAGTGTGCTCACCTGTGTTTGTGTGCTCACCTGAGTGTGTGCTAACCTGAGTGTGTACTCACCTGTGTGTGTGCTCACCTGAGTGTGCGTGTGCTCATTTGAGTGTGTTCTCACCTGAGTGAGTGTGTGCTCACCTGAGTGTTTGTGTGCTCACCTGAGTGTGTGCTCACCTGAGTGCGTGCTCACCTGAGTGTGTGTGCTCACCTGAGCGTGTTTGCTCACCTGAGAGTGTGCTCACCTGAGTGCGTGCTCACCTGAGTGTGTGTGCTCACCTGAGTGTGTGTGTGCTCACCTGAGAGTGTGCTCACCTGAGTGTGTGTGCTCACCTGAGTGTGTTTGCTCACCTGAGAGTGTGCTAACCTGAGTGCGTGCTCACCTGAGTGTGTGTGCTCACTTGAGTGTGTGTGTGCTCACCTGAGTCTTTGTGTGCTCACCTGAGTGCGAGTGTGCTCACCTGAGTGTGTGTGTGCTCACCTGAGTGCGTGCTCACCTGAGTGCGTGCTCACCTGAGTGTGTGTGCTCACCTGAGTGTGAGTGTGCTCACCTGAGTGTGTGTGTGCTCACGTGAGTGTGAGCGTGCTCACCTGAATGTGTACTCACCTGAGTGTGAGTGCTCAACTGAGTGTGTGCTCACCTAAGTGTGTGTGTGCTCACCTGAGTGTGAGTGCTCACCTGAGTGTGTCCTCACCTGAGTGTGTGTGTGCTCACCTGAGTGTTTGTGTGCTCACCTGAGTGTGTCCTCACCTGAGTGTGTGCTCACCTTAGTGTGTGTGCTCACCTGAGTGTGTTTGCACACCTGAGAGTGTGCTCACCAGAGTGAGAGTGTGCTCACCTGAGTGTGTCCTCACCTGAGTGTGAGTGCTCACATGAGTGTAAGTGTGCTGACCTGAGTGTGTGGTGTTCACCTGAGTGTGTGCTCACCTGAGTGTCCTTGTGCTCATCTGAGTGTGTGTGTGCTCACCTGAGTGTGAGTGTGCTCACCTGAGTGTGTGCTCATCTGAGTGTGAGTGCTCACCTGAGTGTGAGTGTGCTCACCTGAGTGTGTGCTCACCTGAGTGTGTGCTCATCTGAGTGTGTGCTCACCTAAGTGAGTGTGTGCTCACCTGAGTGCATGCTCACCTGAGTGTGTGTGCTCCCCTGAGTGTGAGTGCGCTCACCTGAGTGTGTGTGGTGCTCACCTGAGTGTGAGTGTGCTCACCTGAATGTGTACTCACCTGAGCGTGACTCCTCACCTGAGTGTGTGCTCACCTGAGTGTGAGTGTGCTCACCTGAGAGTGTCTGTGCTCACCTGAGTGTGATTGTGCGCACCTGAGTGTGTGCTCACCTGAGTGTGTGTGCTCACCTGATTGTGAATGTGCTCACCTGAGTGTGTGCTCACCTGAGTGTGTGTGCTCACCTGAGTGTGAGTGTGCTCACCTGAGTGTGTGCTCACCTGAGTGTGTGCTCACCTGAGTGTGTTCTCACCTGAGTGAGTGTGTGCTCACCTGAGTGTTTGTGTGCTCACCTGAGTGTGTGCTCACCTGAGTGCGTGCTCACCAGAGTGTGTGTGCTCACCTGAGTGTGTTTGCTCACCTGAGAGTGTGCTCACCTGAGTGCGTGCTCACCTGAGTGTGTGCTCACCTGAGTGTGTCTGCTCACCTGAGTGTGAGTGTGCTCACCTGAGTATGTGTGTGCTCACCTGAGTGTGAGTGAGCTCACCTGAATGTGTACTCACCTGAGTGCGACTGCTCACCTCAGTGTGTGCTCAGCTGAGTGAGTGTGTGCTCACCTGAGTGTGTGCTCACCTGACTGTGCGCTCACCTGAGTGTGCGTGTGCTCACCTGAGTGGGTGTGTGCTGACCTGAGTGTGTGCTCACCAGAGTGTGTGTGTGCTCACCAGAGTGTGAGCGTGCTCACCTGAGTGTGTGTGTGCTCACCTGAGTGTGAATGTGATCACCTGAGTGTGTGCTGACCTGAGTGTGAGCGCTCACCTGAGTCTGAGTGTTCTCACCTGAGTGTGTGCTCACCTGAGTGAGTGTGTGCTCACCTGAGTGTGTGCTAACCTGAGTGCGTGCTCACCTAAGTGTGTGTGCTCACCTCAGTGTGTTTTCTCACCTGAGAGTGTGCTCACCTAAGTGCGAATGTGCTCAACTGAGTGTGTGCTCACCTGAGTGTGTGCTCACCAGAGTGTGTGCTCACCTGAGAGTTTGTGCTCACCTGAATGTGTGTGTGCTCACCTGATTGTGTGCTCACCTGAGTGCGAGTGTGCTCACCTGAGTGTTTGTGTGCTCACATGAGTGTGTGCTCACCTGAGTGTGTGCTCACCTGAGTGTGAGTGTGCTCATTTGAGTGTGTGCTCACCTGAATGAATGTGTGCTCACCTGAGTATTTGTGTGCTCACCGGGGTCTGTGCTCAACTGAGTGCGTGCTCACCTAAGTGTGTGTGCTTACCTCAGTGTGTTTTCTCACCTGAGAGTGTGCTCACCTAAGTGCGAATGTGCTCAACTGAGTGTGTGCTCACCTGAGTGTGTGCTCACCAGAGTGTGTGCTCACCTGAGTGTTTGTGCTCACCTGAATGTGTGTGTGCTCACCTGATTGTGTGCTCACCTGAGTGCGAGTGTGCTCACCTGAGTGTGTTTGCTCAACTGAGAGTGTGCTCACCTGGGTGCATGCTCACCTGAGTGTGTGTGCTCACCTGAGTGTGTGTGTGGTCATCTGAGTGTGTGCTCACCTGAGTGTGTGTGCTCACCTGAGAGTGTGTGTGGTCATCTGAGTGTGTGCTCACCTGAGTGTGTGTATGCTCACCTGAGTGTGTGTGTGCACACCTGAGTGTGTGCTCACCTGAGTGTGTGCTCACCTGAGTGTGTGCTCATCTGAGTGTGAGTGTGCTCATTTGAGTGTGTGCTCACCTAAGTATGTGCTCACCTGAGTGTTTGTGTGCTCACCTGAGAGTGTGCTCACCTGAGTGTGTGCTCACCGGAGTGTGTGTGCTCACCAGAGTGTGCGTGTGGTCACCTGAGTGTGTGCTCACCTGAGTGTGAGTGTGCTCACCTGAATGTGTGTGTGCTCACCTGAGTGTGAGTGTGCTCACCTGAGTGTGTGCTCACCTGAATGTGTGCCCACCTTAGGGTGTGTGCTCATCTGAGTATGTGTGTGCTCACCTGAGTGTGTGCTCACCTGAGTGTGTGTGTGCTCACCTGAGTGTGTGTGCTCACCTGAGTGTGAGTGTGCTCACCTGAGTGTGTGCTCCGCTGAGTGAGTGTGTGCTCATCTGAGCGTGTGCTCACCTGAGTGCGTGCTCACCTGAGTGTGTGTGTGCTCACCTGAGTGGGTGTGTGCTCACTTAAGTGTGTGTGTGCTCTCCTGAGTGTGTGTGTGCTCACCTGAGTGTGAGTGTGCTCACCTGAGTGTGTGCTCACCTGAGTGTGAGTGCTCACCTGATTGTGAGGGTGCTCACCTGAGTGTGTGCGCTCACCTGAGTGCGTGTTCACCTGAGTGTGTGTGCTCACCTGAGTGTGTGTGTGCTCACCTGAGTGTGTGTGTGCTCACTTGTGTGTGAGTGTGCTCACCTGAGTGTGTGCTCACCTGAGTGTGCGTGCTCACCTGATTGTGATGGTGCTCACCTGAGTGTGTGCTCACCTGAGTGTGTGTGTGCTCATCTGAGTATGAGTGTGCTCACCTGAGTGTAAGTGCTCACCTAAGTGAGTGTGTGCTCACCTGAGTGCATGCTCACCTGAGTGTGTGTGCTCACCTGAGTGTGTGTGTGCTCAATTGAGTGTGAGTGTGCTCACCTGAGTGTGAGTGTGCTCACCTGAGTGTGTGTGTGCTTACCTGTGTGTGAGTGTGCTCACCTGAATGTGTACTCACCTGAGTGTGACTGCTCACCCGAGTGTGTGCTCACCTGAGTGTGTGTGTGCTCCCCTGAGTGTGTGCTCACCTGAGTGCGAGTGTGCTCACCTGAGTGTGAGTGTGCTCACCTGAGTGCGTGCTCACCTGAGTGCGTGCTCACCTGAGTGTGTGCTCACCTGAGTGTGAGTGTGCTCATTTGAGTGTGTGCTCACCTGAGTGAGTGTGTGCTCACCTGAGTGGGAGTGTGCTCACCTGAGTGTGTGTGTGCTCACCTGAGTGTGAGTGTGCTCACCTGAGTGTATGCTCACCTGAGTGTGAATGCTCACCTGATTGTGAGGGTGCTCACCTGAGTGTGTGCTCACCTGAGTGGGAGTGCTCACCTGAGGGTGTGATCAGCTGAGTGAGTGTGTGCTCACCTGAGCGTGTGCTCACCTGAGTGCGTGCTCACCTGAGTGTGCGTGTGCTCACCTGACTGGGTGTGTGCTCACCTAAGTGTGTGTGTGCTCACCTGAGTGTGTGTGTGCTCACCTGAGTGTGAGTGTGCTCACCTGAGTGTCTGCTCACCTGAGTGTCTGCTCACCTGAGTGTGTGTGTGCTCACCTGAGTGTGTGTGTGCTCACCTGAGTGTGAGTATGCTCACCTGAGTGTGTGTGTGCTCACCTGAGTGTGTGTGTGCTCACCTGAGTGTGTGCTCACCTGAGTGTGTGTGTGCTAACCTTAGTGTCTGCTCACCTGAGTTTGTGCTCATCTGAGAGTGAGTGTGCTCACCTGAGTGTGTGCTCACCAGAGTGTGTGCTCTCCTGAGTGTGTGTGTGCTCACCTGAGTGTGTGCTCACCTGAGTGTGTGAGTGCTCACCTGAGTGTGTGCCCACCTGAGTGTGCGTGTGCTCTCCTGACTGTGTGTGTGCTCATCTGAGTGTGTGTGTGCTCACCTGAGTGTTTTTGGGCTCACCTGTGTGTGTGCTCACCTGAGTGTGTGTGTGCTCACCAGAGTGAAGGTATGCTCATCTGAGTGTGTGCTCACCTGAGTGAGTGTGCGATCACCTGAGTGTGTGTGCTCACCTGAGTGTGTGCTCACCTGAGTGTGTGCTAACATGAGTGTGTGTGTTCACCTGAGTGTGAGTGTGCTCACCTGAGTGTTTGTGTGCCCACCTGAGTGTGAGTGTTCTCACCTGAGTGTGTGTGTGCTCACCTGAGTGTCTGCTCAGGTGAGTGTGTGTGCTCACGTGAGTGTGCGCTCACTTGATTGTGTGTGCTCATCTGAGTGTGTGTGCTCACCTGAGCGTGAGTGCGCTCACCTGAGTGTGTGCTCAGATGAGTGTGTATGTGTGCTCAGGTGAGTGTGTGGTTGCTCACCTGAGTGTGTGTGCTAAGCTGACTGTGAGTGTGCTCACCTGAGTGTGTTTGTGCTCACCGGAGTGTGTGTGTGCTCAACTGAGTGTGTGCTCACCTGAGTGTGAGTGTGCTCACCTGAGTGTGTGTGCTAAGCTAAGTGTGAATGTGCTCACCTGAGTGTCTGCACACCTGAATGTGTGCTCACCTGAGTGAGCGTGTGCTCACCTGTGTGTGTGCTCACCTGAGTGTGAGTGTGCTCCCCAAAGTGTGTGTGTGCTCACCTGAGTGTCTGCTCACCTGAGTGTGAGTGTGCTCACCTGAGTGTGTGCTCACCTGTGTGTGTGTGTGCTCAGCTGAGCGTTTGTGTGCTCACCTGGGTGTGTGGTTGCTCACCTGTGTGTGTGTGTGCTCACCCGAGTGTGAGTGTGCTCACCTGAGTGTGTACTCACCTGACTGTGTGCTCACCTTAGTGTGTGTGTGCTCACCTGTGTGTGTGTGTGCTCACCTGAGTGTGTGTGTGCTCACCTGAGTGTGTGCTCACCTGAGTGTGTGTGTGCTCACCTGAGTGTGTGCTCACCTGAGTGTGTGCTCACCTGAGTGTGAGCGTGCTCACCTGAGTGTGTGCTCACCTGAGTGTGTGCTCACCTGAGTGTGTGAGTGCTCACCTGAGTGTGTGCCCACCTGAGTGTGTGTGTGCTCACCAGAGTGTGTTCTCACCTGAGTGTGTGAGTGCTCACCTGAGTGTGTGCCCACCTGAGAGTGTGTGTGCTCACCTGAGTGTGTGAGTGCTCACCTGAGTGTGTGCCCACCTGTGTGTGCGCTCACCTGAGTGTGTGTGTGCTCACCTGAGTATGTGTGTGCTCAGGTGAGTGTGTGTGTGCTCACCTGAGTGTGTGTCCTCATCTGAGTTTGTGTGCTCACCTGAGTGTGTGTGTGCTCACCTGAGTGTGAGTGTGATCACCTGAGTGTGAGTGTGCTCACCTGAGTGTTTGTGTGGTCACCTGAGTGTGTGCTCACATGAGTGTGTGTGGTCACCTGAGTGTGAGTGTGCTTACCTGAGTGTGTGTGTGCTCACCTGAGTGTCTGCTCACGTGAGTCTGTGTGCTCACCTGAGTGTGTGCTCACCTGAGAGTGTGTGCTCATCTGAGTGTGTGTGTGTGCTCAGCTGAGTGTGTGTGCTCACCTGTGTGTCTGCTCACCTTACTGTGTGTTTGCTCACCTGAGTGTGTGCTCACCTGAGTGTGTGTGTGTGCTCAGCTGAGTGTGTGTGCTCACCTGTGTGTCTGCTCACCTTACTGTGTGTTTGCTCACCTGAGTGTGTGTGTGCTCACCTGAGTGTGTGTGTGCTCACCTGAGTGTGTGCTCACCTGAGTGTGTCTGTGCTCACCTGAGTGTGTGCTTACATGAGTGTGAGTGTGCTCACATGAGTATGTGGGTGCACACCTGAGTGTGTGTGCTCAGCTGAGTGTGAGTGTTCTCACCTGAGTGTGTGCTCACCTGAGTGTGTGTGTGCTGACCAGAGTGAGTGTGTGCTCACCTGACTGTGAGTATGCTCAACTGAATGTGTGTGTGCTCACCTGAGTGTGTGCTCACCTGAGTGTGTCTGTGCTCACCTGAGTGTGTGCTTACATGAGTGTGAGTGTGCTCACCTGAGTATGTGGGTGCACACCTGAGTGTGTGAGTGCTCACCCGAGTGTGAGTGTGGTCACCTGATTGTGTACTCACCTGACTGTGTGCTCACCTGCGTGTGTGTGTGCTCACCTGAGTGTGTGTGTGCTCACCTGAGTGTGTGTGTGCTCACATGAGTGTGTGCTCACCTGAGTGTGTGTGTGCTCACCTGAGTGTGTGCTCACCTGAATGTGTGCTCTCCTGAGTCTGTGTCTGCTCACCTGAGTGTGTGCTCCGCTGAGTGAGTGTGTGCTCACCTGAGTGTGTGCCCACCTGAGTGTGTGTGTTCTCACCTGACTGTGTGTGTGCTCACCTGAGTGTCTGCTCAGGTGAGTGTGTGTGCTCACGTGAGTGTGCGCTCACTTGATTGTGTGTGCTCATCTGAGTGTGTGTGCTCACCTGAGCGTGAGTGCGCTCACCTGAGTGTGTGCTCAGATGAGTGTGTATGTGTGCTCAGGTGAGTGTGTGGTTGCTCACCTGAGTGTGTGTGCTAAGCTGACTGTGAGTGTGCTCACCTGAGTGTGTTTGTGCTCACCGGAGTGTGTGTGTGCTCAACTGAGTGTGTGCTCACCTGAGTGTGAGTGTGCTCACCTGAGTGTGTGTGCTAAGCTAAGTGTGAATGTGCTCACCTGAGTGTCTGCACACCTGAATGTGTGCTCACCTGAGTGAGCGTGTGCTCACCTGTGTGTGTGCTCACCTGAGTGTGAGTGTGCTCCCCAAAGTGTGTGTGTGCTCACCTGAGTGTCTGCTCACCTGAGTGTGAGTGTGCTCACCTGAGTGTGTGCTCACCTGTGTGTGTGTGTGCTCAGCTGAGCGTTTGTGTGCTCACCTGGGTGTGTGGTTGCTCACCTGTGTGTGTGTGTGCTCACCCGAGTGTGAGTGTGCTCACCTGAGTGTGTACTCACCTGACTGTGTGCTCACCTTAGTGTGTGTGTGCTCACCTGTGTGTGTGTGTGCTCACCTGAGTGTGTGTGTGCTCACCTGAGTGTGTGCTCACCTGAGTGTGTGTGTGCTCACCTGAGTGTGTGCTCACCTGAGTGTGTGCTCACCTGAGTGTGAGCGTGCTCACCTGAGTGTGTGCTCACCTGAGTGTGTGCTCACCTGAGTGTGTGAGTGCTCACCTGAGTGTGTGCCCACCTGAGTGTGTGTGTGCTCACCAGAGTGTGTTCTCACCTGAGTGTGTGAGTGCTCACCTGAGTGTGTGCCCACCTGAGAGTGTGTGTGCTCACCTGAGTGTGTGAGTGCTCACCTGAGTGTGTGCCCACCTGTGTGTGCGCTCACCTGAGTGTGTGTGTGCTCACCTGAGTATGTGTGTGCTCAGGTGAGTGTGTGTGTGCTCACCTGAGTGTGTGTCCTCATCTGAGTTTGTGTGCTCACCTGAGTGTGTGTGTGCTCACCTGAGTGTGAGTGTGATCACCTGAGTGTGAGTGTGCTCACCTGAGTGTTTGTGTGGTCACCTGAGTGTGTGCTCACATGAGTGTGTGTGGTCACCTGAGTGTGAGTGTGCTTACCTGAGTGTGTGTGTGCTCACCTGAGTGTCTGCTCACGTGAGTCTGTGTGCTCACCTGAGTGTGTGCTCACCTGAGAGTGTGTGCTCATCTGAGTGTGTGTGTGTGCTCAGCTGAGTGTGTGTGCTCACCTGTGTGTCTGCTCACCTTACTGTGTGTTTGCTCACCTGAGTGTGTGCTCACCTGAGTGTGTGTGTGTGCTCAGCTGAGTGTGTGTGCTCACCTGTGTGTCTGCTCACCTTACTGTGTGTTTGCTCACCTGAGTGTGTGTGTGCTCACCTGAGTGTGTGTGTGCTCACCTGAGTGTGTGCTCACCTGAGTGTGTCTGTGCTCACCTGAGTGTGTGCTTACATGAGTGTGAGTGTGCTCACATGAGTATGTGGGTGCACACCTGAGTGTGTGTGCTCAGCTGAGTGTGAGTGTTCTCACCTGAGTGTGTGCTCACCTGAGTGTGTGTGTGCTGACCAGAGTGAGTGTGTGCTCACCTGACTGTGAGTATGCTCAACTGAATGTGTGTGTGCTCACCTGAGTGTGTGCTCACCTGAGTGTGTCTGTGCTCACCTGAGTGTGTGCTTACATGAGTGTGAGTGTGCTCACCTGAGTATGTGGGTGCACACCTGAGTGTGTGAGTGCTCACCCGAGTGTGAGTGTGGTCACCTGATTGTGTACTCACCTGACTGTGTGCTCACCTGCGTGTGTGTGTGCTCACCTGAGTGTGTGTGTGCTCACCTGAGTGTGTGTGTGCTCACATGAGTGTGTGCTCACCTGAGTGTGTGTGTGCTCACCTGAGTGTGTGCTCACCTGAATGTGTGCTCTCCTGAGTCTGTGTCTGCTCACCTGAGTGTGTGCTCCGCTGAGTGAGTGTGTGCTCACCTGAGTGTGTGCCCACCTGAGTGTGTGTGTGCTCACCTGACTGTGTGTGTGCTCACCTGAGTATTTGTGTGCTCAGCTGAATGTGAGTATGCTCACCTGAGTGTGTCCTCACCTGAGTGTGTGTGTGTGCTCAGCTTAGTGTGTATGTGCTCAGCTGAGTGTGTGCACACCTGAGTGTGTGCTCACCTGAGTGTGTGTGTGCTCACCTGACTGTGTGTGTGGTCACCTGAGTGTTTGTGGGCTCACCTGTGTGTGTGCTCACCTGAGTGTGTGCTCACATGAGTGTGTGTGTTCACCTGAGTGTGAGTGTGCTCACCTGAGTGTTTGTGTGCTCACCTGAGTGTTTGTGTGCTCACCTGAGTGTCTGATCACCTGAGTGTGTGCTCATCTGAGTGTCTGCTCACCTGAGTGTGTGCTCACCTGAGTCTGAGTGTGCTCACCTGAGTGTGTGTGTGCTCACCTGAGTGTCTGCTCACCTGAGTGTGTGTGTGCTCACCAGAGTGTGAGTGTGCTCACCTGAGTATTTGTGTGAGATCACCTGAGTGTGTGTGTGCTCACCAGAGTGTGTGCACACCTGAGTGTGTGCTCACCCGAGTTTGTGCGCTCACCTGAGTGTGAGTGTGATCACCTGAGTGTGATTGTGCTCACCTGAGTGTGTGTGTGCTCACCAAAGTGAGTGTATGCTCCCCTGAGAGTGCGCTCACCTGAGTGAGTGTGCGCTCACCTGAGTGTGTGTGCTCACCTGAGTGTGTGCTCACATGATTGCGTGTTGTCACCTGAGTGTGAGTGTGCTCACCTGAGCGTGTGCTCACCTGAGTGCAAGTGTGCTCACCTGAGTGTGTGCTCACCTGAGTGTGTGTTCTCACCTGAGTGTGTGCTCACCTGAGTGTGTGCTCACCTGAGTGTGTCTGTGCTCACATGAGTGTGTGCTCTCCTGAGTGTGTGTGTGCTCACCTGAGTGTGTGTGTGCTCACCTGTGTGTGTGTGTGCTCACCTGAGTGTCTGCTCACCTGAGTGTGAGTGTGCTCACCTGAGTGTGTGTGCTCAACTGAGTGTGAGTGTGCTCACCTGAGTGTGTGCTCACCTGAGTGTCTGCTCACCTGAGTGTGTGCTCACCTGAGTGCGAGTGTGCTCACCTGAGTGTGTGTGTGCTAACCTGAGTGTGTGCTCACCAGTGTGTGAGCTCACCTGAGTGTGTGTGTGCTCACCTGAGTGTGTGCACACCTGAGTGTGTGCTCACCTGAGTTTGTGCACTCACCTGAGTGTGAGTATGATCACCTGAGTGTGAGTATGCTCACCTGAGTGTGTGTGCTCACCTGAATGTGTGCTCACCTGAGTGTGTGCTCGCCTGAGTGAGTGTGTGCTCACCTAAGTGTGTGCTCACATGAGTGTGTGTGGTCACCTGAGTGTGAGTGTGCTCACCTGAGTGTTTGTGTGCTCACCTGAGTGTGAGTGTGATCACCTGACTGTGTGTGTACTCACCTGAGTGTCTGCTCACGTGAGTGTGTGTGGCCACCTGAGTGTATTCTCACCTGAGTGTGTGTGCACATCTGACTGTGTGTGTGCTCACCTGAGTGTGTGCTCACCTGAGTGTGAGTGTGCTCACCTGAGTGTGTGCTCACGTGAGTGTGTGCTCACCTGAGTGTGTGTGTGCTCACCTGAGTGTGTGCCCACCTGAGTGTATGTGTGCTCACCTGAGTGTGTGTGTGCTCACCTGAGTATGTATGTGCTCAGCTGAGTGTGAGTGTGCTCACCTGAGTGTGTGCTCACCTGAGTTTGTGCGCTCACCTGAGTGTGATTGTGATCGCCTCAGTGTGAGTGTGCTCACCTGAGTGTTTGTGTGGTCACCTGAGTGTGTGCTCACCTGAGTGTGCGTGCTCACCTGAGTGTGTGATCACATGAGTGCGTGCTCACATGAGTGTGTGTGGTCACCTGAGTATGAGTGTGCTCACCTGAGTGTGTGTGTGCTCACCTGAGTGTGAGTGTGCTCACCTGAGTGTGTGTTCTCACCTGAGTGTCAGCTCACGTGAGTGTGTGTGCTCATTTCAGTGTGTGCTCACCTGAGTGTGTGTGCTCATCGGAGTGTGTGTGTGCTCACCTGAGTGTGTGCTCACCTGAGTGTGTCTGTGCTCACCTGAGTGTGTGCTCACCTGAGTGTGTGTGTGCTCAGCTGAGTGTGTGTGTGCTCACCTGAGTGTGTGCTCACCTGAGTGTGTGTGTGCTCACCTGAGTGTGAGTGTGCTCACCTGAGTATGTGCTCACCTGAGTGTGTGCTCACCTGAGTGTGTCTGTGCTCACCTGAGTGTGTGCTCACCTGAGTGTGAGTGTGCTCACCTGAGTGTGTGTGTGCTCACCTGAGTGTGGGCTCCACTGCGTGTGAGTTTGCTCACCTGAGTGTGTGCTCACCTAAGCGTACGTGTGCTCACCTGAGTGTGTGTGTGCTCACCTGAGTGTGTGCTCACCTGAGTGTGTCCTCACTTGAGTGTGTGTGTACTCACCTGAGTGTGTGTGTGCTCACCTGAGTGTGTGTGTGCTCACATGAGTGTGTGCTCACCTGAGTGTGTGTGTGCTCACCTGAGTGTGTGCTCACCTGAATGTGTGCTCTCCTGAGTCTGTGTCTGCTCACCTGAGTGTGTGCTCCGCTGAGTGAGTGTGTGCTCACCTGAGTGTGTGCCCACCTGAGTGTGTGTGTGCTCACCTGACTGTGTGTGTGCTCACCTGAGTATTTGTGTGCTCAGCTGAATGTGAGTATGCTCACCTGAGTGTGTCCTCACCTGAGTGTGTGTGTGTGCTCAGCTTAGTGTGTATGTGCTCAGCTGAGTGTGTGCACACCTGAGTGTGTGCTCACCTGAGTGTGTGTGTGCTCACCTGACTGTGTGTGTGGTCACCTGAGTGTTTGTGGGCTCACCTGTGTGTGTGCTCACCTGAGTGTGTGCTCACATGAGTGTGTGTGTTCACCTGAGTGTGAGTGTGCTCACCTGAGTATTTGTGTGCTCACCTGAGTATTTGTGTGCTCACCTGAGTGTGTGTGTGCTCACCTGAGTGTCTGCTCACGTGAGTGTGTGTGCTCATCTGAGTGTGTGTGCTCACCTGAGCGTCTGCTCACCTGAGTGTGAGTGTGCTCACCTGAGTGTGAGACTGTTAACCTGAGTGTGTGGGTGCTCACCTGAGTGTGTGTGCTCAGCTGAGTGTGAGTGTGCTCACCTGAGTGTGTGCACACCTGAGTGTGTGCTCACCTGAGTGAGTGTGTGCTCACCTGAGTGTGTGCTCACCTGAGTGAGTGTGCTCACCAGAGTGAGTGTATGCTCACCTGAGTGTTTGTGTGCTCACCTGAGCGTCTGCTCACCTGAGTGTGTGTGTGCTCACCTGAGTGTGTACTCACCTAAGTGTGTGTGTGTGCTCAACTGAGTGTGTGAGTGCTTACCTGAGTGTGTTTTCACCAGAGTGTGTGTGTGCTCACCTGAGTGTGAGTGTGCTCACCTGAGTCTGTGCTCACTTGAGTGTGTGCTCACCTGAGTGTGTGTGTGCCCACCTGAGTGTGTGCTAATCTGAGTGTGAGTGTGCTCAGCTGAGTGTGAGTGTGCCCACCTGAGTGTCTGCTCACCTGAGAGGGTGCTCACCTGAGTGTCTGCTCAGTTCATTGTGTGCTCCCCTGAGTGTGAGCGTGCTCACCTGAGTGTGTGTGTGCTCACCTGTGTGTGTGCTCACCTGTGTGTGTCTGTGCTCACCTGAGTGTGTGCTCACCTGAGTGTGAGTGTGCTCACCTGAGTGTGTGGGTGCTCAACTGAGTGTGTGTGCTCAGCTGAGTGTGTGCTCACCTGAGTGTGTGCTCAGCAGAGTGTGAGTGTGCTCACCTGAGTGTGTGCCCACTTGAGTGTGTGTGTGCTCACCTGAGTGTTTGTGTGCTCACCTGAGTATGTGTGTGCTCAGCTCAGTGTGAGTGTGCTCACCTGTTTGTGTGCTCACCTGAGTGTGTGTGTGTGCTCAGCTTAGTGTGTATGTGCTCACCTGAGTGTGTGCACACCTGAGTGTGTGCTCACCTGAGTGTGTGTGTGCTCACCTGAGTGTGTGTGTGCTGACCTGAGTGTTTGTGTGCTCACCTGTGTGTCTGTTCACCTGAGTGTGAGTGTGCTCACCTGAATCTGTGTGTGCTCAGCTGAGTGTGTGTGCGCTCACCTGAGTGTGTGTGTGCTCACCTGAGTGTGTGCTCACCTGAGTATGTCTGTGCTCACCTGTGTGTGTGCTCACCTGAGTGTGAGTGTGCTCACATGAGTGTGTGGTTTCTCACCTGAGTGTGTGTGCTCACCTGAGTGTGAGTGTGCTCACATGAGTGTGTGTGGTCACCTGAGTGTGAGTGTGCTCACCTGAGTGTTTGTGTGTTCACCTCAGTGTGAGTGTGCTCACCTGAGTGTGTGTGTGCTCACCTGAGTGTCTGCTCACGTGAGTGTGTGTGCTCAGCTGATTGTGTGCTCACCTGAGTGCGTGTGTGCTCACCTGAGGGTGTGCTCACCTGAGTGTGTGCTCACATGAGTGTGTGTGGTCACCTGAGTGTGAGTGTGCTCACCTGAGTGTTTGTGTGTTCACCTCAGTGTGAGTGTGCTCACCTGAGTGTGTGTGTGCTCACCTGAGTGTCTGCTCACGTGAGTGTGTGTGCTCAGCTGATTGTGTGCTCACCTGAGTGCGTGTGTGCTCACCTGAGGGTGTGCTCAACTTATTGTGTGTGCGCTCACCAGAGTCAGTGTGTGGTCACCTGAGTGTGAGTGTGTTCACCTGAGTGTGTGGGTGCTCACCTGAGTGTGTGTGCTCAGCTGAGTGTGAGTGTGCTCACCTGAGTGTGTGCACACCTGAGTGTGTGCTCACCTGTGTGAGTGTGTGCTCACCTGAGTGTGTGCTCACATGAGTGTGAGTGTGCTCACCTGAGTGTGTGTGCGCTCACCTGAGTGTCTGCTCACCTGAGTGTGAGTGTTTACTCATCTGAGTGTGGGTGCGCTCACCTGAGTGTGTGCTCACCTGAGTGTAAGTGTGCTCACCTGAGTGTGTGCTCACCTGAGTGTCTGTGTTCTTAGCTGAGTGTGAGTGTGCTCACCTGAGTGCGTGCACACGTAACTGTGTGCTCACCTGTGTGTGTGTTTGATCACCTAAGTGTGTGCTCACCTGAGTGTGTGTGTGCTCACCTGAGTGTGTGGGTGCTCACCTGAGTGTATGTGCTCCGCTGAGTGTGAGTGTGCGCACCTGCGTGTGCGCACACCTGAGTGTGTGCTCACCTGTGTGAGTGTGTGCTCACCTGAGTGTGTGCTCACCCGAGTGTGAGTGTGCTCACCTGAGTGTGTCTGTGCTCACCTGAGTGTGTGCTCACCGGAGTGTGAGTGTGATCACCTGAGTGTGTCTGTGCTCCCTTGAGTGACTGCTCTCCTGAGTGTGTGCTCACCTGAGTTTGTGTGTGCTCACCTGAGTGTTTGTGTGCTCACCTGTGTGTGTTCACCTGAGTGTGAGTGTGCTCACCTGAGTGAATGTGCGCACAACTGAGTGTGTGTGCTCACTTGAGTGTCTGCTCACCTGAGTGTGTGCTCACATGAGTGTGTGTGGTCACCAGAGTGTGAGTGTGCTCACCTGAGTGTTTGTGTGCTCACCTGAGTGTGAGTGAGCTCACCTGAATGTGTGTTTGCTCAAATGAGTGTCTGCTCACGTGAGTGTGTATGCTCACCTGAGTGTGGGCTCACCTGAGTGTGTGTGCTCATCTGAGAGTGTGTGTGCTCTCCTGAGCGTCTGCTCACCTGAGTGTGAGTGTGCTCACCTGAGTGTGTGCTCACCTGAGTGTGTGCTCACCTGAGTGTGTGTGTGTGCTCAACTGAGTGCGTGTGTGCTCACCTGAGTGTGAGTGTGCTCACCTGAGTGTGTGTGTGCTCACCTGAGTCTGTGCTCACCTGAGTGTGTGCTCAGCTGAGTGTGAGTGTGCTCACCTGAGTGTGTGCCCACCTGAGTGTGTGTGTGCTCACCTGAGTGTTTGTGTGCTCACCTGAGTATGTGTGTGCTCAGCTGAGTGTGAGTGTGCTCACCTGTGTGTGTGCTCACCTGAGTGTGTGTGTGTGCTCAGCTTAGTGTGTATGTGCTGAGCTGAGTGTGTGCACACCTGAGTGTGTGCTCACCTGAGTGTGTGTATGCTCACCTGAGTGTTTGTGTGCTCACCTGTGTGTGTGTTCACCTGAGTGTGAGTGTGCTCACCTGAGTCTGTATGTGCTCACCTGAGTGTGTGTGTGCTCACCTGTGTGCGTGTGTGCTCACCTGAGTGTCTGCTCACCTGAATGTGAGTGTGCCCACCTGAGTGTTTGTGTGCTCACCTGAGTGTCTGATCACCTGAGTGTGTGCTCACCTGAGTGTCTGCTCACCTGAGTGTGTGCTCACCTGAGTCTGAGTGTGCTCACCTGAGTGTGTGTGTGCTCACCTGAGTGTCTGCTCACCTGAGTGTGTGTGTGCTCACCAGAGTGTGAGTGTGCTCACCTGAGTCTGTGTGTGAGCTCACCTGAGTGTGTGTGTGCTCACCAGAGTGTGTGCACACCTGAGTGTGTGCTCACCCGAGTTTGTGCGCTCACCTGAGTGTGAGTGTGATCACCTGAGTGTGATTGTGCTCACCTGAGTGTGTGTGTGCTCACCAAAGTGAGTGTATGCTCCCCTGAGAGTGTGCTCACCTGAGTGAGTGTGCGCTCACCTGAGTGTGTGTGCTCACCTGAGTGTGTGCTCACATGATTGCGTGTTGTCACCTGAGTGTGAGTGTGCTCACCTGAGCGTGTGCTCACCTGAGTGCAAGTGTGCTCACCTGAGTGTGTGCTCACCTGAGTGTGTGTTCTCACCTGAGTGTGTGCTCACCTGAGTGTGTGCTCACCTGAGTGTGTCTGTGCTCACATGAGTGTGTGCTCTCCTGAGTGTGTGTGTGCTCACCTGAGTGTGTGTGTGCTCACCTGTGTGTGTGTGTGCTCACCTGAGTGTCTGCTCACCTGAGTGTGAGTGTGCTCACCTGAGTGTGTGTGCTCAACTGAGTGTGAGTGTGCTCACCTGAGTGTGTGCTCACCTGAGTGTCTGCTCACCTGAGTGTGTGCTCACCTGAGTGCGAGTGTGCTCACCTGAGTGTGTGTGTGCTAACCTGAGTGTGTGCTCACCAGTGTGTGAGCTCACCTGAGTGTGTGTGTGCTCACCTGAGTGTGTGCACACCTGAGTGTGTGCTCACCTGAGTTTGTGCACTCACCTGAGTGTGAGTATGATCACCTGAGTGTGAGTATGCTCACCTGAGTGTGTGTGCTCATTTCAGTGTGTGCTCACCTGAGTGTGTGTGCTCATCTGAGTGTGTGTGTGCTCACCTGAGCATCTGCTCACCGGAGTGTGAGTGTGCTCACCTGAGTGTGTGCTCACCTGAGTGTGTGTGTGCTCAGCTGAGTGTGTGTGTGCTCACCTGAGTGTGTGCTCACCTGAGTGTGTGTGTGCTCACCTGAGTGTGAGTGTGCTCACCTGAGTATGTGCTCACCTGAGTGTGTGCTCACCTGAGTGTGTCTGTGCTCACCTGAGTGTGTGCTCACCTGAGTGTGAGTGTGCTCACCTGAGTGTGTGTGTGCTCACCTGAGTGTGTGCTCCACTGCGTGTGAGTTTGCTCACCTGAGTGTGTGCTCACCTAAGCGTACGTGTGCTCACCTGAGTGTGTGTGTGCTCACCTGAGTGTGTGCTCACCTGAGTGTGTCCTCACTTGAGTGTGTGTGTACTCACCTGAGTGTGTGTGTGCTCACCTGAGTGTGTGTGTGCTCACATGAGTGTGTGCTCACCTGAATGTGTGTGTGCTCACCTGAGTGTGTGCTCACCTGAATGTGTGCTCTCCTGAGTCTGTGTCTGCTCACCTGAGTGTGTGCTCCGCTGAGTGAGTGTGTGCTCACCTGAGTGTGTGCCCACCTGAGTGTGTGTGTGCTCACCTGACTGTGTGTGTGCTCACCTGAGTATTTGTGTGCTCAGCTGAATGTGAGTAGGCTCACCTGAGTGTGTCCTCACCTGAGTGTGTGTGTGTGCTCAGCTTAGTGTGTATGTGCTCAGCTGAGTGTGTGCACACCGGAGTGTGTGCTCACCTGAGTGTGTGTGTGCTCACCTGACTGTGTGTGTGGTCACCTGAGTGTTTGTGGGCTCACCTGTGTGTGTGCTCACCTGAGTGTGTGCTCACATGAGTGTGTGTGTTCACCTGAGTGTGAGTGTGCTCACCTGAGTGTTTGTGTGCTCACCTGAGTGTTTGTGTGCTCACCTGAGTGTGTGTGTGCTCACCTGAGTGTCTGCTCACGTGAGTGTGTGTGCTCATCTGAGTGTGTGTGCTCACCTGAGCGTCTGCTCACCTAAGTGTGAGTGTGCTCACCTGAGTGTGAGACTGTTAACCTGAGTGTGTGGGTGCTCACCTGAGTGTGTGTGCTCAGCTGAGTGTGAGTGTGCTCACCTGAGTGTGTGTACACCTGAGTGTGTGCTCACCTGAGTGAGTGTGTGCTCACCTGAGTGTGTGCTCACCTGAGTGTGAGTGTGCTCACCAGAGTGAGTGTATGCTCACCTGAGTGTTTGTGTGCTCACCTGAGCGTCTGCTCACCTGAGTGTGTGTGTGCTCACCTGAGTGTGTACTCACCTGAGTGTGTGTGTGTGCTCAACTGAGTGTGTGAGTGCTTACCTGAGTGTGTGCCCACCTGAGTGTGTGTGTGCTCACCAGAGTGTGTTCTCACCTGAGTGTGTGAGTGCTCACCTGAGTGTGTGCCCACCTGAGAGTGTGTGTGCTCACCTGAGTGTGTGAGTGCTCACCTGAGTGTGTGCCCACCTGTGTGTGCGCTCACCTGAGTGTGTGTGTGCTCACCTGAGTATGTGTGTGCTCAGCTTAGTATGTGTGTGCTCACCTGAGTGTGAGCTCCTCTGAGTGCGTGTGTGTGCTCAGGTGAGTGTGTGTGTGCTCACCTGAGTGTGTGTCCTCATCTGAGTTTGTGTGCTCACCTGAGTGTGTGTGTGCTCACCTGAGTGTGAGTGTGATCACCTGAGTGTGAGTGTGCTCACCTGAGTGTTTGTGTGGTCACCTGAGTGTGTGCTCACATGAGTGTGTGTGGTCACCTGAGTGTGAGTGTGCTTACCTGAGTGTGTGTGTGCTCACCTGAGTGTCTGCTCACGTGAGTCTGTGTGCTCACCTGAGTGTGTGCTCACCTGAGAGTGTGTGCTCATCTGAGTGTGTGTGTGTGCTCAGCTGAGTGTGTGTGCTCACCTGTGTGTCTGCTCACCTTACTGTGTGTTTGCTCACCTGAGTGTGTGCTCACCTGAGTGTGTGTGTGTGCTCAGCTGAGTGTGTGTGCTCACCTGTGTGTCTGCTCACCTTACTGTGTGTTTGCTCACCTGAGTGTGCGTGTGCTCACCTGAGTGTGTGTGTGCTCACCTGAGTGTGTGCTCACCTGAGTGTGTCTGTGCTCACCTGAGTGTGTGCTTACATGAGTGTGAGTGTGCTCACATGAGTATGTGGGTGCACACCTGAGTGTGTGTGCTCAGCTGAGTGTGAGTGTTCTCACCTGAGTGTGTGCTCACCTGAGTGTGTGTGTGCTGACCAGAGTGAGTGTGTGCTCACCTGACTGTGAGTATGCTCAACTGAATGTGTGTGTGCTCACCTGAGTGTGTGCTCACCTGAGTGTGTCTGTGCTCACCTGAGTGTGTGCTTACATGAGTGTGAGTGTGCTCACCTGAGTATGTGGGTGCCCACCTGAGTGTGTGAGTGCTCACCCGAGTGTGAGTGTGGTCACCTGAGTGTGTACTCACCTGACTGTGTGCTCACCTGCGTGTGTGTGTGCTCACCTGAGTGTATGTGTGCTCACCTGAGTGTTTGTGTGGTCACCTGAGTGTGTGCTCACATGAGTGTGTGTGGTCACCTGAGTGTGAGTGTGCTTACCTGAGTGTGTGTGTGCTCACCTGAGTGTCTGCTCACGTGAGTCTGTGTGCTCACCTGAGTGTGTGCTCACCTGAGAGTGTGTGCTCATCTGAGTGTGTGTGTGTGCTCAGCTGAGTGTGTGTGCTCACCTGTGTGTCTGCTCACCTTACTGTGTGTTTGCTCACCTGAGTGTGTGCTCACCTGAGTGTGTGTGTGTGCTCAGCTGAGTGTGTGTGCTCACCTGTGTGTCTGCTCACCTTACTGTGTGTTTGCTCACCTGAGTGTGTGTGTGCTCACCTGAGTGTGTGTGTGCTCACCTGAGTGTGTGCTCACCTGAGTGTGAGTGTGATCACCTGAGTGTGTGCTTACATGAGTGTGAGTGTGCTCACATGAGTATGTGGGTGCACACCTGAGTGTGTGTGCTCAGCTGAGTGTGAGTGTTCTCACCTGAGTCTGTGCTCACCTGAGTGTGTGTGTGCTGACCAGAGTGAGTGTGTGCTCACCTGACTGTGAGTATGCTCAACTGAATGTGTGTGTGCTCACCTGAGTGTGTGCTCACCTGAGTGTGTCTGTGCTCAACTGAGTGTGTGCTTACATGAGTGTGAGTGTGCTCACCTGAGTATGTGGGTGCACACCTGAGTGTGTGAGTGCTCACCCGAGTGTGAGTGTGGTCACCTGAGTGTGTACTCACCTGACTGTGTGCTCACCTGCGTTTGTGTGTGCTCACCTGAGTGTGTGTGTGCTCACCTGAGTGTGTGTGTGCTCACATGAGTGTGTGCTCACCTGAGTGTGTGTGTGCTCACCTGAGTGTGTGCTCACCTGAATGTGTGCTCTCCTGAGTCTGTGTCTGCTCACCTGAGTGTGTGCTCCGCTGAGTGAGTGTGTGCTCACCTGAGTGTGTGCCCACCTGAGTGTGTGTGTGCTCACCTGACTGTGTGTGTGCTCACCTGAGTATTTGTGTGCTCAGCTGAATGTGAGTATGCTCACCTGAGTGTGTCCTCACCTGAGTGTGTGTGTGTGCTCAGCTTAGTGTGTATGTGCTCAGCTGAGTGTGTGCACACCTGAGTGTGTGCTCACCTGAGTGTGTGTGTGCTCACCTGACTGTGTGTGTGGTCACCTGAGTGTTTGTGGGCTCACCTGTGTGTGTGCTCACCTGAGTGTGTGCTCACATGAGTGTGTGTGTTCACCTGAGTGTGAGTGTGCTCACCTGAGTGTTTGTGTGCTCACCTGAGTGTTTGTGTGCTCACCTGAGTGTGTGTGTGCTCACCTGAGTGTCTGCTCACGTGAGTGTGTGTGCTCATCTGAGTGTGTGTGCTCACCTGAGCGTCTGCTCACCTGAGTGTGAGTGTGCTCACCTGAGTGTGAGACTGTTAACCTGAGTGTGTGTGTGCTCACCTGAGTGTGTGTGCTCAGCTGAGTGTGAGTGTGCTCACCTGAGTGTGTGCACACCTGAGTGTGTGCTCACCTGAGTGAGTGTGTGCTCACCTGAGTGTGTGCTCACCTGAGTGTGAGTGTGCTCACCAGAGTGAGTGTATGCTCACCTGAGTGTTTGTGTGCTCACCTGAGCGTCTGCTCACCTGAGTGTGTGTGTGCTCACCTGAGTGTGTACTCACCTGAGTGTGTGTGTGTGCTCAACTGAGTGTGTGAGTGCTTACCTGAGTGTGTTTTCACCAGAGTGTGTGTGTGCTCACCTGAGTGTGAGTGTGCTCACCTGAGTCTGTGCTCACTTGAGTGTGTGCTCACCTGAGTGTGTGTGTACCCACCTGAGTGTGTGCTAATCTGAGTGTGAGTGTGCTCAGCTGAGTGTGAGTGTGCCCACCTGAGTGTCTGCTCACCTGAGAGGGTGCTCACCTGAGTGTCTGCTCAGTTCATTGTGTGCTCCCCTGAGTGTGAGCGTGCTCACCTGAGTGTGTGTGTGCTCACCTGTGTGTGTGCTCACCTGAGTGTGTGTGTGCTCACCTGAGTGTGTGCTCACCTGAGTGTGAGTGTGCTCACCTGAGTGTGTGGGTGCTCAACTGAGTGTGTGTGCTCAGCTGAGTGTGTGCTCACCTGAGTGTGTGCTCAGCAGAGTGTGAGTGTGCTCACCTGAGTGTGTGCCCACTTGAGTGTGTGTGTGCTCACCTGAGTGTTTGTGTGCTCACCTGAGTATGTGTGTGCTCAGCTCAGTGTGAGTGTGCTCACCTGTTTGTGTGCTCACCTGAGTGTGTGTGTGTGCTCAGCTTAGTGTGTATGTGCTCACCTGAGTGTGTGCACACCTGAGTGTGTGCTCACCTGAGTGTGTGTGTGCTCACCTGAGTGTGTGTGTGCTGACCTGAGTGTTTGTGTGCTCACCTGTGTGTCTGTTCACCTGAGTGTGAGTGTGCTCACCTGAATCTGTGTGTGCTCAGCTGAGTGTGTGTGCGCTCACCTGAGTGTGTGTGTGCTCACCTGAGTGTGTGCTCACCTGAGTGTGTGTGTGCTCACCTGTGTGTGTGCTCACCTGAGTGTGAGTGTGCTCACATGAGTGTGTGGTTTCTCACCTGAGTGTGTGTGCTCAGCTGAGTGTGAGTGTGCTCACCTGAGTGTATGCACACCTGAGTGTGTGCTCACCTGAGTGAGTGTGTGCTCACCTGAGTGTGTGCTCACCTGACTGTGAGTGTGCTCACCAGACTGAGTGTATGCTCACCTGAGAGTGTGCTCACCTGAGTGAGTGTGCGATCACCTGAGTGTGTGTGCTCACCTGAGTGTGTGCTCACCTGAGTGTGTGCTCACATGAGTGTGTGTGGTCACCTGAGTGTGAGTGTGCTCACCTGAGTGTTTGTGTGTTCACCTCAGTGTGAGTATGCTCACCTGAGTGTGTGTGTGCTCACCTGAGTGTCTGCTCACGTGAGTGTGTGTGCTCAGCTGAGTGTGTGCTCACCTGAGTGCGTGTGTGCTCACCTGAGGGTGTGCTCAACTTATTGTGTGTGCGCTCACCAGAGTCAGTGTGTGGTCACCTGAGTGTGAGTGTGTTCACCTGAGTGTGTGGGTGCTCACCTGAGTGTGTGAGCTCAGCTGAGTGTGAGTGTGCTCACCTGAGTGTGTGCACACCTGAGTGTGTGCTCACCTGAGTGTGTGTGCGCTCACCTGAGTGTCTGCTCACCTGAGTGTGAGTGTTTACTCATCTGAGTGTGGGTGCGCTCACCTGAGTGTGTGCTCACCTGAGTGTAAGTGTGCTCACCTGAGTGTGTGCTCACCTGAGTGTCTGTGTTCTTAGCTGAGTGTGAGTGTGCTCACCTGAGTGCGTGCACACGTAACTGTGTGCTCACCTGTGTGTGTGTTTGATCACCTAAGTGTGTGCTCACCTGAGTGTGAGTGTGCTCACCTGAGTGTGTGGGTGCTCACCTGAGTGTATGTGCTCCGCTGAGTGTGAGTGTGCGCACCTGCGTGTGCGCACACCTGAGTGTGTGCTCACCTGTGTGAGTGTGTGCTCACCTGAGTGTGTGCTCACCCGAGTGTCTCCTCACCTGAGTGTGTGCTCACCTAAGTGTTAGTGTGCTCACCTGAGTGTGTATGTGCTCACCTGAGTGTGTGCTCACCGGAGTGTGAGTGTGCTCACCTGAGTGTGTCTGTGCTCCCTTGAGTGACTGCTCTCCTGAGTGTGTGCTCACCTGAGTTTGTGTGTGCTCACCTGAGTGTTTGTGTGCTCACCTGTGTGTGTTCACCTGAGTGTGAGTGTGCTCACCTGAGTGAATGTGCGCACAACTGAGTGTGTGTGCTCACTTGAGTGTCTGCTCACCTGAGTGTGTGCTCACATGAGTGTGTGTGGTCACCAGAGTGTGAGTGTGCTCACCTGAGTGTTTGTGTGCTCACCTGAGTGTGAGTGAGCTCACCTGAATGTGTGTTTGCTCAAATGAGTGTCTGCTCACGTGAGTGTGTGTGCTCACCTGAGTGTGGGCTCACCTGAGTGTGTGTGCTCATCTGAGTGTGTGTGTGCCCTATTGAGCGTCTGCTCACCTGAGTGTGAGTGTGCTCACCTGAGTGTGTGCTCACCTGAGTGTGTGTGTGTGCTCAACTGAGTGTGTGTGTGCTCACCTGAGTGTGAGTGTGCTCACCTGAGTGTGTGTGTGCTCACCTGAGTCTGTGCTCACTTGAGTGTGTGCTCCCCTGAGTGTGAGTGTGCTAACCTGAGTGTGTGTGTGCTCACCTGTCTGTGTGCTCAGCTGTATGTGTGTGTGCTCACCTGAGTGTGTGCTCAGCTGAGTGTGAGTGTGCTCACCTGAGTGTGTGCCCACCTGAGTGTGTGTGTGCTCACCTGAGTGTTTGTGTGCTCACCTGAGTATGTGTGTGCTCAGCTGAGTGTGAGTGTGCTCACCTGTGTGTGTGCTCACCTGAGTGTGTGTGTGTGCTCAGCTAAGTGTGTATGTGCTGAGCTGAGTGTGTGCACACCTGAGTGTGTGCTCACCTGAGTGTGTGTATGCTCACCTGAGTGTTTGTGTGCTCACCTGTGTGTGTGTTCACCTGAGTGTGAGTGTGCTCACCTGAGTCTGTATGTGCTCACCTGAGTGTGTGTGTGCTCACCTGTGTGCGTGTGTGCTCACCTGAGTGTCTGCTAACCTGAATGTGAGTGTGCCCACCTGAGTGTTTGTGTGCTCACCTGAGTGTCTGATCACCTGAGTGTGTGCTCACCTGAGTGTCTGCTCACCTGAGTGTGTGCTCACCTGAGTCTGAGTGTGCTCACCTGAGTGTGTGTGTGCTCACCTGAGTGTCTGCTCACCTGAGTGTGTGTGTGCTCACCAGAGTGTGAGTGTGCTCACCTGAGTCTGTGTGTGAGCTCACCTGAGTGTGTGTGTGCTCACCAGAGTGTGTGCACACCTGAGTGTGTGCTCACCCGAGTTTGTGCGCTCACCTGAGTGTGAGTGTGCTCACCTGAGTGTGAGTGTGCTCACCTGAGTGTGTGTGTGCTCACCAAAGTGAGTGTATGCTCCCCTGAGAGTGCGCTCACCTGAGTGAGTGTGCGCTCACCTGAGTGTGTGTGCTCACCTGAGTGTGTGCTCACATGATTGCGTGTTGTCACCTGAGTGTGAGTGTGCTCACCTGAGCGTGTGCTCACCTGAGTGCAAGTGTGCTCACCTGAGTGTGTGCTCACCTGAGTGTGTGTTCTCACCTGAGTGTGTGCTCACCTGAGTGTGTGCTCACCTGAGTGTGTCTGTGCACACATGAGTGTGTGCTCTCCTGAGTGTGTGTGTGCTCACCTGAGTGTGTGTGTGCTCACCTGTGTGTGTGTGTGCTCACCTGAGTGTCTGCTCACCTGAGTGTGAGTGTGCTCACATGAGTGTGTGTGCTCAACTGAGTGTGAGTGTGCTCACCTGAGTGTGTGCTCACCTTAGTGTCTGCTCACCTGAGTGTGTGCTCACCTGAGTGCGAGTGTGCTCACCTGAGTGTGTGTGTGCTAACCTGAGTGTGTGCTCACCAGTGTGTGAGCTCACCTGAGTGTGTGTGTGCTCACCTGAGTGTGTGCACACCTGAGTGTGTGCTCACCTGAGTTTGTGCACTCACCTGAGTGTGAGTATGATCACCTGAGTGTGAGCATGCTCACCTGAGTGTGTGTGCTCACCTGAATGTGTGCTCACGTGAGTGTGTGTGGCCACCTGAGTGTATTCTCACCTGAGTGTGTGTGCACATCTGACTGTGTGTGTGCTCACCTGAGTGTCTGGTCACCTGAGTGTGTGCTCACCTGAGTGTGAGTGTGCTCACCTGAGTGTGTGCTCACCTGAGTGTGTGCTCTCCGGAGTGTGTGTGCACACCTGAGTGTGTGCTCACCTGAGTGTGTGTGTGCTCACCTGAGTGTGTGCCCACCTGAGTGTATGTGTGCTCACCTGAGTGTGTGTGTGCTCACCTGAGTATGTATGTGCTCAGCTGAGTGTGAGTGTGCTCACCTGAGTGTGTGCTCACCTGAGTTTGTGCGCTCACCTGAGTGTGATTGTGATCGCCTCAGTGTGAGTGTGCTCACCTGAGTGTTTGTGTGGTCACCTGAGTGTGTGCTCACCTGAGTGTGCGTGCTCACCTGAGTGTGTGATCACATGAGTGCGTGCTCACATGAGTGTGTGTGGTCACCTGAGTATGAGTGTGCTCACCTGAGTGTGTGTGTGCTCACCTGAGTGTGAGTGTGCTCACCTGAGTGTATGTTCTCACCTGAGTGTCAGCTCACGTGAGTGTGTGTGCTCATTTCAGTGTGTGCTCACCTGAGTGTGTGTGCTCATCTGAGTGTGTGTGTGCTCACCTGAGCATCTGCTCACCGGAGTGTGAGTGTGCTCACCTGAGTGTGTGCTCACCTGAGTGTGTGTGTGCTCAGCTGAGTGTGTGTGTGCTCACCTGAGTGTGTGCTCACCTGAGTGTGTGTGTGCTCACCTGAGTGTGAGTGTGCTCACCTGAGTATGTGCTCACCTGAGTGTGTGCTCACCTGAGTGTGTCTGTGCTCACCTGAGTGTGTGCTCACCTGAGTGTGAGTGTGCTCACCTGAGTGTGTGTGTGCTCACCTGAGTGTGGGCTCCACTGCGTGTGAGTTTGCTCACCTGAGTGTGTGCTCACCTAAGCGTACGTGTGCTCACCTGAGTGTGTGTGTGCTCACCTGAGTGTGTGCTCACCTGAGTGTGTCCTCACTTGAGTGTGTGTGTACTCACCTGAGTGTGTGTGTGCTCACCTGAGTGTTTGTGTGCTCACATGAGTGTGTGCTCACCTGAATGTGTGTGTGCTCACCTGAGTGTGTGCTCACCTGAATGTGTGCTCTCCTGAGTCTGTGTCTGCTCACCTGAGTGTGTGCTCCGCTGAGTGAGTGTGTGCTCACCTGAGTGTGTGCCCACCTGAGTGTGTGTGTGCTCACCTGACTGTGTGTGTGCTCACCTGAGTATTTGTGTGCTCAGCTGAATGTGAGTAGGCTCACCTGAGTGTGTGCTCACCTGAGTGTGTGTGTGTGCTCAGCTTAGTGTGTATGTGCTCAGCTGAGTGTGTGCACACCTGAGTGTGTGCTCACCTGAGTGTGTGTGTGCTCACCTGACTGTGTGTGTGGTCACCTGAGTGTTTGTGGGCTCACCTGTGTGTGTGCTCACCTGAGTGTGTGCTCACATGAGTGTGTGTGCTCATCTGAGTGTGTGTGCTCACCTGAGCGTCTGCTCACCTGAGTGTGAGTGTGCTCACCTGAGTGTGAGACTGTTAACCTGAGTGTGTGGGTGCTCACCTGAGTGTGTGTGCTCAGCTGAGTGTGAGTGTGCTCACCTGAGTGTGTGCACACCTGAGTGTGTGCTCACCTGAGTGAGTGTGTGCTCACCTGAGTGTGTGCTCACCTGAGTGTGAGTGTGCTCACCAGAGTGAGTGTATGCTCACCTGAGTGTTTGTGTGCTCACCTGAGCGTCTGCTCACCTGAGTGTGTGTGTGCTCACCTGAGTGTGTACTCACCTGAGTGTGTGTGTGTGCTCAACTGAGTGTGTGAGTGCTTACCTGAGTGTGTTTTCACCAGAGTGTGTGTGTGCTCACCTGAGTGTGAGTGTGCTCACCTGAGTCTGTGCTCACTTGAGTGTGTGCTCACCTGAGTGTGTGTGTGCCCACCTGAGTGTGTGCTAATCTGAGTGTGAGTGTGCTCAGCTGAGTGTGAGTGTGCCCACCTGAGTGTCTGCTCACCTGAGAGGGTGCTCACCTGAGTGTCTGCTCAGTTCATTGTGTGCTCCCCTGAGTGTGAGCGTGCTCACCTGAGTGTGTGTGTGCTCACCTGTGTGTGTGCTCACCTGAGTGTGTCTGTGCTCACCTGAGTGTGTGCTCACCTGAGTGTGTGCTCAGCAGAGTGTGAGTGTGCTCACCTGAGTGTGTGCCCACTTGAGTGTGTGTGTGCTCACCTGAGTGTTTGTGTGCTCACCTGAGTATGTGTGTGCTCAGCTCAGTGTGAGTGTGCTCACCTGTTTGTGTGCTCACCTGAGTGTGTGTGTGTGCTCAGCTTAGTGTGTATGTGCTCACCTGAGTGTGTGCACACCTGAGTGTGTGCTCACCAGAGTGTGTGTGTGCTCACCTGAGTGTGTGTGTGCTGACCTGAGTGTTTGTGTGCTCACCTGTGTGTCTGTTCACCTGAGTGTGAGTGTGCTCACCTGAATCTGTGTGTGCTCAGCTGAGTGTGTGTGCGCTCACCTGAGTGTGTGTGTGCTCACCTGAGTGTGTGCTCACCTGAGTATGTCTGTGCTCACCTGTGTGTGTGCTCACCTGAGTGTGAGTGTGCTCACATGAGTGTGTGGTTTCTCACCTGAGTGTGTGTGCTCAGCTGAGTGTGAGTGTGCACACCTGAGTGTGTGCTCACCTGAGTGAGTGTGTGCTCACCTGAGTGTGTGCTCACCTGACTGTGAGTGTGCTCACCAGACTGAGTGTATGCTCACCTGAGAGTGTGCTCACCTGAGTGAGTGTGCGATCACCTGAGTGTGTGTGCTCACCTGAGTGTGTGCTCACCTGAGTGTGTGCTCACATGAGTGTGTGTGGTCACCTGAGTGTGAGTGTGCTCACCTGAGTGTTTGTGTGTTCACCTCAGTGTGAGTGTGCTCACCTGAGTGTGTGTGTGCTCACCTGAGTGTGTTCTCACCTGAGTGTGTGTGCTCAGCTGATTGTGTGCTCACCTGAGTGCGTGTGTGCTCACCTGAGGGTGTGCTCAACTTATTGTGTGTGCGCTCACCAGAGTCAGTGTGTGGTCACCTGAGTGTGAGTGTGTTCACCTGAGTGTGTGGGTGCTCACCTGAGTGTTTGTGCTCACCTGAGTGTGAGTGTGCTCACCTGAGTGTGTGCACACCTGAGTGTGTGCTCACCTGTGTGAGTGTGTGCTCACCTGAGTGTGTGCTCACATGAGTGTGAGTGTGCTCACCTGAGTGTGTGTGCGCTCACCTGAGTGTCTGCTCACCTGAGTGTGAGTGTTTACTCATCTGAGTGTGGGTGCGCTCACCTGAGTGTGTGCTCACCTGAGTGTAAGTGTGCTCACCTGAGTGTGTGCTCACCTGAGTGTCTGTGTTCTTAGCTGAGTGTGAGTGTGCTCACCTGAGTGCGTGCACACGTAACTGTGTGCTCACCTGTGTGTGTGTTTGATCACCTAAGTGTGTGCTCACCTGAGTGTGTGTGTGCTCACCTGAGTGTGTGGGTGCTCACCTGAGTGTATGTGCTCCGCTGAGTGTGAGTGTGCGCACCTGAGTGTGCGCACACCTGAGTGTGTGTTCACCTGTGTGAGTGTGTGCTCACCTGAGTGTGTGCTCACCCGAGTGTGAGTGTGCTCACCTGAGTGTGTCTGTGCTCACCTGAGTGTGTGCTCACCGGAGTGTGAGTGTGATCACCTGAGTGTGTCTGTGCTCCCTTGAGTGACTGCTCTCCTGAGTGTGTGCTCACCTGAGTTTGTGTGTGCTCACCTGAGTGTTTGTGTGCTCACCTGTGTGTGTTCACCTGAGTGTGAGTGTGCTCACCTGAGTGAATGTGCGCACAACTGAGTGTGTGTGCTCACTTGAGTGTCTGCTCACCTGAGTGTGTGCTCACATGAGTGTGTGTGGTCACCAGAGTGTGAGTGTGCTCACCTGAGTGTTTGTGTGCTCACCTGAGTGTGAGTGAGCTCACCTGAATGTGTGTTTGCTCAAATGAGTGTCTGCTCACGTGAGTGTGTGTGCTCACCTGAGTGTGGGCTCACCTGAGTGTGTGTGCTCATCTGAGTGTGTGTGTGCTCTCCTGAGCGTCTGCTCACCTGAGTGTGAGTGTGCTCACCTGAGTGTGTGCTCACCTGAGTGTGTGCTCACCTGAGTGTGTGTGTGTGCTCAACTGAGTGCGTGTGTGCTCACCTGAGTGTGAGTGTGCTCACCTGAGTGTGTGTGTGCTCACCTGAGTCTGTGCTCACCTGAGTGTGTGCTCAGCTGAGTGTGAGTGTGCTCACCTGAGTGTGTGCCCACCTGAGTGTGTGTGTGCTCACCTGAGTGTTTGTGTGCTCACCTGAGTATGTGTGTGCTCATCTGAGTGTGAGTGTGCTCACCTGTGTGTGTGCTCACCTGAGTGTGTGTGTGTGCTCAGCTTAGTGTGTATGTGCTGAGCTGATTGTGTGCACACCTGAGTGTGTGCTCACCTGAGTGTGTGTATGCTCACCTGAGTGTTTGTGTGCTCACCTGTGTGTGTGTTCACCTGAGTGTGAGTGTGCTCACCTGAGTCTGTATGTGCTCACCTGAGTGTGTGTGTGCTCACCTGTGTGCGTGTGTGCTCACCTGAGTGTCTGCTCACCTGAATGTGAGTGTGCCCACCTGAGTGTTTGTGTGCTCACCTGAGTGTCTGATCACCTGAGTGTGTGCTCACCTGAGTGTCTGCTCACCTGAGTGTGTGCTCACCTGAGTCTGAGTGTGCTCACCTGAGTGTGTGTGTGCTCACCTGAGTGTCTGCTCACCTGAGTGTGTGTGTGCTCACCAGAGTGTGAGTGTGCTCACCTGAGTCTGTGTGTGAGCTCACCTGAGTGTGTGTGTGCTCACCAGAGTGTGTGCACACCTGAGTGTGTGCTCACCCGAGTTTGTGCGCTCACCTGAGTGTGAGTGTGATCACCTGAGTGTGATTGTGCTCACCTGAGTGTGTGTGTGCTCACCAAAGTGAGTGTATTCTCCCCTGAGAGTGTGCTCACCTGAGTGAGTGTGCGCTCACCTGAGTGTGTGTGCTCACCTGAGTGTGTGCTCACATGATTGCGTGTTGTCACCTGAGTGTGAGTGTGCTCACCTGAGCGTGTGCTCACCTGAGTGCAAGTGTGCTCACCTGAGTGTGTGCTCACCTGAGTGTGTGTTCTCACCTGAGTGTGTGCTCACCTGAGTGTGTGCTCACCTGAGTGTGTCTGTGCTCACATGAGTGTGTGCTCTCCTGAGTGTGTGTGTGCTCACCTGAGTGTGTGTGTGCTCACCTGTGTGTGTGTGTGCTCACCTGAGTGTCTGCTCACCTGAGTGTGAGTGTGCTCACCTGAGTGTGTGTGCTCAACTGAGTGTGAGTGTGCTCACCTGAGTGTGTGCTCACCTGAGTGTCTGCTCACCTGAGTCTGTGCTCACCTGAGTGTGTGCTCAGCTGAGTGTGAGTGTGCTCACCTGAGTGTGTGCCCACCTGAGTGTGTGTGTGCTCACCTGAGTGTTTGTGTGCTCACCTGAGTATGTGTGTGCTCAGCTGAGTGTGAGTGTGCTCACCTGTGTGTGTGCTCACCTGAGTGTGTGTGTGTGCTCAGCTTAGTGTGTATGTGCTGAGCTGATTGTGTGCACACCTGAGTGTGTGCTCACCTGAGTGTGTGTATGCTCACCTGAGTGTTTGTGTGCTCACCTGTGTGTGTGTTCACCTGAGTGTGAGTGTGCTCACCTGAGTCTGTATGTGCTCACCTGAGTGTGTGTGTGCTCACCTGTGTGCGTGTGTGCTCACCTGAGTGTCTGCTCACCTGAATGTGAGTGTGCCCACCTGAGTGTTTGTGTGCTCACCTGAGTGTCTGATCACCTGAGTGTGTGCTCACCTGAGTGTCTGCTCACCTGAGTGTGTGCTCACCTGAGTCTGAGTGTGCTCACCTGAGTGTGTGTGTGCTCACCTGAGTGTCTGCTCACCTGAGTGTGTGTGTGCTCACCAGAGTGTGAGTGTGCTCACCTGAGTCTGTGTGTGAGCTCACCTGAGTGTGTGTGTGCTCACCAGAGTGTGTGCACACCTGAGTGTGTGCTCACCCGAGTTTGTGCGCTCACCTGAGTGTGAGTGTGATCACCTGAGTGTGATTGTGCTCACCTGAGTGTGTGTGTGCTCACCAAAGTGAGTGTATGCTCCCCTGAGAGTGTGCTCACCTGAGTGAGTGTGCGCTCACCTGAGTGTGTGTGCTCACCTGAGTGTGTGCTCACATGATTGCGTGTTGTCACCTGAGTGTGAGTGTGCTCACCTGAGCGTGTGCTCACCTGAGTGCAAGTGTGCTCACCTGAGTGTGTGCTCACCTGAGTGTGTGTTCTCACCTGAGTGTGTGCTCACCTGAGTGTGTGCTCACCTGAGTGTGTCTGTGCTCACATGAGTGTGTGCTCTCCTGAGTGTGTGTGTGCTCACCTGAGTGTGTGTGTGCTCACCTGTGTGTGTGTGTGCTCACCTGAGTGTCTGCTCACCTGAGTGTGAGTGTGCTCACCTGAGTGTGTGTGCTCAACTGAGTGTGAGTGTGCTCACCTGAGTGTGTGCTCACCTGAGTGTCTGCTCACCTGAGTGTGTGCTCACCTGAGTGCGAGTGTGCTCACCTGAGTGTGTGTGTGCTAACCTGAGTGTGTGCTCACCAGTGTGTGAGCTCACCTGAGTGTGTGTGTGCTCACCTGAGTGTGTGCACACCTGAGTGTGTGCTCACCTGAGTTTGTGCACTCACCTGAGTGTGAGTATGATCACCTGAGTGTGAGTATGCTCACCTGAGTGTGTGTGCTCACCTGAATGTGTGCTCACCTGAGTGTGTGCTCGCCTGAGTGAGTGTGTGCTCACCTAAGTGTGTGCTCACATGAGTGTGTGTGGTCACCTGAGTGTGAGTGTGCTCACCTGAGTGTTTGTGTGCTCACCTGAGTGTGAGTGTGCTCACCTGACTGTGTGTGTACTCACCTGAGTGTCTGCTCACGTGAGTGTGTGTGGCCACCTGAGTGTATTCTCACCTGAGTGTGTGTGCACATCTGACTGTGTGTGTGCTCACCTGAGTGTCTGGTCACCTGAGTGTGTGCTCACCTGAGTGTGAGTGTGCTCACCTGAGTGTGTGCTCACCTGAGTGTGTGCTCTCCGGAGTGTGTGTGCTCACCTGAGTGTGTGCTCACCTGAGTGTGTGTGTGCTCACCTGAGTGTGTGCCCACCTGAGTGTATGTGTGCTCACCTGAGTGTGTGTGTGCTCACCTGAGTATGTATGTGCTCAGCTGAGTGTGAGTGTGCTCACCTGAGTGTGTGCTCACCTGAGTTTGTGCGCTCACCTGAGTGTGATTGTGATCGCCTCAGTGTGAGTGTGCTCACCTGAGTGTTTGTGTGGTCACCTGAGTGTGTGCTCACCTGAGTGTGCGTGCTCACCTGAGTGTGTGATCACATGAGTGCGTGCTCACATGAGTGTGTGTGGTCACCTGAGTATGAGTGTGCTCACCTGAGTGTGTGTGTGCTCACCTGAGTGTGAGTGTGCTCACCTGAGTGTGTGTTCTCACCTGAGTGTCAGCTCACGTGAGTGTGTGTGCTCATTTCAGTGTGTGCTCACCTGAGTGTGTGTGCTCATCTGAGTGTGTGTGTGCTCACCTGAGCATCTGCTCACCTGAGTGTGAGTGTGCTCACCTGAGTGTGTGCTCACCTGAGTGTGTGTGTGCTCAGCTGAGTGTGTGTGTGCTCACCTGAGTGTGTGCTCACCTGAGTGTGTGTGTGCTCACCTGAGTGTGAGTGTGCTCACCTGAGTATGTGCTCACCTGAGTGTGTGCTCACCTGAGTGTGTCTGTGCTCACCTGAGTGTGTGCTCACCTGAGTGTGAGTGTGCTCACCTGAGTGTGTGTGTGCTCACCTGAGTGTGTGCTCCACTGCGTGTGAGTTTGCTCACCTGAGTGTGTGCTCACCTAAGCGTACGTGTGCTCACCTGAGTGTGTGTGTGCTCACCTGAGTGTGTGCTCACCTGAGTGTGTCCTCACTTGAGTGTGTGTGTACTCACCTGAGTGTGTGTGTGCTCACCTGAGTGTTTGTGTGCTCACATGAGGGTGGGCTCACCTGAGTGAGTGTGTGCTCACCTGAGTGTGTGTGTGCTCACCTGAGTGAGTGTACTCACCTGAGTGTGTGCTTACATGTGACTGTTCTCACCTGAGTGTGTGTGCTTACCTGAATATGAGTGTACTCACCTGAGTGTGTACTCTCCTGAGTGCGTGTTCACCTGAGTGTGTGTGTGCTCACCTGAGTGTGAGTGTACTCACCTGAGTGTGTGTGTGCTCACCTGAGTGTTTGTGTGCTCACATGAGGGTGGGCTCACCTGAGTGAGTGTGTGCTCACCTGAGTGTGTGTGTGCTCACCTGAGTGTGTGTACTCACCTGAGTGTGTGCTTACATGTGACTGTTCTCACCTGAGTGTGTGTGCTCACCTGAGTGTGAGTGTACTCACCTGAGTGTGTACTCACCTGAGTGTGTGTTCACCTGAGTGTGGCTGTGCTCACCTGAGTGTGTGTGTGCTCACCTGAGTGTGTGCTCACCTGAGTGTGAGTGTGCTCACCTGAGTGTGTGAGTGCTCACCTGAGTGTATGCGCTCCGCTGAGTGTGAGTGTGCGCACCTGCGTGTGCGCACACCTGAGTGTGTGCTCACCTGTGTGAGTGTGTGCTCACCTGAGTGTGTGCTCACCCGAGTGTGAGTGTGCTCACCTGAGTGTGTCTGTGCTCACCTGAGTGTGTGCTCACCGGAGTGTGAGTGTGCTCACCTGAGTGTGTCTGAGCTCCCTTGAGTGACTGCTCTCCTGAGTGTGTGCTCACCTGAGTGTGTGTGTGCTCACCTGAGTGTTTGTGTGCTCACCTGTGTGTGTTCACCTGAGTGTGAGTGTGCTCACCTGAGTGAATGTGCGCACAACTGAGTGTGTGTGCTCACTTGAGTGTCTGCTCACCTGAGTGTGTGCTCACATGAGTGTGTGTGGTCACCAGAGTGTGAGTGTGCTCACCTGAGTGTTTGTGTGCTCACCTGAGTGTGAGTGAGCTCACCTGAATGTGTGTTTGCTCAAATGAGTGTCTGCTCACGTGAGTGTGTGTGCTCACCTGAGTGTGGGCTCACCTGAGTGTGTGTGCTCATCTGAGTGTGTGTGTGCTCTCCTGAGCGTCTGCTCACCTGAGTGTGAGTGTGCTCACCTGAGTGTGTGCTCACCTGAGTGTGTGCTCACCTGAGTGTGTGTGTGTGCTCAACTGAGTGTGTGTGTGCTCACCTGAGTGTGATTGTGCTCACCTGAGTGTGTGTGTGCTCACCAAAGTGAGTGTATGCTCCCCTGAGAGTGTGCTCACCTGAGTGAGTGTGCGCTCACCTGAGTGTGTGTGCTCACCTGAGTGTGTGCTCACATGATTGCGTGTTGTCACCTGAGTGTGAGTGTGCTCACCTGAGCGTGTGCTCACCTGAGTGCAAGTGTGCTCACCTGAGTGTGTGCTCACCTGAGTGTGTGTTCTCACCTGAGTGTGTGCTCACATGAGTGTGTGCTCTCCTGAGTGTGTGTGTGCTCACCTGAGTGTGTGTGTGCTCACCTGTGTGTGTGTGTGCTCACCTGAGTGTCTGCTATCCTGAGTGTGAGTGTGCTCACCTGAGTGTGTGTGCTCAACTGAGTGTGAGTGTGCTCACCTGAGTGTGTGCTCACCTGAGTGTCTGCTCACCTGAGTGTGTGCTCACCTGAGTGCGAGTGTGCTCACCTGAGTGTGTGTGTGCTAACCTGAGTGTGTGCTCACCAGTGTGTGAGCTCACCTGAGTGTGTGTGTGCTCACCTGAGTGTGTGCACACCTGAGTGTGTGCTCACCTGAGTTTGTGCACTCACCTGAGTGTGAGTATGATCACCTGAGTGTGAGTATGCTCACCTGAGTGTGTGTGCTCACCTGAATGTGTGCTCACCTGAGTGTGTGTGTGCTCACCAGAGTGTGAGTGTGCTCACCTGAGTCTGTGTGTGAGCTCACCTGAGTGTGTGTGTGCTCACCAGAGTGTGTGCACACCTGAGTGTGTGCTCACCCGAGTTTGTGCGCTCACCTGAGTGTGAGTGTGATCACCTGAGTGTGATTGTGCTCACCTGAGTGTGTGTGTGCTCACCAAAGTGAGTGTATGCTCCCCTGAGAGTGTGCTCACCTGAGTGAGTGTGCGCTCACCTGAGTGTGTGTGCTCACCTGAGTGTGTGCTCACATGATTGCGTGTTGTCACCTGAGTGTGAGTGTGCTCACCTGAGCGTGTGCTCACCTGAGTGCAAGTGTGCTCACCTGAGTGTGTGCTCACCTGAGTGTGTGTTCTCACCTGAGTGTGTGCTCACCTGAGTGTGTGCTCACCTGAGTGTGTCTGTGCTCACATGAGTGTGTGCTCTCCTGAGTGTGTGTGTGCTCACCTGAGTGTGTGTGTGCTCACCTGTGTGTGTGTGTGCTCACCTGAGTGTCTGCTCACCTGAGTGTGAGTGTGCTCACCTGAGTGTGTGTGCTCAACTGAGTGTGAGTGTGCTCACCTGAGTGTGTGCTCACCTGAGTGTCTGCTCACCTGAGTGTGTGCTCACCTGAGTGCGAGTGTGCTCACCTGAGTGTGTGTGTGCTAACCTGAGTGTGTGCTCACCAGTGTGTGAGCTCACCTGAGTGTGTGTGTGCTCACCTGAGTGTGTGCACACCTGAGTGTGTGCTCACCTGAGTTTGTGCACTCACCTGAGTGTGAGTATGATCACCTGAGTGTGAGTATGCTCACCTGAGTGTGTGTGCTCACCTGAATGTGTGCTCACCTGAGTGTGTGCTCGCCTGAGTGAGTGTGTGCTCACCTAAGTGTGTGCTCACATGAGTGTGTGTGGTCACCTGAGTGTGAGTGTGCTCACCTGAGTGTTTGTGTGCTCACCTGAGTGTGAGTGTGCTCACCTGACTGTGTGTGTACTCACCTGAGTGTCTGCTCACGTGAGTGTGTGTGGCCACCTGAGTGTATTCTCACCTGAGTGTGTGTGCACATCTGACTGTGTGTGTGCTCACCTGAGTGTCTGGTCACCTGAGTGTGTGCTCACCTGAGTGTGAGTGTGCTCACCTGAGTGTGTGCTCACCTGAGTGTGTGCTCTCCGGAGTGTGTGTGCTCACCTGAGTGTGTGCTCACCTGAGTGTGTGTGTGCTCACCTGAGTGTGTGCCCACCTGAGTGTATGTGTGCTCACCTGAGTGTGTGTGTGCTCACCTGAGTATGTATGTGCTCAGCTGAGTGTGAGTGTGCTCACCTGAGTGTGTGCTCACCTGAGTTTGTGCGCTCACCTGAGTGTGATTGTGATCGCCTCAGTGTGAGTGTGCTCACCTGAGTGTTTGTGTGGTCACCTGAGTGTGTGCTCACCTGAGTGTGCGTGCTCACCTGAGTGTGTGATCACATGAGTGCGTGCTCACATGAGTGTGTGTGGTCACCTGAGTATGAGTGTGCTCACCTGAGTGTGTGTGTGCTCACCTGAGTGTGAGTGTGCTCACCTGAGTGTGTGTTCTCACCTGAGTGTCAGCTCACGTGAGTGTGTGTGCTCATTTCAGTGTGTGCTCACCTGAGTGTGTGTGCTCATCTGAGTGTGTGTGTGCTCACCTGAGCATCTGCTCACCTGAGTGTGAGTGTGCTCACCTGAGTGTGTGCTCACCTGAGTGTGTGTGTGCTCAGCTGAGTGTGTGTGTGCTCACCTGAGTGTGTGCTCACCTGAGTGTGTGTGTGCTCACCTGAGTGTGAGTGTGCTCACCTGAGTATGTGCTCACCTGAGTGTGTGCTCACCTGAGTGTGTCTGTGCTCACCTGAGTGTGTGCTCACCTGAGTGTGAGTGTGCTCACCTGAGTGTGTGTGTGCTCACCTGAGTGTGTGCTCCACTGCGTGTGAGTTTGCTCACCTGAGTGTGTGCTCACCTAAGCGTACGTGTGCTCACCTGAGTGTGTGTGTGCTCACCTGAGTGTGTGCTCACCTGAGTGTGTCCTCACTTGAGTGTGTGTGTACTCACCTGAGTGTGTGTGTGCTCACCTGAGTGTTTGTGTGCTCACATGAGGGTGGGCTCACCTGAGTGAGTGTGTGCTCACCTGAGTGTGTGTGTGCTCACCTGAGTGAGTGTACTCACCTGAGTGTGTGCTTACATGTGACTGTTCTCACCTGAGTGTGTGTGCTTACCTGAATATGAGTGTACTCACCTGAGTGTGTACTCTCCTGAGTGCGTGTTCACCTGAGTGTGTGTGTGCTCACCTGAGTGTGAGTGTACTCACCTGAGTGTGTGTGTGCTCACCTGAGTGTTTGTGTGCTCACATGAGGGTGGGCTCACCTGAGTGAGTGTGTGCTCACCTGAGTGTGTGTGTACTCACCTGAGTGTGTGTACTCACCTGAGTGTGTGCTTACATGTGACTGTTCTCACCTGAGTGTGTGTGCTCACCTGAGTGTGAGTGTACTCACCTGAGTGTGTACTCACCTGAGTGTGTGTTCACCTGAGTGTGGCTGTGCTCACCTGAGTGTGTGTGTGCTCACCTGAGTGTGTGCTCACCTGAGTGTGAGTGTGCTCACCTGAGTGTGTGAGTGCTCACCTGAGTGTATGTGCTCCGCTGAGTGTGAGTGTGCGCACCTGCGTGTGCGCACACCTGAGTGTGTGCTCACCTGTGTGAGTGTGTGCTCACCTGAGTGTGTGCTCACCCGAGTGTGAGTGTGCTCACCTGAGTGTGTCTGTGCTCACCTGAGTGTGTGCTCACCGGAGTGTGAGTGTGCTCACCTGAGTGTGTCTGTGCTCCCTTGAGTGACTGCTCTCCTGAGTGTGTGCTCACCTGAGTGTGTGTGTGCTCACCTGAGTGTTTGTGTGCTCACCTGTGTGTGTTCACCTGAGTGTGAGTGTGCTCACCTGAGTGAATGTGCGCACAACTGAGTGTGTGTGCTCACTTGAGTGTCTGCTCACCTGAGTGTGTGCTCACATGAGTGTGTGTGGTCACCAGAGTGTGAGTGTGCTCACCTGAGTGTTTGTGTGCTCACCTGAGTGTGAGTGAGCTCACCTGAATGTGTGTTTGCTCAAATGAGTGTCTGCTCACGTGAGTGTGTGTGCTCACCTGAGTGTGGGCTCACCTGAGTGTGTGTGCTCATCTGAGTGTGTGTGTGCTCTCCTGAGCGTCTGCTCACCTGAGTGTGAGTGTGCTCACCTGAGTGTGTGCTCACCTGAGTGTGTGCTCACCTGAGTGTGTGTGTGTGCTCAACTGAGTGTGTGTGTGCTCACCTGAGTGTGATTGTGCTCACCTGAGTGTGTGTGTGCTCACCAAAGTGAGTGTATGCTCCCCTGAGAGTGTGCTAACCTGAGTGAGTGTGCGCTCACCTGAGTGTGTGTGCTCACCTGAGTGTGTGCTCACATGATTGCGTGTTGTCACCTGAGTGTGAGTGTGCTCACCTGAGCGTGTGCTCACCTGAGTGCAAGTGTGCTCACCTGAGTGTGTGCTCACCTGAGTGTGTGTTCTCACCTGAGTGTGTGCTCACATGAGTGTGTGCTCTCCTGAGTGTGTGTGTGCTCACCTGAGTGTGTGTGTGCTCACCTGTGTGTGTGTGTGCTCACCTGAGTGTCTGCTCACCTGAGTGTGAGTGTGCTCACCTGAGTGTGTGTGCTCAACTGAGTGTGAGTGTGCTCACCTGAGTGTGTGCTCACCTGAGTGTCTGCTCACCTGAGTGTGTGCTCACCTGAGTGCGAGTGTGCTCACCTGAGTGTGTGTGTGCTAACCTGAGTGTGTGCTCACCAGTGTGTGAGCTCACCTGAGTGTGTGTGTGCTCACCTGAGTGTGTGCACACCTGAGTGTGTGCTCACCTGAGTTTGTGCACTCACCTGAGTGTGAGTATGATCACCTGAGTGTGAGTATGCTCACCTGAGTGTGTGTGCTCACCTGAATGTGTGCTCACCTGAGTGTGTGCTCGCCTGAGTGAGTGTGTGCTCACCTAAGTGTGTGCTCACATGAGTGTGTGTGGTCACCTGAGTGTGAGTGTGCTCACCTGAGTGTTTGTGTGCTCACCTGAGTGTGAGTGTGCTCACCTGACTGTGTGTGTACTCACCTGAGTGTCTGCTCACGTGAGTGTGTGTGGCCACCTGAGTGTATTCTCACCTGAGTGTGTGTGCACATCTGAGTGTGTGTGTGCTCACCTGAGTGTCTGGTCACCTGAGTGTGTGCTCACCTGAGTGTGAGTGTGCTCACCTGAGTGTGTGCTCACCTGAGTGTGTGCTCTCCGGAGTGTGTGTGCTCACCTGAGTGTGTGCTCACCTGAGTGTGTGTGTGCTCACCTGAGTGTGTGCCCACCTGAGTGTATGTGTGCTCACCTGAGTGTGTGTGTGCTCACCTGAGTATGTATGTGCTCAGCTGAGTGTGAGTGTGCTCACCTGAGTGTGTGCTCACCTGAGTTTGTGCGCTCACCTGAGTGTGATTCTGATCGCCTCAGTGTGAGTGTGCTCACCTGAGTGTTTGTGTGGTCACCTGAGTGTGTGCTCACCTGAGTGTGCGTGCTCACCTGAGTGTGTGATCACATGAGTGCGTGCTCACATGAGTGTGTGTGGTCACCTGAGTATGAGTGTGCTCACCTGAGTGTGTGTGTGCTCACCTGAGTGTGAGTGTGCTCACCTGAGTGTGTGTTCTCACCTGAGTGTCAGCTCACGTGAGTGTGTGTGCTCATTTCAGTGTGTGCTCACCTGAGTGTGTGTGCTCATCTGAGTGTGTGTGTGCTCACCTGAGCATCTGCTCACCTGAGTGTGAGTGTGCTCACCTGAGTGTGTGCTCACCTGAGTGTGTGTGTGCTCAGCTGAGTGTGTGTGTGCTCACCTGAGTGTGTGTGCTCACCTGAGTATGTGCTCACCTGAGTGTGTGCTCACCTGAGTGTGTCTGTGCTCACCTGAGTGTGTGCTCACCTGAGTGTGAGTGTGCTCACCTGAGTGTGTGTGTGCTCACCTGAGTGTGTGCTCCACTGCGTGTGAGTTTGCTCACCTGAGTGTGTGCTCACCTAAGCGTACGTGTGCTCACCTGAGTGTGTGTGTGCTCACCTGAGTGTGTGCTCACCTGAGTGTGTCCTCACTTGAGTGTGTGTGTACTCACCTGAGTGTGTGTGTGCTCACCTGAGTGTTTGTGTGCTCACATGAGGGTGGGCTCACCTGAGTGAGTGTGTGCTCACCTGAGTGTGTGTGTGCTCACCTGAGTGAGTGTACTCACCTGAGTGTGTGCTTACATGTGACTGTTCTCACCTGAGTGTGTGTGCTTACCTGAATATGAGTGTACTCACCTGAGTGTGTACTCTCCTGAGTGCGTGTTCATCTGAGTGTGTGTGTGCTCACCTGAGTGTGAGTGTACTCACCTGAGTGTGTGTGTGCTCACCTGAGTGTTTGTGTGCTCACATGAGGGTGGGCTCACCTGAGTGAGTGTGTGCTCACCTGAGTGTGTGTGTGCTCACCTGAGTGTGTGTGCTCACCTGAGTGTGTGCTTACATGTGACTGTTCTCACCTGAGTGTGTGTGCTCACCTGAGTGTGAGTGTACTCACCTGAGTGTGTACTCACCTGAGTGTGTGTTCACCTGAGTGTGTGTGTGCTCACCTGAGTTTGAGTGTACTCACCTGAGTGTGTGCGTGCTCACCTGAGTGTGTGCGTGCTCACCTGAGTGTGAGTGTGCTCACCTGAGTGTGTGTGCTCACCTGAGTTTGTGCTTACATGTGACTGTTCTCACCTGAGTGTGTGTGCTCACCTGAGTGTGAGTGTACTCACCTGAGTGTGTACTCACCTGAGTGTGTGTTCACCTGAGTGTGTCTGTGCTCACCTGAGTGTGTGTGTGCTCACCTGAGTGTGTGCTCACCTGAGTGTGAGTCTGCTCACCTGAGTGTGTGAGTGCTCACCTGAGTGTGAGTGTGCTCACCTGAGTGTGTGTGTGCTCACCTGAGTTTCTGCTCACCTGAGTGTGTGCTCACCTGAGTGTCTGCTCACCTGGGTGTGTGCTCACCTGAGTGTGTGTGTGTGCTCAGCTTAGTGTCTGCTCACCTGAGTGTGTGCTCACCTGAGTGTGTTTTCACCTGTGTGTTTGCTCACATGAGTGTGTGCTCACATGAGTGTGAATTTGCTCACCTGAGTGTGTGTATGCTCACCTTAGTGTCTGCTCACCTGAGTGTGTCCTCACCTGAGTGTGTGCTCACCTGAGTGTGTGTGTGCTCCCCTGAGTGTGTGCACACGTGACTGTGTGCTCACCTGAGTGTGTGTTTGCTCACCTGAGTGTGTGCTCACCTGAGTGTGAGTGTGCTCACCTGAGTGTGTGGGTGCTCACCTGAGTGTGTGCTCACCTGTGTGAGTGTGTGCTCACCTGAGTGTCTGCTCACTTGATTGTGTGCTCCCCTGAGTGTGAGTGTGCTCAACTGAGTGTGTGTGTGCTCACCTGTCTGTGTGCTCACCTGAGTGTGTCTGTGCTCACCTGAGTGTGTGCTCACCTGAGTGTGAGTGTGCTCACCAGAGTGTGTGGGTGCTCTCCTGAGTGTGTGTGCTCAGCTGAGTGTGTGTGTGCTCACCTGAGTGTGTGCTCAGCTGAGTGTGAGTGTGCTCACCTGAGTGTTTGTGTGCTCACCTGAGTATGTGTGTGCTCAGCTGAGTGTGAGTGTGCTCACCTGTGTGTGTGCTATCCTGAGTGTGTGTGTGTGCTCAGCTTAGTGTGTATGTGCTAGGCTGAGTGTGTGCACACCTGAGTGTGTGCTCACCTGAGTGTGTGTGTGCTCACCTGAGTGTTTGTGTGCTCACCTGTTTGTGTGTTCACCTGAGTGTGAGTGTGCTCACCTGAGTCTGTGTGTGCTCACCTGAGTGTGTGTGTGCTCACCTGTGTGTGTGTGTGCTCACCTGAGTGTCTGCTCACCTGAATGTGAGTGTGCCCACCTGAGTGTTTGTGTGCTCACCTGAGTGTCTGATCACCTGAGTGTGTGCTCACCTGAGTGTCTGCTCACCTGAGTGTGTGCTCACCTGAGTGTGAGTGTGCTCACCTGAGTGTGTGTGTGCTCACCTGAGTGTCTGCTCACCTGAGTGTGTGTATGCTCACCTGAGTGTGTGCTCACCTGAGTGTGAGTGTGCTCACCTGAGTGTGAGTGTGCTCACCTGAGTGTGTGTGTGCTCACCTGAGTGTCTGCTCACCTGAGTGTGTGCTCACCTGAGTGTCTGCTCACTTGAGTCTGTGCTCATCTGAGTGTGAGTCCGCTCACCTGAGTGTGTTTGTGCTCACCTGAGTGTGTGCTCACCTGAGTATGTGCACACCTGAGTGTGTGCTCACCTGAGTTTGTGCGCTCACCTGAGTGTGAGTGTGATCACCTCAATGTGAGTCTGCTCACCTGAGTGTTTCTGTGTTCACCTGAGTGTGTGCTCACCTGAGTGTGTGTGTGCTCACATGAGTGAGTGTGTGCTCACCTGAGTGTGAGTGTGCTCACCTGAGTGTGAGTGTTCTCACCTGAGTGTGTGCTCACCTGAGTGTGTGCTCACCTGAGCGTGTGTGTGCTCACTTGAGTGTGTGTGTGCTCACCTGAGAGTGTGTGTGCTCACCTGAGTGTGTCTGTGCTCACATGAGTGTGTGCTCACCTGAGTGTGAGTGTGCTCAACTGAGTGTGTGTGTGCTCACCTGAGTGTGTGTGTGCTCACCTGTGTGTGTGCGTGCTCACCTGAGTGTCTGCTCACCTGAGTGTGAGTGTGCTCACCTGAGTGTCTGTGCTCAACTGAGTGTGAGTGTGCTCACCTGAGTGTGTGCTCACCTGAGTGTCTGCTCACCTGAGTGTGTGCTCACCTGACTGCGAGTGTGCTCACCTGAGTGTGTGTGTGCTAACCTGAGTGTGTGCTCACCAGTGTGTGAGCTCACCTGAGTGTGTGTGTGCTCACCTAAGTGTGTGCACACCTGAGTGTGTGCTCACCTGAGTTTGTGCACTCACCTGAGTGTGAGTATGATCACCTGAGTGTGAGTATGCTCACCTGAGTGTGTGTGCTCACCTGAATGTGTGCTCACCTGAGTGTGTGCTCGCCTGAGTGAGTGTGTGCTCACCTAAGTGTGTGCTCACATTAGTGTGTGTGGTCACCTGAGTGTGAGTGTGCTCACCTGAGTGTTTGTGTGCTCACCTGAGTGTGAGTGTGCTCACCTGAGTGTGTGTGTACTCACCTGAGTGTCTGCTCACGTGAGTGTGTGTGGTCACCTGAGTGTATTCTCACCTGAGTGTGTGTGCACATCTGAGTGTGTGTGTGCTCACCTGAGTGTCTGGTCACCTGAGCGTGTGCTCACCTGAGTGTGAGTGTGCTCACCTGAGTGTGTGCTCACCTGAGTGTGTGCTCTCCGGAGTGTGTGTGCTCACCTGAGTGTGTGCTCACCTGAGTGTGTGTGTGCACACCTGAGTGTATGCTCACCTCAGTGTGTGTGTGCTCACCTGAGTGTGTGTGTGCTCACCTGAGTATGTATGTGCTCAGCTGAGTGTGAGTGTGCTCACCTGAGTGTGTGCTCACCTGAGTGTGTGTGTGTGCTCACCTAAGTGTGTGCTCACTGAGTGTGTGCACACCTGAGTGTGTGCTCACCTGAGTTTGTGCGCTCACCTGAGTGTGAGTGTGATCTCCTCAATGTGAGTGTGCTCACCTGAGTGTTTGTGTGGTCACCTGAGTGTGTGCTCACCTGAGTGTGCGTGCTCACTTGCGTGTGTGATCACATGAGTGCGTGTCACATGAGTGTGTGTGGTCACCTGAGTGTGAGTGTGCTCACCTGAGTGTGTGTGTGCTCTCCTGAGTGTGAGTGTGCTCACCTGAGTGTGTGTTCTCACCTGAGTTTCTGCTCACCTGAGTGTGTGCTCACCTGAGTATCTTCTCACCTGGGTGTGTGCTCACCTGAGTGTGTGTGTGTGCTCAGCTTAGTGTCTTCTCACCTGAGTGTGTGCTCACCTGAGTGTGTTTTCACCTGTGTGTTTGCTCACATGAGTGTGTGCTCACATGAGTGTGAATTTGCTCACCTGAGTGTGTGTATGCTCAGCTTAGTGTCTGCTCACCTGAGTGTGTCCTCACCTGAGTGTGTGCTCACCTGCGTGTGTGTGTGCTCCCCTGAGTGTGTGCGCACGTGACTGTGTGCTCACCTGAGTGTGTGTTTGCTCACCTGAGTGTGTGCTCACCTGAGTGTGAGTGTGCTCACCTGAGTGTGTGGGTGCTCACCTGAGTGTGTGCTCACCTGTGTGAGTGTGTGCTCACCTGAGTGTCTTCTCACTTGATTGTGTGCTCCCCTGAGTGTGAGTGTGCTCACCTGAGTGTGTGTGTGCTCACCTGTCTGTGTGCTCACCTGAATGTGTCTGTGCTAACCTGAGTGTGTGCTCACCTGAGTGTGAGTGTGCTCACCAGAGTGTGTGGGTGCTCTCCTGAGTGTGTGTGCTCAGCTGAGTGTGTGTGTGCTCACCTGAGTGTGTGCTCAGCTGAGTGTGAGTGTGCTCATCTGAGTGTGTGCCCACCTGAGTGTGTGTGTGCTCACCTGAGTGTTTGTGTGCTCACCTGAGTATGTGTGTGCTCAGCTGAGTGTGAGTGTGCTCACCTGTGTGTGTGCTATCCTGAGTGTGTGTGTGTGCTCAGCTTAGTGTGTATGTGCTAGGCTGAGTGTGTGCACACCTGAGTGTGTGCTCACCTGAGTGTGTGTGTGCTCACCTGAGTGTTTGTGTGCTCACCTGTTTGTGTGTTCACCTTAGTGTGAGTGTGCTCACCTGAGTCTGTGTGTGCTCACCTGAGTGTGTGTGTGCTCACCTGTGTGTGTGTGTGCTCACCTGAGTGTCTGCTCACCTGAATGTGAGTGTGCCCACCTGAGTGTTTGTGTGCTCACCTGAGTGTCTGATCACCTGAGTGTGTGCTCACCTGAGTGTCTGCTCACCTGAGTGTGTGCTCACCTGAGTGTGAGTGTGCTCACCTGAGTGTGTGTGTGCTCACCTGAGTGTCTGCTCACCTGAGTGTGTGTGTGCTCACCTGAGTGTGAGTGTGCTCACCTGTGTCTGTGTGTGAGCTCATCTGAGTGTGTGTGTGCTCACCAGAGAGTGTGCACACCTGTGTGTGTGCTCACCCGAGTTTGTGCGCTCACCTGAATGTTAGTGTGATCACCTGAGTGTGATTGTGCTCACCTGAGTGTTTGTGTGGTCACCTGAGTGTGTGCTCACCTGAGTGTGTGTGTGCTCACCAGAGTGAGTGTATGCTCCCCTGAGAGTGTGCTCACCTGAGTGAGTGTGCGCTCACCTGAGTGTGTGTGCTCACCTGAGTGTGTGCTCACATGATTGTGTGTGGTCACCTGAGTGTGAGTGTGCTCACCTGAGCGTGTGCTCACCTGAGTGCAAGTGTGCTCACCTGAGTGTGTGCTCACCTGTGTGTGTGTCCTCATCTGAGTGTGTGTGCTCACCTGAGTGTGTGTGTGCTCACCTGAGTGTGAGTGTGCTCACCTGAGTGTGATACTGCTAACCTGAGGGTGAGTGTGCTCACCTGATTGTGTGTGTGAGCTCAGCTGAGTGTGTGTGTGCTCACCTCAGTGTGTGCTCACCTGAGTGTGTGTGTGCTCACCTGAGTGTGTGCTCACCTGAGTGTGTCTGTGCTAACCTGAGTGTGTGCTCACCTGTGTGTGTGTGTGAGCTCACTTGAGTGTGTGTGTGCTCACCTGAGTGTGTGCTCACCTGAGTGTGTGTGTGCTCACCCGAGTGTGAGTGTGCTCACCTGAGTGTGTGCTCACCTGAGTGTGTGCTCACATGAGTGTGTGTGGTCACCTGAGTTTGAGTGTGCTCACCTGAGTGTCTGCTCACCTGAGTGTGTGCTCACCTGAGTGTGAGTGTGCTCACCTGAGTGTGTGCTCACCTGAGTGTGTCTGTGCTAACCTGAGTGTGTGCTCACCTGTGTGTGTGTGTGAGCTCACTTGAGTGTGTGTGTTCTCACCTGAGTGTGTGCTCACCTGAGTGTGTGTGTGCTCACCCGAGTGTGAGTGTGCTCACGTGAGTGTGTGCTCACCTGAGTGTTTGCTCACCTGAGTGTGTGTGGTCACCTGAGTTTGAGTGTGCTCACCTGAGTGTCTGCTCACCTGAGTGTGTGCTCACCTGAGTGTGAGTGTGCTCACCTGAGTGTGTGTGTGCTCACCTGAGTGTGAGTGTGCTCACCTGAGTGTGTGTGTGTGCTCACCTGAGTTTGTGCGCTCACATGAGTGTGAGTGTGATCACCTGAGTGTGAGTATCTCACCTGAGTGTTTGTGTGGTCACCTGAGTGTGTGCTCACCTGAGTGTGCGCTCACCTGAGTGATTGTGCGCTCACCTGAGTGTGTGTGCTCACCTGAGTGTGTGCTCACCTGAGTGTGTGCTCACATGAGTGTGTATGGTCACCTGAGTTTGAGTGTGCTCACCTGAGTGTTTGTGTGCTCACCTGAGTGTCTGCTCACCGGAGTGTGAGTGCGTACTCATCTGAGTGCGTGTGCGCGCACCTGAGTGTGTGCTCACCTGAGTGTAAGTGTGCTCACCTCTGTGTGTACAAACCTGTCTGTGTGCTCACCTGAGTGTGAGTGTGCTCACCTGCGTGTGTGCTCACATGAGTGTGAGTGTGCTCACCTGAGTGTATGCTCACCTTAGATTGTGCTCAACTGAGTGTCTGCTCACCTGAGTGTGTGCTCGCCTGAGTGTGAGTGTGCTCACCTGAGTGTGTGTGTGCTCACCTGAGTGTGTGCTCACCTGAGTGTGAGTGTGCTCACCTGAGTGTGTGTGTGGTCACCTTAGTGTGTGTATGCTCACCTGAGTGTGTGCTCACCTGAGTGTGAGTGTGCTCACCTGAGTGTGTGTGTGCTCACCTGACTGTCTGCTCTCCAGAGTGTGTGCTCACCTGAGTGTGAGTATGCTCATCTGAGTGTGTGTTTGCTCACCTGTGTGTGTGCACACCTGAGTGTGTGCTCACCTGAGTGTGTGCTCACCTTAGTGTGTGTGTCCTCACCAGAGTGAGTGTGTGCTCACCTGACTGTGTGCTCACTTGAGTGTGTGCTCACCTTAGTGTGTGTATGCTCACCTGAGTGTGTGCTCACCTGAGTGTGAGTGTGCTCACCTGAGTGTGTGTGTTCTCACCTGACTGTCTGCTCTCCTGAGTGTGTGCTCACCTGAGTGTGTGCTCATCTGAGTGTGTACTCACCCGAGTGTGTGTGTGCTCACCTGAGTGTCTCCTCACCTGAGTGTGAGTGTGCTCACCTGAGTGTGTGTGTGCTCACCTGAGTGTCTGCTCACCTGAGTGTGTGCTCACCTGAGTGTGTGCTCACTTGAGTCTGTGCTCATCTGAGTGTGAGTCTGCTCACCTGAGTGTGTTTGTGCTCACCTGAGTGTGTGCTCACCTGAGTGTGTGCACACCTGAGTGTGTGCTCACCTGAGTTTGTGCGCTCACCTGAGTGTGAGTGTGATCACCTCAATGTGAGTCTGCTCACCTGAGTGTTTCTGTGTTCACCTGAGTGTGTGTGCTCACCTGAGTGTGTGTGTGCTCACATGAGTGAGTGTGTGCTCACCTGAGTGTGAGTGTGCTCACCTGAGTGTGAGTGTTCTCACCTGAGTGTGTGCTCACCTGAGTGTGTGCTCACCTGAGTGTGTGTGTGCTCACTTGAGTGTGTGTGTGCTCACCTGAGAGTGTGTGTGCTCACCTGAGTGTGTCTGTGCTCACATGAGTGTGTGCTCACCTGAGTGTGAGTGTGCTCAACTGAGTGTGTGTGTGCTCACCTGAGTGTGTGTGTGCTCACCTGTGTGTGTGCGTGCTCACCTGAGTGTCTGCTCACCTGAGTGTGAGTGTGCTCACCTGAGTGTGTGTGCTCAACTGAGTGTGAGTGTGCTCACCTGAGTGTGTGCTCACCTGAGTGTCTGCTCACCTGAGTGTGTGCTCACCTGACTGCGAGTGTGCTCACCTGAGTGTGTGTGTGCTAACCTGAGTGTGTGCTCACCAGTGTGTGAGCTCACCTGAGTGTGTGTGTGCTCACCTAAGTGTGTGCACACCTGAGTGTGTGTTCACCTGAGTTTGTGCACTCACCTGAGTGTGAGTATGATCACCTGAGTGTGAGTATGCTCACCTGAGTGTGTGTGCTCACCTGAATGTGTGCTCACCTGAGTGTGTGCTCGCCTGAGTGAGTGTGTGCTCACCTAAGTGTGTGCTCACATTAGTGTGTGTGGTCACCTGAGTGTGAGTGTGCTCACCTGAGTGTTTGTGTGCTCACCTGAGTGTGAGTGTGCTCACCTGAGTGTGTGTGTACTCACCTGAGTGTCTGCTCACGTGAGTGTGTGTGGTCACCTGAGTGTATTCTCACCTGAGTGTGTGTGCACATCTGAGTGTGTGTGTGCTCACCTGAGTGTCTGGTCACCTGAGTGTGTGCTCACCTGAGTGTGAGTGTGCTCACCTGAGTGTGTGCTCACCTGAGTGTGTGCTCCCCGGAGTGTGTGTACTCACCTGAGTGTGTGCGTGCTCACCTGAGTGTGAGTGTGCTCACCTGAGTGTGTGTGCTCACCTGAGTTTGTACTTACATGTGACTGTTCTCACCTGAGTGTGTGTGCTCACCTGAGTGTGAGTGTACTCACCTGAGTGTGTACTCACCTGAGTGTGTGTTCACCTAAGTGCGTGTGCTCATCTGAGTGTGTGTGTGCTCACCTCAGTGTGTGCTCACCTGAGTGTGAGTGTGCTCAACTGAGTGTGTGTGTGCTCACCTGAATGTGAGTGTGCTCAGCTGAGTGTGAGCTCACCTGAGTGTGAGTGCTCACCTGATTGTGAAAGTGCTCACCTGAGTGTGTGCTCACCTGCGTGTGTGCTCACCTGAGTGTGTTCTCACCTGAGTGAGTGTGTGCTCACCTGAGTGTTTCTGTGCTCACCTGAGTGTGTGCTCACCTGAGTGCGTGCTCACCTGAGTGTGTGTGCTCACCTGAGAGTGTGTGTGCTCACCTGAGTGTGTGCTCACCTGAGTGCGACTGTGCTCACCTGAGTGTGAGTGTGCTCAATTGAGTGTGTGCTCACCTGAGTGAATGTGTGCTGACCTGAGAGTTTTTGTGCTCACCTGAGTGTGTGCTCACCTGAGTCCGTGCTCACCTGAGTGTGTGTGCTCACTTGAGAGTGTGCTCACCTGAGTGCGTGGTCACCTGAGTGTGTGTGCTCACCTGAGTGTGTATGTGCTCACCTGAGTGTGTGCTCACCTGAGTGAGCATGTGCTCACCTGAGTGGGTGTGTGCTCACCTGAGTGTATGCTCACCTCTGTGTGTGTGTGCTCACCTGAGTGTGAGAGTGCTCACCTGAGTGTGTGTGTGCTCACCTCAGTGTGAGTGTGCTCACCTGAGTGTGTGCTCACCTAAGTGTGTCCTCAGGTGAGTGTGTGCTTACCTGAGTGTGTGCTCACCTGAGTGTGTGTGTGCACACTTGAGTGTGTGCTCACCTGAGTGTGAGTGTTTTCACCTGAGTGTGTGCTCACATGAGTGAGTGTGTGCTCACCGGAGTGTTTGTGTGCTCACCTGAGTGTGTGCTCACCTGACTGCCTGCTCCCCTGATATGTGCTCAACTGAGTGTGAGTGTGCTCACCTGTGTTTGTGTGCTCACCTGAGTGTGTGCTAACCTGAGTGTGTACTCACCTGAGTGTGTGCTCACCTGAGTGTGAGTGTGCTCATTTGAGTGTGTTCTCACCTGAGTGAGTGTGTGCTCACCTGAGTGTTTGTGTGCTCACCTGAGTGTGTGCTCACCTGAGTGCGTGCTCACCTCAGTGTGTGTGCTCACCTGAGCGTTTGCTCACCTGAGAGTGTCCTCACCTGAGTGCGTGCTCACCTGAGTGTGTGTGCTCACCTGAGTGTGTGTGTGGTCACCTGAGTGTGTGCTCACCTGAGTGTGTGTGTGGTCACCTGAGTGTGTGCTCACCTGAGTGTGAGTGAGCTCACCTGAGTGTGTGCTCACCTGAGTGTGAGTGCTCACCTGAGAGTGTGCTCACCTGAGTGTGTGTGTGCTCACCTGAGTGTGTGCTCACCTAAGTGCGTGCTCACCTGTGTCTGTGTGCTCACCTGAGTGTGTTTGCACACCTGAGAGTGTGCTCACCTGAGTGTGAGTGTGCTCACCTGAGTGTGTGGTGGTCACCTGAGTGTGTGCTCACCTGAGTGTGAGTGTGCTCACCTGAGTGTGTGTGTGCTCACACGATTGTGAGGCTGCTCACCTGAGTGTGTGCTCACCTGAGTGTGTGCTCACTTGAGTGTGTACTCACCTGAGTGAGTGCGTGCTCACCTGAGTGTTTGCGTGCTCACCTGAGTGTGTGCTAACCTGAGAGCGTGCTCACCTGAGTGTGTGTGCTCACCTGAGTGTGTTTGCTCACCTGAGAGTGTGCTAACCTGAGTGCGTGCTCACCTGACTGTGTGTGTTCACTTGAGTGTGTGTGTGCTCACCTGAGTCTTTGTGTGCTCACCTGAGTGCGAGTGTGCTCACCTGAGTGTGTGTGTGCTCACCTGAGTGCGTGCTCACCTGAGTGTATGCTCACCTCTGTGTGTGTGTGCTCACCTCAGTGTGAGTGTACTCACCTGAGTGTGTGCTCACCTAAGTGTGTGCTCAGGTGAGTGTGTGCTTACCTGAGTGTGTGCTCACCTGAGTGTGTGTGTGCACACTTGAGTGTGTGCTCACCTGAGTGTGAGTGTTTTCACCTGAGTGTGTGCTCACATGAGTGAGTGTGTGCTCACCGGAGTGTTTGTGTGCTCCCCTGAGTGTGTGCTAACCTGAGTGTGTACTCACCTGAGTGTGTGCTCACCTGAGTGTGAGTGTGCTCATTTGAGTGTGTTCTCACCTGAGTGAGTGTGTGCTCACCTGAGTGTTTGTGTGCTCACCTGAGTGTGTGCTCACCTGAGTGCGTGCTCACCTGAGTGTGTGTGCTCACCTGAGCGTTTGCTCACCTGAGAGTGTCCTCACCTGAGTGCGTGCTCACCTGAGTGTGTGTGCTCACCTGAGTGTGTGTGTGGTCACCTGAGTGTGTGCTCACCTGAGTGTGTGTGTGGTCACCTGAGTGTGTGCTCACCTGAGTGTGAGTGAGCTCACCTGAGTGTGTGCTCACCTGAGTGTGAGTGCTCACCTGAGAGTGTGCTCACCTGAGTGTGTGTGTGCTCACCTGAGTGTGTGCTCACCTAAGTGCGTGCTCACCTGAGTCTGTGTGCTCACCTGAGTGTGTTTGCACACCTGAGAGTGTGCTCACCTGAGCGTGAGTGTGCTCACCTGAGTGTGTGGTGGTCACCTGAGTGTGTGCTCACCTGAGTGTGAGTGTGCTCACCTGAGTGTGTGTGTGCTCACACGATTGTGAGGCTGCTCACCTGAGTGTGTGCTCACCTGAATGTGTGCTCACTTGAGTGTGTACTCACCTGAGTGAGTGCATGCTCACCTGAGTGTTTGCGTGCTCACCTGAGTGTGTGCTAACCTGAGAGCGTGCTCACCTGAGTGTGTGTGCTCACCTGAGTGTGTTTGCTCACCTGAGAGTGTGCTAACCTGAGTGCGTGCTCACCTGACTGTGTGTGTTCACTTGAGTGTGTGTGTGCTCACCTGAGTCTTTGTGTGCTCACCTGAGTGCGAGTGTGCTCACCTGAGTGTGTGTGTGCTCACCTGAGTGCGTGCTCACCTGAGTGCGTGCTCACCTGAGTGTGTGTGCTCACCTGAGTGTGAGTGTGCTCATCTGAGTGTGTGTGTGCTCACGTGAGTGTGAGCGTGCTCACCTGAATGTGTACTCACCTGAGTGTGAGTGCTCAACTGAGTGTGTGCTCACCTAAGTGTGTGTGTGCTCACCTGAGTGTGAGTGCTCACCTGAGTGTGTCCTCACCTGAGTGTGTGTGTGCTCACCTGAGTGTTTGTGTGCTCACCTGAGTGTGTCCTCACCTGAGTGTGTGCTCACCTGAGTGTGTGTGCTCACCTGAGTGTGTGTGTGGTCATCTGAGTGTGTGCTCACCTGAGTGTGTGTGCTCACCTGAGAGTGTGTGTGGTCATCTGAGTGTGTGCTCACCTGAGTGTGTGTGCTCACCTGAGTGTGTGTGTGCACACCTGAGTGTGTGCTCACCTGAGTGTGTGCTCACCTGCGTGTGTGCTCACCTGAGTGTGTTCTCACCTGAGTGAGTGTGTGCTCACCTGAGTGTTTCTGTGCTCACCTGAGTGTGTGCTCACCTGAGTGCGTGCTCACCTGAGTGTGTGTGCTCACCTGAGAGTGTGTGTGCTCACCTGAGTGTGTGCTCACCTGAGTGCGACTGTGCTCACCTGAGTGTGTGTGTGCTCACCTGAGTGTGTGCTCACCTGAGTGTGAGTGTGCTCAATTGAGTGTGTGCTCACCTGAGTGAATGTGTGCTGACCTGAGAGTTTTTGTGCTCACCTGAGTGTGTGCTCACCTGAGTGCGTGCTCACCTGAGTGTGTGTGCTCACTTGAGAGTGTGCTCACCTGAGTGCGTGGTCACCTGAGTGTGTGTGCTCACCTGAGTGTGTATGTGCTCACCTGAGTGTGTGCTCACCTGAGTGTGCGTGTGCTCACCTGAGTGGGTGTGTGCTCACCTGAGTGTATGCTCACCTCTGTGTGTGTGTGCTCACCTGAGTGTGAGAGTGCTCACCTGAGTGTGTGTGTGCTCACCTCAGTGTGAGTGTGCTCACCTGAGTGTGTGCTCACCTAAGTGTGTGCTCAGGTGAGTGTGTGCTTACCTGAGTGTGTGCTCACCTGAGTGTGTGTGTGCACACTTGAGTGTGTGCTCACCTGAGTGTGAGTGTTTTCACCTGAGTGTGTGCTCACATGAGTGAGTGTGTGCTCACCGGAGTGTTTGTGTGCTCACCTGAGTGTGTGCTCACCTGACTGCCTGCTCCCCTGATATGTGCTCAACTGAGTGTGAGTGTGCTCACCTGTGTTTGTGTGCTCACCTGAGTGTGTGCTAACCTGAGTGTGTACTCACCTGAGTGTGTGCTCACCTGAGTGTGAGTGTGCTCATTTGAGTGTGTTCTCACCTGAGTGAGTGTGTGCTCACCTGAGTGTTTGTGTGCTCACCTGAGTGTGTGCTCACCTGAGTGCGTGCTCACCTGAGTGTGTGTGCTCACCTGAGCGTTTGCTCACCTGAGAGTGTCCTCACCTGAGTGCGTGCTCACCTGAGTGTGTGTGCTCACCTGAGTGTGTGTGTGCTCACCTGAGTGTGTGCTCACCTGAGTGTGTGTGTGGTCACCTGAGTGTGTGCTCACCTGAGTGTGAGTGAGCTCACCTGAGTGTGTGCTCACCTGAGTGTGAGTGCTCACCTGAGAGTGTGCTCACCTGAGTGTGTGTGTGCTCACCTGAGTGTGTGCTCACCTAAGTGCGTGCTCACCTGAGTCTGTGTGCTCACCTGAGTGTGTTTGCACACCTGAGAGTGTGCTCACCTGAGTGTGAGTGTGCTCACCTGAGTGTGTGGTGGTCACCTGAGTGTGTGCTCACCTGAGTGTGAGTGTGCTCACCTGAGTGTGTCCTCACCTGAGTGTGAGTGCTCACATGAGTGTAAGTGTGCTGACCTGAGTGTGTGGTGTTCACCTGATTGTGTGCTCACCTGAGTGTCCGTGTGCTCATCTGAGTGTGTGTGTGCTCACCTGAGTGTGAGTGTGCTCACCTGAGTGTGTGCTCATCTGAGTGTGAGTGCTCACCTGAGTGTGAGTGTGCTCACCTGAGTGTGTGCTCACCTGAGTGTGTGCTCATCTGAGTGTGTGCTCACCTAAGTGAGTGTGTGCTCACCTGAGTGCATGCTCACCAGAGTGTGTGTGCTCACCTGAGTGTGAGTGCGCTCACCTGAGTGTGTGTGGTGCTCACCTGAGTGTGAGTGTGCTCACCTGAATGTGTACTCACCTGAGCGTGACTCCTCACCTGAGTGTGTGCTCACCTGAGTGTGAGTGTGCTCACCTGAGAGTGTCTGTGCTCACCTGAATGTGATTGTGCGCACCTGAGTGTGTGCTCACCTGAGTGTGTGTGCTCACCTGATTGTGAATGTGCTCACCTGAGTGTGTGCTCTCCTGAGTGTGTGTGCTCACCTGAGTGTGAGTGTGCTCACCTGAGTGTGTGCTCACCTGAGTGTGTGCTCACCTGAGTGTGTTCTCACCTGAGTGAGTGTGTGCTCACCTGAGTGTTTGTGTGCTCACCTGAGTGTGTGCTCACCTGAGTGCGTGCTCACCAGAGTGTGTGTGCTCACCTGAGTGTGATAGCTCACCTGAGAGGGTGCTCACCTGAGTGCGTGCTCACCTGAGTGTGTGCTCACCTGAGTGTGTCTGCTCACCTGAGTGTGAGTGTGCTCACCTGAGTATGTGTGTGCTCACCTGAGTGTGAGTGTGCTCACCTGAATGTGTACTCACCTGAGTGCGACTGCTCAACTCAGTGTGTGCTCAGCTGAGTGAGTGTGTGTTCACCTGAGTGTGTGCTCACCTGACTGTGTGCTCACCTGAGTGTGCGTGTGCTCACCTGAGTGGGTGTGTGCTGACCTGAGTGTGTGCTCACCAGAGTGTGTGTGTGCTCACCAGAGTGTGAGCGTGCTCACCTGAGTGTGTGTGTGCTCACCTGAGTGTGAATGTGATCACCTGAGTGTGTGCTGACCTGAGTGTGAGCGCTCACCTGAGTGTGAGTGTTCTCACCTGAGTGTGTGCTCACCTGAGTGAGTGTGTGCTCACCTGAGTGTGTGCTAACCTGAGTGCGTGCTCACCTAAGTGTGTGTGCTCACCTCAGTGTGTTTTATCACCTGAGAGTGTGCTCACCTAAGTGCGAATGTGCTCAACTGAGTGTGTGCTCACCTGAGTGTGTGCTCACCAGAGTGTGTGCTCACCTGAGTGTTTGTGCTCACCTGAATGTGTGTGTGCTCACCTGATTGTGTGCTCACCTGAGTGCGAGTGTGCTCACCTGAGTGTTTGTGTGCTCACCTGAGTGTGTGCTCACCTGAGTGTGTGCTCACCTGAGTGTGTGCTCACCTGAGTGTGAGTGTGCTCATTTGAGTGTGTGCTCACCTGAATGAATGTGTGCTCACATGAGTATTTGTGTGCTCACCGGGGTCTGTGCTCAACTGACTGCGTGCTCACCTAAGTGAGTGTGCTCACCTCAGTGTGTTTTCTCACCTGAGAGTGTGCTCACCTAAGTGCGAATGTGCTCAACTGAGTGTGTGCTCACCTGAGTGTGTGCTCACCAGAGTGTGTGCTCACCTGAGTGTTTGTGCTCACCTGAATGTGTGTGTGCTCACCTGATTGTGTGCTCACCTGAGTGCGAGTGTGCTCACCTGAGTGTGTTTGCTCAACTGAGAGTGTGCTCACCTGGGTGCATGCTCACCTGAGTGTGTGTGCTCACCTGAGTGTGTGTGTGGTCATCTGAGTGTGTGCTCACCTGAGTGTGTGTGCTCACCTGAGAGTGTGTGTGGTCATCTGAGTGTGTGCTCACCTGAGTGTGTGTGCTCACCTGAGTGTGTGTGTGCACACCTGAGTGTGTGCTCACCTGAGTGTGTGCTCACCTGAGTGTGTGCTCATCTGAGTGTGAGTGTGCTCATTTGAGTATGTGCTCACCTAAGTATGTGCTCACCTGAGTGTTTGTGTGCTCACCTGAGAGTGTGCTCACCTGAGTGTGTGCTCACCTGAGTGTGTGTGCTCACCAGAGTGTGCGTGCGGTCACCTGAGTGTGTGCTCACCTGAGTGTGAGTGTGCTCACCTGAATGTGTGTGTGCTCACCTGAGTGTGAGTGTGCTCACCTGAGTGTGTGCTCACCTGAATGTGTGCTCATCTGAGTGTGTGCTCACTTAAGTGAGTGTGTGCTCTCCTGAGTGTGTGTGTGCTCACCTGAGTGTGAGTGTGCTCACCTGAGTGTGCGCTCACCTGAGTGTGAGTGCTCACCTGATTGTGAGGGTGCTCACCTGAGTGTGTGCGCTCACCTGAGTGCGTGTTCACCTGAGTGTGTGTGCTCACCTGAGTGTGTGTGTTCTCACCTGAGTGTGTGTGTGCTCACTTGTGTGTGAGTGTGCTCACCTGAGTGTGTGCTCACCTGAGTGTGCGTGCTCACCTGATTGTGATGGTGCTCACCTGAGTGTGTGCTCACCTGAGTGTGTGTGTGCTCATCTGAGTATGAGTGTGCTCACCTGAGTGTAAGTGCTCACCTAAGTGAGTATGTGCTCACCTGAGTGCATGCTCACCTGAGTGTGTGTGCTCACCTGAGTGTGTGTGTGCTCAATTGAGTGTGAGTGTGCTCACCTGAGTGTGAGTGTGCTCACCTGAGTGTGTGTGTGCTTACCTGAGTGTGAGTGTGCTCACCTGAATGTGTACTCACCTGAGTGTGACTGCTCACCCGAGTGTGTGCTCACCTGAGTGTGTGTGTGCTCCCCTGAGTGTGTGCTCACCTGAGTGCGAGTGTGCTCACCTGAGTGTGTGTGTGCTCACCTGAGTGTGTGCTCACCTGAGTGCGTGCTCACCTGAGTGTGTGCTCACCTGAGTGTGAGTGTGCTCATTTGAGTGTGTGCTCACCTGAGTGAGTGTGTGCTCACCTGAGTGGGAGTGTGCTCACCTGAGTGTGTTTGTGCTCACCTGAGTGTGAGTGTGCTCACCTGAGTGTATGCTCACCTGAGTGTGAATGCTCACCTGATTGTGAGGGTGCTCACCTGAGTGTGTGCTCACCTGAGTGGGAGTGCCTACCTGAGGGTGTGATCAGCTGAGTGAGTGTGTGCTCACCTGAGCGTGTGCTCACCTGAGTGCGTGCTCACCTGAGTGTGCGTGTGCTCACCTGACTGGGTGTGTGCTCACCTAAGTGTGTGTGTGCTCACCTGAGTGTCTGCTCACCTGAGTGTGTGTGTGCTCACCTGAGTGTGTGTGTGCTCACCTGAGTGTAAGTATGCTCACCTGAGTGTGTGTGTGCTCACCTGAGTGTGTGTGTGCTCACCTGAGTGTGTGCTCACCTGAGTGTGTGTGTGCTCACCTTAGTGTCTGCTCACCTGAGTTTGTGCTCATCTGAGAGTGAGTGTGCTCACCTGAGTGTGTGCTCACCAGAGTGTGTGCTCTCCTGAGTGTGTGTGTGCTCACCTGAGTGTGTGCTCACCTGAGTGTGTGAGTGCTCACCTGAGTGTGTGCCCACCTGAGTGTGCGTGTGCTCACCTGTGTGTGTGCTCACCTGTGTATGTGTGTGCTCAGCTGAATGTGAGTGTGCTCACGTGAGTGTGTGTGTATGCTCAGCTTTGTGTGTATGTGCTCAACTGAGTGTGTGCACACCTGAGTGTGTGCTCACCTGAGCGTGTGTGTGCTCACCTGAGTGTGTGTGTGCTCACCTGAGTGTTTGTGGGCTCACCTGTGTGTGTGCTCACCTGAGTGTGTGTGTGCTCACCAGAGTGAAGGTATGCTCATCTGAGTGTGTGCTCACCTGAGTGAGTGTGCGATCACCTGAGTGTGTGTGCTCACCTGAGTGTGTGCTCACCTGAGTGTGTGCTAACATGAGTGTGTGTGTTCACCTGAGTGTGAGTGTGCTCACCTGAGTGTTTGTGTGCCCACCTGAGTGTGAGTGTTCTCACCTGAGTGTGTGTGTGCTCACCTGAGTGTCTGCTCAGGTGAGTGTGTGTGCTCACGTGAGTGTGCGCTCACTTGATTGTGTGTGCTCATCTGAGTGTGTGTGCTCACCTGAGCGTGCGTGCGCTCACCTGAGTGTGTGCTCAGATGAGTGTGTGTGTGTGCTCAGGTGAGTGTGTGATTGCTCACCTGAGTGTGTGTGCTAAGCTGAGTGTGAGTGTGCTCACCTGAGTGTGTGTGTGCTCACCGGAGTGTGTGTGTGCTCAACTGAGTGTGTGCTCACCTGAGTGTGAGTGTGCTCACCTGAGTGTGTGGATGCTCACCTGAGTGTGTGTGCTAAGCTAAGTGTGAATGTGCTCACCTGAGTGTCTGCACACCTGAATGTGTGCTCACCTGAGTGAGCGTGTGCTCACCTGTGTGTGTGCTCACCTGAGTGTGAGTGTGCTCCCCAAAGTGTGTGTGTGCTCACCTGAGTGTCTGCTCACCTGAATGTGAGTGTGCTCACCTGAGTGTGTGCTCACCTGTGTGTGTGTGTGCTCAGCTGAGCGTTTGTGTGCTCACCTGGGTGTGTGGTTGCTCACCTGTGTGTGTGTGTGCTCACCCGAGTGTGAGTGTGCTCACCTGAGTGTGTACTCACCTGACTGTGTGCTCACCTTAGTGTGTGTGTGCTCACCTGAGTGTGTGTGTGCTCACCTGAGTGTGTGTGTGCTCACCTGAGTGTGTGCTCACTTGAGTGTGTGTGTGCTCACCTGAGTGTGTGCTCACCTGAGTGTGTGCTCACCTGAGTGTGTGAGTGCTCACCTGAGTGTGTGCCCACCTGAGTGTGTGTGTGCTCACCAGAGTGTGTTCTCACCTGAGTGTGTGAGTGCTCACCTGAGTGTGTGCCCACCTGAGAGTGTGTGTGCTCACCTGAGTGAGTGCTCACCTGAGTGGGTGCCCACCTGTGTGTGCGCTCACCTGAGTGTGTGTGTGCTCACCTGAGTATGTGTGTGCTCAGCTTAGTGTGTGTGTGCTCACCTGAGTGTGAGCTCCTCTGAGTGCGTGTGTGTGCTCAGGTGAGTGTGTGTGTGCTCACCTGAGTGTGTGTCCTCATCTGAATTTGTGTGCTCACCTGAGTGTGTGTGTGCTCACCTGAGTGTGAGTGTGATCACCTGAGTGTGAGTGTGCTCACCTGAGTGTTTGAGTGGTCACCTGAGTGTGTGCTCACATGAGTGTGTGTGGTCACCTGAGTGTGAGTGTGCTTACCTGAGTGTGTGTGTGCTCACCTGAGTGTCTGCTCACGTGAGTCTGTGTGCTCACCTGAGTGTGTGCTCACCTGAGAGTGTGTGCTCATCTGAGAGTGTGTGTTCTCACCTGATCTTCTGCTCACCTTAGTGTGAGTGTGCTCACCTGAGTGTGTGCTCACCTGAGTGTGTGTGTGTGCTCAGCTGAGTGTGTGTGCTCACCTGTGTGTCTGCTCACCTTACTGTGTGTTTGCTCACCTGAGTGTGTGTGTGCTCACCTGAGTGTGTGTGTGCTCACCTGAGTGTGTGCTCACCTGAGTGTGTCTGTGCTCACCTGAGTGTGTGCTTACATGAGTGTGAGTGTGCTCACCTGAGTATGTGGGTGCACACCTGAGTGTGTGTGCTCAGCTGAGTGTGAGTGTGCTCACCTGAGTGTGTGCTCACCTGAGTGTGTGTGTGCTGACCAGAGTGAGTGTGTGCTCACCTGACTGTGAGTATGCTCAACTGAATGTGTGTGTGCTCACCTGAGTGTGTGCTCACCTGAGTGTGTCTGTGCTCACCTGAGTGTGTGCTAACATGAGTGTGAGTGTGCTCACCTGAGTATGTGGGTGCACACCTGAGTGTGTGTGCTCAGCTGAGTGTGAGTGTGCTCACCTGAGTGTGTGCTCACCTGAGTGTGTGTGTGCTCACCTGAGTGTGTCTGTGCCCACCCGAGTGTGTGCTCACCTGTGTGTGTGTGTGTGCTCAGCTGAGTGTGTGTGTGCTCACCTGAGTGTGTGAGTGCTCACCCGAGTGTGAGTGTGGTCACCTGAGTGTGTGCTCACCTGACTGTGTGCTCACCTGCGTGTGTGTGTGCTCACCTGAGTGTGTGTGTGCTCACCTGAGTGTGTGTGTGCTCACATGAGTGTGTGCTCACCTGAGTGTGTGTGTGCTCACCTGAGTGTGTGCTCACCTGAATGTGTGCTCTCCTGAGTCTGTGTCTGCTCACCTGAGTGTGTGCTCAGCTGAGTGAGTGTGTGCTCACCTGAGTGTGTGCCCACCTGAGTGTGTGTGTGCTCACCTGACTGTGTGTGTGCTCACCTGAGTATTTGTGTGCTCAGCTGAATGTGAGTATGCTCACCTGAGTGTGTCCTCACCTGAGTGTGTGTGTGTGCTCAGCTTAGTGTGTATGTGCTCAGCTGAGTGTGTGCACACCTGAGTGTGTGCTCACCTGAGTGTGTGTGTACTCACCTGACTGTGTGTGTGGTCACCTGAGTGTTTGTGGGCTCACCTGTGTGTGTGCTCACCTGAGTGTGTGCTCACATGAGTGTGTGTGTTCACCTGAGTGTGAGTGTGCTCACCTGAGTGTTTGTGTGCCCACCTGAGAGTGTGTGTGCTCACCTGAGTGAGTGCTCACCTGAGTGGGTGCCCACCTGTGTGTGCGCTCACCTGAGTGTGTGTGTGCTCACCTGAGTATGTGTGTGCTCAGCTTAGTGTGTGTGTGCTCACCTGAGTGTGAGCTCCTCTGAGTGCGTGTGTGTGCTCAGGTGAGTGTGTGTGTGCTCACCTGAGTGTGTGTCCTCATCTGAATTTGTGTGCTCACCTGAGTGTGTGTGTGCTCACCTGAGTGTGAGTGTGATCACCTGAGTGTGAGTGTGCTCACCTGAGTGTTTGAGTGGTCACCTGAGTGTGTGCTCACATGAGTGTGTGTGGTCACCTGAGTGTGAGTGTGCTTACCTGAGTGTGTGTGTGCTCACCTGAGTGTCTGCTCACGTGAGTCTGTGTGCTCACCTGAGTGTGTGCTCACCTGAGAGTGTGTGCTCATCTGAGAGTGTGTGTTCTCACCTGATCTTCTGCTCACCTTAGTGTGAGTGTGCTCACCTGAGTGTGTGCTCACCTGAGTGTGTGTGTGTGCTCAGCTGAGTGTGTGTGCTCACCTGTGTGTCTGCTCACCTTACTGTGTGTTTGCTCACCTGAGTGTGTGTGTGCTCACCTGAGTGTGTGTGTGCTCACCTGAGTGTGTGCTCACCTGAGTGTGTCTGTGCTCACCTGAGTGTGTGCTTACATGAGTGTGAGTGTGCTCACCTGAGTATGTGGGTGCACACCTGAGTGTGTGTGCTCAGCTGAGTGTGAGTGTGCTCACCTGAGTGTGTGCTCACCTGAGTGTGTGTGTGCTGACCAGAGTGAGTGTGTGCTCACCTGACTGTGAGTATGCTCAACTGAATGTGTGTGTGCTCACCTGAGTGTGTGCTCACCTGAGTGTGTCTGTGCTCACCTGAGTGTGTGCTAACATGAGTGTGAGTGTGCTCACCTGAGTATGTGGGTGCACACCTGAGTGTGTGTGCTCAGCTGAGTGTGAGTGTGCTCACCTGAGTGTGTGCTCACCTGAGTGTGTGTGTGCTCACCTGAGTGTGTCTGTGCCCACCCGAGTGTGTGCTCACCTGTGTGTGTGTGTGTGCTCAGCTGAGTGTGTGTGTGCTCACCTGAGTGTGTGAGTGCTCACCCGAGTGTGAGTGTGGTCACCTGAGTGTGTGCTCACCTGACTGTGTGCTCACCTGCGTGTGTGTGTGCTCACCTGAGTGTGTGTGTGCTCACCTGAGTGTGTGTGTGCTCACATGAGTGTGTGCTCACCTGAGTGTGTGTGTGCTCACCTGAGTGTGTGCTCACCTGAATGTGTGCTCTCCTGAGTCTGTGTCTGCTCACCTGAGTGTGTGCTCAGCTGAGTGAGTGTGTGCTCACCTGAGTGTGTGCCCACCTGAGTGTGTGTGTGCTCACCTGACTGTGTGTGTGCTCACCTGAGTATTTGTGTGCTCAGCTGAATGTGAGTATGCTCACCTGAGTGTGTCCTCACCTGAGTGTGTGTGTGTGCTCAGCTTAGTGTGTATGTGCTCAGCTGAGTGTGTGCACACCTGAGTGTGTGCTCACCTGAGTGTGTGTGTGCTCACCTGACTGTGTGTGTGGTCACCTGAGTGTTTGTGGGCTCACCTGTGTGTGTGCTCACCTGAGTGTGTGCTCACATGACTGTGTGTGTTCACCTGAGTGTGAGTGTGCTCACCTGAGTGTTTGTGTGCTCACCTGAGTGTTTGTGTGCTCACCTGAGTGTGTGTGTGCTCACCTGAGTGTCTGCTCACGTGAGTGTGTGTGCTCATCTGAGTGTGTGTGCTCACCTGAGCGTCTGCTCACCTGAGTGTGAGTGTGCTCACCTGAGTGTGAGACTGTTAACCTGAGTGTGTGGGTGCTCACCTGAGTGTGTGTGCTCAGCTGAGTGTGAGTGTGCTCACCTGAGTGTGTGCACATCTGAGTGTGTGCTCACCTGAGTGAGTGTGTGCTCACCTGAGTGTGTGCTCACCTGAGTGTGAGTGTGCTCACCTGAGTCTGTGCTCACTTGAGTGTGTGCTCACCTGAGTGTGTGTGTGCCCACCTGAGTGTGTGCTAATCTGAGTGTGAGTGTGCTCAGCTGAGTGTGAGTGTGCCCACCTGAGTGTCTGCTCACCTGAGAGGGTGCTCACCTGAGTGTCTGCTCAGTTCATTGTGTGCTCCCCTGAGTGTGAGCGTGCTCACCTGAGTGTGTGTGTGCTCACCTGTGTGTGTGCTCACCTGAGTGTGTCTGTGCTCACCTGAGTGTGTGCTCAGCAGAGTGTGAGTGTGCTCACCTGAGTGTGTGCCCTCTTGAGTGGGTGTGTGCTCACCTGAGTGTTTGTGTGCTCACCTGAGTATGTGTGTGCTCAGCTCAGTGTGAGTGTGCTCACCTGTTTGTGTGCTCACCTGAGTGTGTGTGTGTGCTCAGCTTAGTGTGTATGTGCTCACCTGAGTGTGTGCACACCTGAGTGTGTGCTCACCTGAGTGTGTGTGTTCACCTGAGTGTGGGTGTGCTCACCTGAGTGTTTGTGTGCTCACCTGTGTGTCTGTTCACCTGAGTGTGAGTGTGCTCACCTGAATCTGTGTGTGCTCAGCTGAGTGTGTGTGCGCTCACCTGAGTGTGTGTGTGCTCACCTGAGTGTGTGCTCACCTGAGTGTGAGTGTGCTCACATGAGTGTGTGGTTTCTCACCTGAGTGTGTGTGCTCAGCTGAGTGTGAGTGTGCTCACCTGAGTGTATGCACACCTGAGTGTGTGCTCACCTGAGTGAGTGTGTGCTCACCTGAGTGTGTGCTCACCTGACTGTGAGTGTGCTCACCAGACTGATTGTATGCTCACCTGAGAGTGTGCTCACCTGAGTGAGTGTGCGATCACCTGAGTGTGTGTGCTCACCTGAGTGTGTGCTCACCTGAGTGTGTGATCACATGAGTGTGTGTGGTCACCTGAGTGTGAGTGTGCTCACCTGAGTGTTTGTGTGTTCACCTCAGTGTGAGTATGCTCACCTGAGTGTGTGTGTGCTCACCTGAGTGTCTGCTCACGTGAGTGTGTGTGCTCAGCTGAGTGTGTGCTCACCTGAGTGCGTGTGTGCTCACCTGAGGGTGTGCTCACCTTATTGTGTGTGCGCTCACCAGAGTCATTGTATGGTCACCTGAGTGTGAGTGTGTTCACCTGAGTGTGTGGGTGCTCACCTGAGTGTGTGTGCTCAGCTGAGTGTGAGTGTGCTCACCTGAGTGTGTGCACACCTGAGTGTGTGCTCACCTGTGTGAGTGTGTGCTCACCTGAGTGTGTGCTCACATGAGTGTGAGTGTGCTCACCTGAGTGTGTGCTCACCTGAGTGTCTGTGTTCTTAGCTGAGTGTGAGTGTGCTCACCTAAGTGTGTGCACACGTGACTGTGTGCTCACCTGAGTGTGTGTTTGCTCACCTGAGTGTGTGCTCACCTGAGTGTGAGTGTGCTCACCTGAGTGTGTGGGTGCTCACCTGAGTGTATGTGCTCCGCTGAGTGTGAGTGTGCGCACCTGCGTGTGCGCACACCTGAGTGTGTGCTCACCTGTGTGAGTGTGTGCTCACCTGAGTGTGTGCTCACCCGAGTGTCTCCTCACCTGAGTGTGTGCTCACCTAAGTGTTAGTGTGCTCACCTGAGTGTGTGTGTGCTCACCTGAGTGTGTGCTCACCGGAGTGTGAGTGTGCTCACCTGAATGTGAGTGTGCTAACCTGTGTGTGTTCACCTGAGTGTGAGTGTGCTCACCTGAGTGAATGTGCGCACAACTGAGTGTGTGTGCTCGCTTGAGTGTCTGCTCACCTGAGTGTGTGCTCACATGAGTGTGTGTGGTCACCAGAGTGTGAGTGTGCTCACCTGAGTGTTTGTGTGCTCACCTGAGTGTGAGTGACCTCACCTGAATGTGTGTTTGCTCAAATGAGTGTCTGCTCACGTGAGTGTGTGTGCTCACCTGAGTGTGGGCTCACCTGAGTGTGTGTGCTCACCTGAGTGTGTGTGTGCTCTCCTGAGCGTCTGCTCACCTGAGTGTGAGTGTGCTCACCTGAGTGTGTGCTCACCTGAGTGTGTGTGTGTGCTCAACTGAGTGTGTGTGTGCTCACCTGAGTGTGAGTGTGCTCACCTGAGTGTGTGTGTGCTCACCTGAGTCTGTGCTCACTTGAGTGTGTGCTCCCCTGAGTGTGAGTGTGCTCACCTGAGTGTGTGTGTGCTCACCTGTCTGTGCTCAGCTGTATGTGTGTGTGCTCACCTGAGTGTGTGCTCAGCTGAGTGTGAGTGTGCTCACCTGAGTGTGTGCCCACCTGAGTGTGTGTGTGCTCACCTGAGTGTTTGTGTGCTCACCTGAGTATGTGTGTGCTCAGCTGAGTGTGAGTGTGCTCACCTGTGTGTGTGCTCACCTGAGTGTGTGTGTGTGCTCAGCTTAGTGTGTATGTGCTGAGCTGAGTGTGTGCACACCTGAGTGTGTGCTCACCTGAGTGTGTGTATGCTCACCTGAGTGTTTGTGTGCTCACCTGTGTGTGTGTTCACCTGAGTGTGAGTGTGCTCACCTGAGTCTGTATGTGCTCACCTGAGTGTGTGTGTGCTCACCTGTGTGCGTGTGTGCTCACCTGAGTGTCTGCTCACCTGAATGTGAGTGTGCCCACCTGAGTGTTTGTGTGCTCACCTGAGTGTCTGATCACCTGAGTGTGTGCTCACCTGAGTGTGTGTGTGCTCACCTGAGTGTCTGCTCACCTGAGTGTGTGTGTGCTCACCAGAGTGTGTGCACACCTGAGTGTGTGCTCACCCGAGTTTGTGTGCTCACCTGAGTGTGAGTGTGATCACCTGAGTGTGATTGTGCTCACCTGAGTGTGTGTGTGCTCACCAAAGTGAGTGTATGCTCCCCTGAGAGTGTGCTCACCTGAGTGAGTGTGCGCTCACCTGAGTGTGTGTGCTCACCTGAGTGTGTGCTCACATGATTGCGTGTTGTCACCTGAGTGTGAGTGTGCTCACCTGAGCGAGTGCTCACCAGTGTGCAAGTGTGCTCACCTGAGTGTGTGCTCACCTGAGTGTGTGTTCTCACCTGAGTGTGTGCTCACCTGAGTGTGTGCTCACCTGAGTGTGTCTGTGCTCACATGAGTGTGTGCTCTCCTGAGTGTGTGTGTGCTCACCTGAGTGTGTGTGTGCTCACCTGTGTGTGTGTGTGCTCACCTGAGTTTCTGCTCACCTGAGTGTGAGTGTGCTCACCTGAGTGTGTGTGCTCAACTGAGTGTGAGTGTGCTCACCTGAGTGTGGGCTCACCTGAGTGTGTGCTCACCTGACTGCGAGTGTGCTCACCTGAGTGTGTGTGTGCTAACCTGAGTGTGTGCTCACCAGTGTGTGAGCTCACCTGAGTGTGTGTGTGCTCACCTGAGTGTGTGCACACCTGAGTGTGTGCTCACCTGAGCTTGTGCACTCACCTGAGTGTGAGTATGATCACCTGAGTGTGAGTATGCTCACCTGAGTGTGTGTGCTCACCTAAATGTGTGCTCACCTGAGTGTGTGCTCGCCTGAGTGAGTGTGTGCTCACCTGAGTGTGTGCTCACATGAGTGTGTGTGGTCACCTGAGTGTTTGTGTGCTCACCTGAGTGTGAGTGTGCTCACCTGACTGTGTGTGTACTCACCTGAGTGTCTGCTCACGTGAGTGTGTGTGGCCACCTGAGTGTATTCTCACCTGAGTGTGTGTGCACATCTGACTGCGTGTGTGCTCACCTGAGTGTCTGGTCACCTGAGTGTGTGCTCACCTGAGTGTGAGTGTGCTCACCTGAGTGTGTGCTCACCTGAGTGTGTGCTCTCCGGAGTGTGTGTGCTCACCTGAGTGTGTGCTCACCTGAGTGTGTGTGTGCTCACCTGAGTGTGTGCCCACCTGAGTGTATGTGTGCTCACCTGAGTGTGTGTGTGCTCACCTGAGTATGTATGTGCTCAGCTGAGTGTGAGTGTGCTCACCTGAGTGTGTGCTCACCTGAGTTTGTGCGCTCACCTGAGTGTGAGTGTGATCGCCTCAGTGTGAGTGTGCTCACCTGAGTGTTTGTGTGGTCACCTGAGTGTGTGCTCACCTGAGTGTGCGTGCTCACCTGAGTGTGTGATCACATGAGTGCGTGCTCACATGAGTGTGTGTGGTCACCTGAGTATGAGTGTGCTCACCTGTGTGTGTGTGTGCTCACCTGAGTGTGAGTGTGCTCACCTGAGTGTGTGTTCTCACCTGAGTGTCAGCTCACGTGAGTGTGTGTGCTCATTTCAGTGTGTGCTCACCTGAGTGTGTGTGCTCATCTGAGTGTGTGTGTGCTCACCTGAGCATCTGCTCACCTGAGTGTGAGTGTGCTCACCTGAGTGTGTGCTCACCTGAGTGTGTGTGCTCAGCTGAGTGTGTGTGTGCTCACCTGAGTGTGTGCTCACCTGAGTGTGTGTGTGCTCACCTGAGTGTGAGTGTGCTCACCTGAGTATGTGCTCACCTGAGTGTGTGCTCACCTGAGTGTGTCTGTGCTCACCTGAGTGTGTGCTCACCTGAGTGTGAGTGTGCTCACCTGAGTGTGTGTGTGCTCACCTGAGTGTGTGCTCCACTGCGTGTGAGTTTGCTCACCTGAGTGTGTGCTCACCTAAGCGTACGTGTGCTCACCTGAGTGTGTGTGTGCTCACCTGAGTATGTGCTCACCTGAGTGTGTGTGTGCTCACCTGAGTGTGTGCTCACCTGAGTGTGTCCTCACTTGAGTGTGTGTGTACTCACCTGAGTGTGTGTGTGCTCACCTGAGTGTTTGTGTGCTCACATGAGGGTGGGCTCACCTGAGTGAGTGTGTGCTCACCTGAGTGTGTGTGTGCTCACCTGAGTGAGTGTACTCACCTGAGTGTGTGCTTACATGTGACTGTTCTCACTTGAGTGTGTGTGCTTACCTGAATATGAGTGTACTCACCTGAGTGTGTACTCTCCTGAGTGCGTGTTCACCTGAGTGTGTGTGTGCTCACCTGAGTGTGAGTGTACTCACCTGAGTGTGTGTGTGCTCACCTGAGTGTTTGTGTGCTCACATGAGGGTGGGCTCACCTGAGTGAGTGTGTGCTCACCTGAGTGTGTGTGTGCTCACCTGAGTGTGTGTGCTCACCTGAGTGTGTGCTCACATGTGACTGTTCTCACCTGAGTGTGTGTGCTCACCTGAGTGTGAGTGTACTCACCTGAGTGTGTACTCACCTGAGTGTGTGTTCACCTGAGTGTGTGTGTGCTCACCTGAGTTTGAGTGTACTCACCTGAGTGTGTGCGTGCTCACCTGAGTGTGAGTGCTCACCTGAGTGTGTGTGCTCACCTGAGTTTGTGCTTACATGTGACTGTTCTCACCTGAGTGTGTGTGCTCACCTGAGTGTGAGTGTACTCACCTGAGTGTGTACTCACCTTAGTGTGTGTTCACCTGAGTGTGTCTGTGCTCACCTGAGTGTGTGTGTGCTCACCTGAGAGTGTGCTCACCTGAGTGTGAGTGTGCTCACCTGAGTGTGTGAGTGCTCACCTGAGTGTGAGTGTGCTCACCTGAGTGTGTGTGTGCTCACCTGAGTTTCTGCGCACCTGAGTGTGTGCTCACCTGAGTGTCTGCTCACCTGGGTGTGTGCTCACCTGAGTGTGTGTGTGTGCTCAGCTTAGTGTCTGCTCACATGAGTGTGTGCTCACATGAGTGTGAATTTGCTCACATGAGTGTGTGTATGCTCACCTTAGTGTCTGCTCACCTGAGTGTGTCCTCACCTGAGTGTGTGCTCACCTGAGTGTGTGTGTGCTCCCCTGAGTGTGTGCACACGTGACTGTGTGCTCACCTGAGTGTGTGTTTGCTCACCTGAGTGTGTGCTCACCTGAGTGTGAGTGTGCTCACCTGAGTGTGTGGGTGCTCACCTGAGTGTGTGCTCACCTGTGTGAGTGTGTGCTCACCTGAGTGTCTGCTCACTTGATTGTGTGCTCCCCTGAGTGTGAGTGTGCTCACCTGAGTGTGTGTGTGCTCACCTGTCTGTGTGCTCACCTGAGTGTGTCTGTGCTCACCTGAGTGTGTGCTCACCTGAGTGTGAGTGTGCTCACCAGAGTGTGTGGGTGCTCTCCTGAGTGTGTGTGCTCAGCTGACTGTGTGTGTGCTCACCTGAGTGTGTGCTCAGCTGAGTGTGAGTGTGCTCATCTGAGTGTGTGCCCACCTGAGTGTGTGTGTGCTCACCTGAGTGTTTGTGTGCTCACCTGAGTATGTGTGTGCTCAGCTGAGTGTGAGTGTGCTCACCTGTGTGTGTCCTATCCTGAGTGTGTGTGTGTGCTCAGCTTAGTGTGTATGTGCTAGGCTGAGTGTGTGCACACCTGAGTGTGTGCTCACCTGAGTGTGTGTGTGCTCACCTGAGTGTGTGCTCACCTGAGTGTGAGTGTGCTCACCTGAGTGTGTGTGTGCTCACCTGAGTGTGTGCTCCACTGCGTGTGAGTTTGCTCACCTGAGTGTGTGCTCACCTAAGCGTACGTGTGCTCACCTGAGTGTGTGTGTGCTCACCTGAGTGTGTGCTCACCTGAGTGTGTCCTCACTTGAGTGTGTGTGTACTCACCTGAGTGTGTGTGTGCTCACCTGAGTGTTTGTGTGCTCACATGAGGGTGGGCTCACCTGAGTGAGTGTGTGCTCACCTGAGTGTGTGTGTGCTCACCTGAGTGTGTGTGCTCACCTGAGTGTGTGCTTACATGTGACTGTTCTCACCTGAGTGTGTGTGCTCACCTGTATGTGAGTGTACTCACCTGAGTGTGTACTCACCTGAGTGTGTGTTCACCTGAGTGTGTGTGTGCTCACCTGAGTTTGAGTGTACTCACCTGAGTGTGTGCGTGCTCACCTGAGTGTGAGTGTGCTCACCTGAGTGTGTGTGCTCACCTGAGTGTGAGTGTACTCACCTGAGTGTGTACTCACCTGAGTGTGTGTTCACCTGAGTGTGTGTGTGCTCACCTGAGTTTGAGTGTACTCACCTGAGTGTGTGCGTGCTCACCTGAGTGTGAGTGTGCTCACCTGAGTGTGTGTGCTCACCTGAGTTTGTGCTTACATGTGACTGTTCTCACCTGAGTGTGTGTGCTCACCTGAGTGTGAGTGTACTCACCTGAGTGTGTACTCACCTTAGTGTGTGTTCACCTGAGTGTGTCTGTGCTCACCTGAGTGTGTGTGTGCTCACCTGAGTGTGTGCTCACCTGAGTGTGAGTGTGCTCACCTGAGTGTGTGAGTGCTCACCTGAGTGTGAGTGTGCTCACCTGAGTGTGTGTGTGCTCACCTGAGTTTCTGCTCACCTGAGTGTCTGCTCACCTGGGTGTGTGCTCACATGAGTGTGTGTGTGTGCTCAGCTTAGTGTCTGCTCACCTGAGTGTGTTCTCACCTGAGTGTGTTTTCACCTGTGTGTTTGCTCACATGAGTGTGTGCTCACATGAGTGTGAATTTGCTCACCTGAGTGTGTGTATGCTCACCTTAGTGTCTGCTCACCTGAGTGTGTCCTCACCTGAGTGTGTGCTCACCTGAGTGTGTGTGTGCTCCCCTGAGTGTGTGCACACGTGACTGTGTGCTCACCTGAGTGTGTGTTTGCTCACCTGAGTGTGTGCTCACCTGAGTGTGAGTGTGCTCACCTGAGTGTGTGGGTGCTCACCTGAGTGTGTGCTCACCTGTGTGAGTGTGTGCTCACCTGAGTGTCTGCTCACTTGATTGTGTGCTCCCCTGAGTGTGAGTGTGCTCACCTGAGTGTGTGTGTGCTCACCTGTCTGTGTGCTCACCTGAGTGTGTCTGTGCTCACCTGAGTGTGTGCTCACCTGAGTGTGAGTGTGCTCACCAGAGTGTGTGGGTGCTCTCCTGAGTGTGTGTGGTCAGCTGACTGTGTGTGTGCTCACCTGAGTGTGTGCTCAGCTGAGTGTGAGTGTGCTCATCTGGGTGTGTGCCCACCTGAGTGTGTGTGTGCTCACCTGAGTGTTTGTGTGCTCACCTGAGTATGTGTGTGCTCAGCTGAGTGTGAGTGTGCTCACCTGTGTGTGTGATATCCTGAGTGTGTGTGTGTGCTCAGCTTAGTGTGTATGTGCTAGGCTGAGTGTGTGCACACCTGAGTGTGTGCTCACCTGAGTGTGTGTGTGCTCACCTGAGTGTTTGTGTGCTCACCTGTTTGTGTGTTCACCTGAGTGTGAGTGTGCTCACCTGAGTCTGTGTGTGCTCACCTGAGTGTGTGTGTGCTCACCTGTGTGTGTGTGTGCTCACCTGAGTGTCTGCTCACCGGAATGTGAGTGTGCCCACCTGAGTGTTTGTGTGCTCACCTGAGTGCCTGATCACCTGAGTGTGTGCTCACCTGAGTGTCTGCTCACCTGAGTGTGTGCTCACCTGAGTGTGAGTGTGCTCACCTGAGTGTGTGTGTGCTCACCTGAGTGTCTGCTCACCTGAGTGTGTGTGTGCTCACCTGAGTGTGAGTGTGCTCACCTGTGTCTGTGTGTGAGCTCAGCTGAGTGTGTGTGTGCTCACCTCAGTGTGTGCTCACCTGAGTGTGTGTGTGCTCACCTGAGTGTGTGCTCACCTGAGTGTGTCTGTGCTCACCTGAGTGTGTGCTCACCTGTGTGTGTGTGTGAGCTCACTTGAGTGTGTGTGTGCTCACCTGAGTGTGTGCTCACCTGAGTGTGTGCTCACATGAGTGTGTGTGGTCACCTGAGTTTGAGTGTGCTCACCTGAGTGTCTGCTCACCTGAGTGTGTGCTCACCTGAGTGTGAGTGTGCTCACCTGAGTGTGTGTGTGTGCTCACCTGAGTTTGTGCGCTCACCTGAGTGTGAGTGTGATCACCTGAGTGAGTGTGCGCTCACCTGAGTGTGTGTGCTCACCTGAGTGTGTGCTCACCTGAGTGTGTGATCACATGAGCGTGTATGGTCACCTGAGTTTGAGTGTGCTCACCTGAGTGTTTGTGAGCTCACCGAAGTATGAGTGTGCTCACCTGAGTGTGTGTGTGCTCACCTGAGTGTCTGCTCACCGGAGTGTGAGTGCGTACTCATCTGAGTGCGTGTGCGAGCACCTGAGTGTGTGCTCACCTGAGTGTAAGTGTGCTCACCTCTATGTGTACAAACCTGTCTGTGTGCTCACCTGAGTGTGAGTGTGCTCACCTGTGTGTGTGCTCACATGAGTGTGAGTGTGCTCACCTGAGTGTATGCTCACCTGAGATTGTGCTCAACTGAGTGTCTGCTCACCTGAGTGTGAGTGTGCTCACCTGAGTGTGTGTGTGCTCACCTGAGTGTGTGCTCACCTGAGTGTGAGTGTACTCACCTGAGTGTGTGTGTGGTCACCTTAGTGTGTGTATGCTCACCTGAGTGTGTGCTCACCTGAGTGTGAGTGTGCTCACCTGAGTGTGTGTGTGCTCACCTGACTGTCTGCTCTCCTGAGTGTGTGCTCACCTGAGTGTGAGTATGCTCATCTGAGTGTGTGTTTGCTCACCTGTGTGTGTGCACACCTGAGTGTGTGCTCACCTGAGTGTGTGCTCACCTTAGTGTGTGTGTCCTCACCAGAGTGAGTGTGTGCTCACCTGACTGTGTGCTCACCTGAGTGTGTGCTCACCTTAGTGTGTGTATGCTCACCTGAGTGTGTGCTCACGTGAGTGTGAGTGTGCTCACCTGAGTGTGTGTGTTCTCACCTGACTGTCTGCTCTCCTGAGTGTGTGCTCACCTGAGTGTGTGCTCATCTGAGTGTGTACTCACCCGAGTGTGTGTGTGCTCACCTGAGTGTCTCCTCACCTGAGTGTGTGCTCACCTGAGTGTCTGCTCACTTGAGTCTGTGCTCATCTGAGTGTGAGTCTGCTCACCTGAGTGTGTTTGTGCTCACCTGAGTGTGTGCTCACCTGAGTGTGTGCACACCTGAGTGTGTGCTCACCTGAGTTTGTGCGCTCACCTGAGTGTGAGTGTGATCACCTCAATGTGAGTCTGCTCACCTGAGTGTTTCTGTGTTCACCTGAGTGTGTGCTCACCTGAGTGTGTGTGTGCTCACATGAGTGAGTGTGTGCTCACCTGAGTGTGAGTGTGCTCACCTGAGTGTGAGTGTTCTCACCTGAGTGTGTGCTCACCTGAGTGTGTGCTCACCTGAGTGTGTGTGTGCTCACTTGAGTGTGTGTGTGCTCACCTGAGAGTGTCTGTGCTCACCTGAGTGTGTCTGTGCTCACATGAGTGTGTGCTCACCTGAGTGTGAGTGTGCTCAACTGAGTGTGTGTGTGCTCACCTGAGTGTGTGTGTGCTCACCTGTGTGTGTGCGTGCTCACCTGAGTGTCTGCTCACCTGAGTGTGAGTGTGCTCACCTGAGTGTGTGTGCTCAACTGAGTGTGAGTGTGCTCACCTGAGTGTGTGCTCACCTGAGTGTCTGCTCACCTGAGTGTGTGCTCACCTGACTGCGAGTGTGCTCACCTGAGTGTGTGTGTGCTAACCTGAGTGTGTGCTCACCAGTGTGTGAGCTCACCTGAGTGTGTGTGTGCTCACCTAAGTGTGTGCACACCTGAGTGTGTGCTCACCTGAGTTTGTGAACTCACCTGAGTGTGAGTATGATCACCTGAGTGTGAGTATGCTCACCTGAGTGTTTGTGCTCACCTGAATGTGTGCTCACCTGAGTGTGTGCTCGCCTGAGTGAGTGTGTGCTCACCTAAGTGTGTGCTCACATGAGTGTGTGTGGTCACCTGGGTGTGAGTGTGCTCACCTGAGTGTTTGTGTGCTCACCTGAGTGTGAGTGTGCTCACCTGAGTGTGTGTGTACTCACCTGAGTGTCTGCTCACGTGAGTGTGTGTGGTCACCTGAGTGTATTCTCACCTGAGTGTGTGTGTGCTCAACTGAGTGTGTGCTCACCTGAGTGTGTGTGTGCTCACCTGAGTATGTATGTGCTCAGCTGAGTGTGAGTGTGCTCACCTGAGTGTGTGCTCACCTGAGTGTGTGTGTGTGCTCACCTAAGTGTGTGCTCACTGAGTGTGTGCACACCTGAGTGTGTGCTCACCTGAGTTTGTGCGCTCACCTGAGTGTGAGTGTGATCTCCTCAATGTGAGTGTGCTCACCTGAGTGTTTGTGTGGTCACCTGAGTGTGTGCTCACCTGAGTGTGCGTGCTCACCTGAGTGTGTGATCACATGAGTGCGTGTCACATGAGTGTGTGTGGTCACCTGAGTGTGAGTGTGCTCACCTGAGTGTGTGTGTGCTCACCTGAGTGTGAGTGTGCTCACCTGAGTGTGTGTTCTCACCTGAGTGTCTGCTCACGTGAGTGTGTGTGCTCATTTCAGTGTGTGCTCACCTGAGTGTGTGTGCTCATCTGAGTGTGTGTGTGCTCACCTGAGCATCTGCTCACCTGAGTGTGAGTGTGCTCACCTGAGTGTGTGCTCACCTGAGTGTGTGTGTGCTCAGCTGAGTGTGTGTGTGCTCACCTGAGTGTGTGCTCACCTGAGTGTGTGTGTGCTCACCTGTTTGTGAGTGTGCTCACCTGAGTATGTGCTCACCTGAGTGTGTGCTCACCTGAGTGTGTCTGTGCTCACCTGAGTGTGTGCTCACCTGAGTGTGAGTGTGCTCACCTGAGTGTGTGTGTGCTCACCTGAGTGTGTGCTCCACTGCGTGTGAGTTTGCTCACCTGAGTGTGTGCTCACCTGAGTGTACGTGTGCTCACCTGAGTGTGTGTGTGCTCACCTGAGTGTGTGCTCACCTGAGTGTGTCCTCACTTGAGTGTGTGTGTACTCACCTGAGTGTGTGTGTGCTCACCTGAGTGTTTGTGTGCTCACATGAGGGTGGGCTCACCTGAGTGAGTGTGTGCTCACCTGAGTGTGTGTGTGCTCACCTGAGCGTGTGTGCTCACCTGAGTGTGTGCTTACATGTGACTGTTCTCACCTGAGCGTGTGTGCTCACCTGAGTGTGAGTGTACTCACCTGAGTGTGTACTCACCTGAGTGTGTGTTCACCTGAGTGTGTGTGTGCTCACCTGAGTTTGAGTGTACTATCCTGAGTGTGTGCGTGCTCACCTGAGTGTGAGTGTGCTCACCTGAGTGTGTGTGCTCACCTGAGTTTGTACTTACATGTGACTGTTCTCACCTGAGTGTGTCTGCTCACCTGAGTGTGAGTGTACTCATCAGAGTGTGTACTCACCTGAGTGTGTGTTCACCTGAGTGTGTCTGTGCTCACCTGAGTGTGTGTGTGCTCACCTGAGTGTGTGCTCACCTGAGTGTGAGTGTGCTCACCTGAGTGTTTGAGTGCTCTCCTGAGTGTGAGTGTGCTCACCTGAGTGTGTGTGTGCTCACCTGAGTTTCTGCTCACCTGAGTGTGTGCTCACCTGAGTGTCTGCTCACCTGGGTGTGTGCTCACCTGAGTGTGTGTGTGCTCAGCTTAGTGTCTGCTCACCTGGGTGTGTGCTCACCTGAGTGTGTGCTCATCTGAGTGTGTGTGCTCACCTGAGTGTGTGCTCACCTGAGTGTGAGTGCCATCACCTGAGTGTTAGTGTGCTCACCTGAGTGTGTGCTCACCTGAGTGTCTGCTCACCTGAGTGTGAGTGTGCTCACCTGAGTGCGTGTGTGCTCACCTGAGTGTGTGTGTGCTCACCTGAGTGTGAGTGTGCTCACCTAAGTGTCTGCTCACCTGATTGTGTGCTCACCTGAGTGTGAGTGTGCTCACCTGAGTGTGTGTACACCTGAGTGTGTGCTCACCGGTGTATGGGTGTGTGCACACCTGAATGTGTGCTCACCTGAGTGTATGTGTATGCTCACCTGAGTGTGTGTGTGCTCACCTGAGTGAGTTTGTGCTCACCTGAGTGTGTGGTCACCTGAGTAAGTGTGTTCTCTTGTGAGTGTGTGTGTGCTCACCTGAGTTTGTGTGTGCTCACCTGAGTGTGTGCTCACCTGAGTGTGTGCTCACCTGCGTGTCTGCTCTCCTGAGTGTGTGCTCACCTTAGAGTGAGTGTGCTCACCTGAGTGTGTGTGTGCTCACCTGAGTGTGGACTCACCTGAGTGTGTGTGTGCTCACCTGTGTGTGTGTGTGCTCACCTGATTGTGTGCTCACCTGAGTGTGTGTGTGTGCTCAGCTGAGTGTGTATGTGCTCACCTGAGTATGTGCACACCTGAGTGGGTCCTCACCTGAGTGTCTGTGTGCTCACCTGAGTGTGTGTGTGCTCACCTGAGTGTTTGTGAACTCACATGAGTGTGGGCTCACCTGAGTGAGTGTGTGCTCACCTGAGTGTATGTTCTCACCTGAGTGTGAGCGCTCACCTGAGTGTGTGCTTACATGTGATTCTTCTCACCTGAGTGTGTGTGCTCACCTGAGTGTGAGTGTACTCACCTGAGTGTGTACTCACCTAAGTGTGTGTTCACCTGAGTGTGTGTGTGCTCACCTGAGTGTGAGTGTAGTCACCTGAGTGTGAGTGTGCTCACCTGAGTGTGAGTGTGCTCACCTGAGTGTGTGCTCACCTGCGTGTCTGCTCACCTGAGTATGTGTGTGCTCACCTGAGTGTGTGTGTGCTGACCTGAGTGTTTGTGTGCTGACATGAGTGTGAGGGCGCTCACCTGAGTGAGTGTGTGCTCACCTGAGTGTGTGTGTGCTCACCTGAGTGTGTGTGCTCACCTGAGTGTGTGCTTACATGTGAGTTTTCTCACCTGAGTTTGTGTGGTCACCTGTGTGTGAGTGTACTCACCTGAGTGTGTACTCACCTGAGTGTGTGTTCACCTGAGTGTGTGTGTGCTCACCTGAGTGTGTGTGTGCTCACCTGAGTGTGTGCTCACCTGAGTGTGAGTGTTCTCACCTGAGTGTGTGTGTGCTCACCTGAGTGTGACTGTGCTCACCTGAGTGTGTGTGTGCTCACCTGAGTTTCTGCTCACCAGATTGTGTGCTCACCTGAGTGCGAGTGTGCTCACCTGAGTGTGTGTACACCTGAGTGTGTGCTCACCGGTGTATGTGTGTGTGCACACCTGAATGTGTGCTCACCTGAGTGTATGTCTGTGCTCACCTGAGTGTGTGTGTGCTCACCTGAGTGTGTGTGTGCTCACCAGAGTGAGTGTGTGCTCACCTGAGTGTGTGGTCACCTAAGTGTGTGTGTGCTCACCTGAGTGTGTGTGTGTACACCCGAGTGTGAGTGTGCTCACCTGAGTGTGTGCTCACCTGAGTGTGTGTTCACCTGAGTGTGTGTTTGCTCACCTGAGTGTATGCTCACCTTAGCGTGAGTGTGCTCTGCTGAGTGTGTGTGTGCTCACCTGAGCGTCTGCTCACCTGAGTGTGTGCTGACCTGAGTGTCTGCTCACCTGAGTGTGCGCTCACCTGAGTGTGTGTGTGCTCACCTGAGTGTGTGTGTGCTCACCTGAGTGTCTGCTCACCTGAGTGTGTGCTCACCTGAGTGTGAGTGTGCTCACCTTAGTGTGTGTACACCTGAGTGTGTGCTCACCTGCGTGTGTGTGTGCTCACCTGAGTATGTCCTAACCTGAGTGTGAGTGTGCTCACCTGAGTTTGTGTTTGCTCACCTGAGTGTGTGCTCACCTGAGTGTGTGCTCACCTGCGTGTCTGCTCTCCTGAGTGTGTGCTCACCTTATAGTGAGTGTGCTCACCTGAGTGTGTGTGTGCTCACCTGAGTGTGGGCTCACCTGAGTGTGTGTGTGCTCACCTGTGTGTGTGTGTGCTCACCTGAATGTGCGCACACCTGAGTGTGTCCTCACCTGAGTGTGTGTGCGCTCACCTGAGTGTGTGTGTGCTCACCTGAGTGTTTGTGTTCTCACATGAGTGTGGGCTCACCTGAGTGCGTGTGTGCTCACCTGAGTGTATGTGTTCTCACCTGAGTGTGTTTGCTCACCTGAGTGTGAGTGTACTCACCTGAGTGTATGTTCACCTGAGTGTGTGTGTGCTCACGTGAGTGTGAGTGTACTCACCTGCGTGTGAGTGTGCTCACCTGAGTGTGTGCTCACCTGAGTGTGTGCTCACCTGAGTGTGTGTGTGCTCGTCTCTGTGTGTGCTCACCTGAGTATGTGTGTGCTCACCTGTGTGTGAGTGTGCTCACCTGAGTGTGTGCTCACCTGAGTGTGTGCTCACCTGAGTGTTTGCTCACCTGAGTGTGTGTGTGCTCACCTGAGTGTATGCTCACCTGAGCGTGAGTGTGCTCTGCTGAGTGTGTGTGTGCTCACCTGAGCGTCTGCTCACCTGAGTGTGTGCTCACCTGAGTGTCTGCTCACCTGAGTGTGTGCTCACCTGAGTGTGTGTGTGCTCACCTGAGTGTGCGTGTGCTCACCTGAGTGTCTGCTCACCTGAGTGTGTGCTCACCTGAGTGTGAGTGTGCTCACCTGATTGTGTGTACACCTGAGTGTGTGCTCACCTGCGTGTGTGTGTGCTCACCTGAGTATGTGCTAACCTGAGTGTGAGTGTGCTCACCTGAGTTAGTGTGTGCTCACCTGATTGTGTGCTCCCCTGAGTGTGTGCTCACCTGCGTGTCTGCTCTCCTGAGTTTGTGCTCACCTTATAGTGAGTGTGCTCACCTGAGTGCGTGTGTGCTCACCTGAATGTGTGCTCACCTGAGTGTGTCTGTGTGCTCAGCTGAGTGTGTATGTGCTCACCTGAGTGTGTGCACACCTGAGTGTGTCCTCACCTGAGTGTGTGTGTGCTCACCTGAGTGTGTGTGTGCTCACCTGAGTGTTTGTGTTCTCCCATGACAGTGGGTTCACCTGAGTGAGTGTGTGCTCACCTGAGTGTGAGTGTGCTCACCTGAGTGTGTGTGCTCACCTGAGTGTGAGTGTACTCATCTGAGTGTGTACTCACCTGAGTGTGTGTTCACCTGAGTGTGTGTGTGCTCACCTGAGTGTGAGTGTACTCACCTGAGTGTGCTCACCTGAGTATGTGCTCACCTGAGTGTGTGCTCACCTGAGTGTGTGTGTGCTCGTCTGTGTGTGTGCTCACCTGAGTGTGTGTGCTCACCTGAGTGTGAGTGTGCTCACCTGAATGTTTTTGTGCTCACCTGAATGTGTGTGTGCTCACCTGAGTGTTTGTGTGCTGACATGTGTGTGGGCTCACCTAAGTGAGTGTGTGCTCACCTGAGTGTGTGTGCTCACCTGAGAGTGTGCTTACATGTGAGTTTTCTCACCTGAGTGTGTGTGCTCATCGGAGTGTGAGTGTACTCACCTGAGTGTGGGCTCACCTGAGTGTGTGTTCACCTGAGTGTGTGTGTGCTCAGCTGAGTGTTTATGTGCTCACCTGAGTGTGACACATCTGAGTGTGTCCACACCTGAGTGTGTGTGTGCTCACCGGAGTGTGTGTGTGCTCAACTGAGTGTTTGTGTACTCACATGAGTGTGGGCTCACCTGAGTGAGTGTGTGCTCACCTGAGTGTGTTTTACATGTGACTGTTCTCACCTGAGTGTGTGTGCTCACCTGAGTGTGTGTTCACCTGAGTGTGTGTGTGTTCACCTGAGTGTGTGTGTGCTCACCTGAGTGTGTGCTCACCTGAGTGTGAGTGTGCTCACCTGAGTTTGTGTGTGCTCACCTGAGTGTCTGCTCACCTGAGTGTTTGCTCACATGAGTGTGAGTGTGTTCACCTGAGTGTGTGTGTGCTCACCTGAGTGTCTGCTCACCTGAGTGTGTTCTCACATGAGTGTGTGCTCACCTGAATGTGAGTGCGTGCTCACCTGAGTGTAAGTGTGCTCACATGAGTGTGTGCTCACCTGTGTGTGTGCTCACCTGAGTGTGAGTGTGCTCACCTGAGAGTTTGTGTTCTCACCTGAGTGCGTGTGAGCTCACCTGAGTGTGTTCTCACCTGTGTGAATGTGTGCTCACCTGAGTGTGCGCTCACATGAGTGTGAGTGTGCTCACCTGAGTGTGTGCGTGCTCACCTGAGTGTCTGCTCACCTGAGTGTGAGTGTTTACTCATCTGAGTGTGGGTGCGCTCACCTGAGTGTGTGCGCACCTGAGTGTAAGTGTGCTCACCTGAGTGTGTGCACACCTGTGTGTGTGCTCACCTGAGTGTGAGTGTGCTAACCTGAGTGTGTGCTCACCTGAGTGTGTGCACACGTGATTGTGTGCTCACCTGAATGTGTGCTCATCTGAGTGTGTGTGTGAGCTCACCTGAGTGTGTGTGTGCTCACCTGAGTGTGTGCACACCTGAGTGTGTGGGCGCTCACCTGAGTGTGTTTGCTCACCTGAGTGTGTGCTCACCTGAGTGTGTGCTCACATGAGTGTGTGTGGTCACCTGAGTGTGAGTGTGCTCACCTGAGTGTTTGTGTGCTCACCTGAGTGTGAGTGTGCTCACCTGAGTGTGTGTGTGCTCACCTGAGTGTCTGCTCACGTGAGTGTGAGTGTGCTCACCTGAGTGTATGCTCACCTGAGTGTGTGTGTGTGCTCAACTGAGTGTGTGTGTGCTCACCTGAGTGTGTGCTCACCTGAGTGTGAGTGTGCTCACCTGAGTGTGTGTGTACTCACCAGAGTGTGTGTATGCTCACCTGAGTGTGTGTGTGCTCACCTGAGTGTCTGCTCACCTGAGTGTCTGCTCACCTGAGTGTGAGAGTGCTCACCTGAGTGTGTGCTCACCTGAGTGTGTGCTCACCTGAGTGTGTGTGTGCTCACCTGAGTGTGTGTGTGCTCACCTGAGTCTGTGCACTCACCTAAGTGTGAGTGTGACCACCTGAGTGTTACTGTGCTCACCTGAGTGCTTGTGTGGTCACCTGAGTGTGTGCTCACCTGAGTGTGTGCTCACCTGAGTGTCTGCTCACTTGATTGTGTGCTCCTCTGAGTGTGAGTGTGCTCACCTGAGTGACTGTGTGCTCACCTGAGTGTGTACACACCTGAGTGTGTGTGTGCTCACCTGAGTGTGAGTGAGCTCACCTGAGTGTGTGCTCACCTGAGTGTGAGTGTGCTCACTTGCGTGTGTGCTCAGCTGAGTGTGTGTGTGTGCTCAGCTGAGTGTGTGTGCTCACCTGTGTGTCTGCTCACCTTGCTGTGTGTTTGCACACCTGAGTGTGTGTGTGCTCAGCTGAGTGTGTGCTCACCTGACTGTGTGTGTGCTCACCTGAGTGTGTGCTTACCTGAGTGTGAGTGTGCTCACCTGAGTGTGTGCTCACCTGAGTGTGAGTGTGCTCATCTGAGTGGGGGCTCATCTGAGTGTGTGTGTGTGCTCAGGTGAGTGTGTGAGTGCTCACCTGAGTGTGTGTGCTCATCTGAGTGTGTGTGCTCACATGAGTGTGTGTGTGCTCACCTGAGTGTGAGTGTGCTCACCTGAGTGTGGGACTGCTAACCTGAGTGTGTGTGTGCTCACCTGAGTGTGTGCTCACCTGAGTGTCTGTGTTCTTAGCTGAGTGTGAGTGTGCTCACCTGAGTGTGTGGTCACGTGACTGTGTGCTCACCTGAGTGTGTGTTTGCTCACCTGAGTGTGTGGTCACCTGAGTGTGAGTGTGCTCACCTGATTGTGTGGGTGCTCACCTGAGTGTGTGTGCTCAGCTGAGTGTGAGTGTGCTCACCTGATTGTGTGCACACCTGAGTGTGTGCTCACCTGAGTGTGTGTGTGCTCTCCTGAGTGTGTGCTCACCGGAGTGTGAGTGTGCTCTCCAGAGTGAGTGTATGCTCACCCGAGAGTGTGCTCACCTGAGCGAGTGTGCGCTCACCTGAGTGTGTGTGCTCATCTGAGTGTATGTGTGCTCACCTGAGCGTCTGCTCACCTGAGTGTGAGTGTGCTCACCTGAGTGTCTGCTCACCTGAGTGTGTGTGTGTGCTCAACTGAGTGTGTGTGTGCTCGCCTGAGTGTGTGCTCACCTGACTGTGTTTGTGCTCACCTGAGTGTGCGTGTGCTCACATGAGTCTGTGCTCACTTTAGTGTGTGCTCACCTGAGTGTGTGAGTGATCACCTGCGTGTGTGCTCACCTGACTGTGAGTGTGCTCAGCTGAGTGTGTGTGTGCTCACCTGAGTGTCTGCTCACCTGAGTGTGTGCTCACCGGAGTGTCTGCTCACTTGATTGTGTGCTCCCCTGAGTGTGAGTGTGCTCACCTGAGTGTGAGTGTGCTCACCTGTGTGTGTGCTCACCTGAGTGTGTCTGTGCTCACCTGAGTGTGTGCTCACCTGAGTGTGAGTGTGCTCACCTGAGTGTGTGGGTGCTCACCTGAGTGTGTGTGTTCAGCTGAGTGTGTGTGTGCTCACCTGAGGGTGTGCTCAGCTGAGTGTGAGTGTGCTCACCTGAGTGTGTGCCCACCTGTGTGTGTGCTCACCTGAGTGTGTGTGTGCTCACCTGAGTATGTGTGTGCTCACCTGAGTGTGTGTGTGTGCTCAGCTTAGTGTGTATGTGCTCACCTGAGTGTGTGCACACCTGAGTGTGTGCTCACCTGATGTGTGTGTGCTCACCTGAGTGTGTGTGCTCACCTGAGTGTTTGTGTGCTCACCTGTGTGTGTGTTCACCTGAGTGTGAGTGTGCTCACCTGAGTCTGTGTGTGCTAACCTGAGTGTGTGTGTGCTCACCTGAGTGTGTGCTCACCTGAGTGTGTGCTCACCTGAGTGTGTGCTCATCTGCGTGTGTGTGTGCTCACCTGTGTGTGTGCTCACCTGAGTATGAGTGTTCTCATTTTAGTGTGTGAGAGGTCACCTGATTGTCTGCTCACCTGAGTGTGAGTGTGTGCTCATCTGCGTGTGTGTGCGCTCACCTGAGTGTGTGCTCACCTGAGTGTGTGCTCACCTGAGTGTGTGTGGTCACCTGAGTGTGAGTGTGCTCACCTGAGTGTGAGCGTGCTCACCTGAGTGTGAGTGTGCTCACCTGAGTGTGTGTGTGCTCAACTGAGTGTCTGCTCACCTGAGTGTGAGTGTGCTCACCTGAGTGTCTGCTCACCTGAGTGTGTGTGTGTGCTCAACTGAGTGTGTGTGTGCTGACCTGAGTCTGTGCTCACCTGAGTGTGTGTGTGCTCACCTGAGTGTGAGTGTGCTCACATGAGTCTGTGCTCACTTGAGTGTGTGCTCACCTGAGTGTGTGAGTGCTCACCTGTGTGTGTGCTCACCTGAGTGTGAGTGTGCTCACCTGAGTGTGTGTGTGCTCAACTGAGTGTCTGCTCACCTGAGTGTGAGTGTGCTCACCTGAGTGTCTGCTCACCTGAGTGTGTGTGTGTGCTCAACTGAGTGTGTGTGTGCTGACCTGAGTCTGTGCTCACCTGAGTGTGTGTGTGCTCACCTGAGTGTGAGTGTGCTCACATGAGTCTGTGCTCACTTGAGTGTGTGCTCACCTGAGTGTGTGAGTGCTCACCTGTGTGTGTGCTCACCTGAGTGTGAGTGTGCTCAGCTGAGTGTGTGTGTGCTCACCTGAGTGTCTGCTCACCTGAGTGTGTGCTCACCTGAGTGTGAGTGTGCTAACCTGAGTGTGTGAGTGCTCACCTGAGTGTGTGTGCTCAGCTGAGTGTGTATGTGCTCACCTGAGTGTGTGCACACCTGAGTGTGTGCTCACCTGAGTGTGTGTGTGCTCACCTGAGTGTGTGCACACCTGAGTGTGTGCTCACCTGAGAGTGAGTGTGCTCACCTAAGTGTTTGTGTGCTCACCTGTGTGTCTGTTCACCTGAGTGTGAGTGTGCTCACCTGAGTCTGTGTGTGCTCAGCTGAGTGTGTGTGTGCTCACCTGAGTGTGTGTGTGATCACCAGAGTGAGTGTGTGGTCACCTGAGTATGAGTGTGCTCACCTGAGTGTGTCTGTGTTCACCTGAGTGCGTGTCCTCAGCTGAGTGTGAGTGTGCTCGCCTGAGTGTGTGCACACCTGAGTGTGTGCTCACCTGTGAGTGTGTGCTCACCTGAGTGTGTGCTCACATGAGTGTGAGTGTGCTCACCTGAGTGTGTGTGTGCTCACCTGAGTGTCTGCTCACCTGATTGCGAGTGTTTACTCATCTGAGTGTGGGTGCGCTCACCTGAGTGTGTGCTCACCTGAGTGTAATTGTGCTCACCTGAGTGTGAGTAGCTAACCTGAGTGTGTGCTAACCTGAGTGTCTGTGTTCTTAGATGAGTGTGAGTGTGCTCACCTGAGTGTGTACACATGTGACTGTGTGCTCACCTGAGTGTGTGTTTGCTCACCTGAGTGTGTGCTCACCTGTGTGAGTGTGTGCCCACCTGAGTGTGTGCTCACCCGAGTGTCTGCTCACCTGAGTGTGTGCTCACCTAAGTGTTATTGTGCTCACCTGAGTGTGTGCTCACCTGACTGTGTGTGTGCTCACCTGAGTGTTTTTGTGCTCACCTGTGTGTGTGCTCACCTGAGAGTGTGTGTGCTCACCTGAGTGTGTGCTCACCTGAGTGTGAGTGTGCTCACCTGAGTGTGTGTGTGCTCACCTGAGTGTGTCAGTGCTCAGCTGAGTGTGAGTGTGCTCACCAGAGTGTGTGCACACCTGAGTGTGTGCTCACCTGTGTGTGTGTGCTCACCTGAGTATGTGTGTGCTCACCTGAGTGTCTGCTCACCTGAGTGTGTGTGCTCACCTGAGTGTGTGCTCACCTGAGTGTTAGTGTGCTCACCTGAGTGTGTGTGCTCACCTGAGTGTGTGTTCTCACCTGAGTGTGTGCTCACCTGAGTGTGTGTGTGCTCACCTGAGTGTGTGTGTGCTCACGTGATCGTGTGCTAACCTGAGTGTGTGTGTGCTCAGCTGAGTGTCTTCTCACCTGAGTGTGTGTGCTCACCTGAGTGTGTGCTCACCTGAGTGTCTGTGTGTGCTCAGCTGAGTGTGTGCTCGCCTGAGTGTGAGTGTGCTCACCTGAGTGTGTGTGTGGTCACCTGAGTGTGTGCTCACCTAAGTGTGTGTGTGCTCACCTGTGTGTATGTGTGTGCTCACCTGAGTGTGTATGTGCTCACCTGAGTGTGTGCACTGCTGAGTTTGTGCTCACCTGAGTATGTGCGCTCACCTGAGTGTGAGTGTGCTCAACTGAGTGTGTGTGTGCTCACCTGTGTGTGTGCTCACCAGTGTGAGTGTATGCTCACCTGAGTGTGTTCTCACCTGAGTGTGTCTGTGCTCACCTGAGTGTGTGCTTACATGAGTGTGTGCTCACCTGAGTGTGTGTTCTCACCTGAGTGTGTGTGTGCTCCCCAGAGTGAGTGTGTGCTCACCTGTGTGTGTGCGCCCCTGACTGTGAGTGTGCTCACCTGAGTGTGTGTGTGCTCAGCTGAGTGTGTGTGTTCTCACCTGAGTGTCTGCTCACCTGAGTGTGTGCTCACATGAGTGTGTGTGGTCACCTGAGTGTGAATGTGCTCACCTGAGTGTTTGTGTGCTCACCTGAGTGTGAGTGTGCTCACCTGAGTGTTTGTGTTCTCACCTGAGTGTCTGCTCACGTCTGTGTGTGCTCACCTGAGTGTGTGCTCACCTGAGTGTGTTTGTGCTCACCTGAGTGTGCGTGTGCTCACCTGAGTGTGTGCTCACCTGAGTGTCTGCTCACCTGAGTGTCTGCTCACCTGAGTGTGTGCTCACCTGAGTGTGAGTGTGCTCACCTGTGTGTGTGCTCTCCTGAGTGTGTCTGTGCTCACCTGAGTGTGTGCTCACCTGAGTGTGAGTATGCTCACCTGAGTGTGTGGGTGCTCACCTGAGTGTGTGTGTTCAGCTGAGTGTTTGTGTGCTCACCTGAGGGTGTGCTCACCTGAGTATGTGTGTGCTCACCTGAGTGTGTGTCTGTGCTCAGCTTAGTGTGTAGGTGCTCACCTGAGTGTCTGCACACCTGAGTGTGTGCTCACCTGAGTGTGTGTGTGCTCACCTGAGTGTGTGTGTGCTCACCTGAGTGTTTGGTGCTCACCTGTGTGTGTGTTCACCTGAGTGTGAGTGTGCTCACCTGAGTCTGTGTGTGCTCACCTGAGTGTGTGTGTGCTCACCTGAGTGTGTGTGTGCTCACCTGAGTGTGTGCTCACCTGAGTGTGAGTGTGCTCACATGAGTGTGTGGTTGCTCACCTGAGTGTGTGTGCTCAGCTGAGTGTTAGTTTGCTCACCTGAGTGTGTGCACACCTGAGTGTGTGCTCACCTGCGTGTGTGTGTGCTCACCAGAGTGTGTGCTCACCTGAGTGTGATTGTGCTCATTTGAGTGTGTGAGAGCTCACCTGAGTGTCTGCTCACCTGAGTGTGAGTGTGTGCTCATCTGAGTGTGTGTGCGCTCACCTGAGAGTGTGCTCACCTGAGTGTGTGCTCACCTGAGTGAGTGTGCGCTCAACTGAGTGTGTGTGTTCACCTGAGTGTGTGCTCACCTGAGTGTGTGCTCACATGAGTGTGTGTGTGCTCACCTGAGTGTGTGCTCACCTGAGTGTGTGTGTGCTCAACAGAGTGAGTGTGTGGTCAGCTGAGTGTGAGCGCGCTCACCTGAGTGTGTGGGTGCTCACCTGAGTGTGTGTGCTCAGCTGAGTGTGAGTGTGCTCACCTGAGTGTGTGCACACCTGAGTGTGTGCTCACCTGTGTGAGTGTGTGCTCACCTGCGTGTGTGCTCACATGAGTGTGAGTGTGCTCACCTAAGTGTGTGTGTGCTCACCTGTGTGTCTGCTCACCTGAGTGTGAGTGTTTACTCATCTGAGTGTGGGTGCGCTCACCTGAGTGTGTGCTCACCTGAGTGTAAGTGTGCTCACCTGAGTGTGTGCTCACCTGTGTGTGTGCTCACCTGAGTGTGAGTGTGCTGACCTGAGTGTGTGCTCACCTGAGTGTGTGCTCTCCTGTGTGTGTGTGTGCTCACTTCAGTTTGTGTGCGCTCACCTGAGAGTGTGTGTGCTCACCTGAGTGTGTCTGTGCTCACATGAGTGTGTGCTCACCTGAGTGTGAGTGTGCTCACCTGAGTGTGTGTGTGCTCACCTGAGTGTCTGCTCTCCTGAGTGTTAGTGTGCTCACCTGAGTGTGTGTGTGCTCACCTGTGTGTGTGTGTGCTCACCTGAGTGTCTGCTCACCTGAGTGTGAGTGTGCTCACCTGAGTGTGTGTGTGCTCACCTGAGTGTCTGCTCACCTGTGTGTGTGCTCACCTGAGTGTGAGTGTGCTCACCTGAGTGTGTGTGTGCTCACCTGAGTGTCTGCTCACCTGAGTGATTGTGTGCTCACCTGAGTGTGAGTGTGATCACCTGAGTGTGAGTATGCTCAACTGAGTGTTTGTGTGCTCACCTGAGTGTTTGCTCACCTGAGTGTGTGCTCACCTGAGTGTTTGTCTGCGCACCTGAGTGTGAGTGTGCTCACCTGAATGTGTGTTTGCTCACCTGAGTGTCTGCGCACCTGAGTGTGAGTGTGCTCACCTGAATGTGTGTTTGCTCACCTGAGTGTCTGCTCACGTGAGTGTGTGTGCTCACCTGAGTGTGGGCTCACCTGAGTGTGTGTGCTCATCTGAGTGTGTGTGTGCTCACCTGAGCGTCTGCTCACCTGAGTGTGAGTGTGCTCACCTGAGTGTATGCTCACCTGAGTGTGTGTGTGTGCTCAACTGAGTGTGTGTGTGCTCACCTGAGTGTCTGCTCACCTGAGTGTGTGTGTGCGCACCTGAGTGTGTGCTCACCTGAGTGTGTGTGTGCTCACCAGAGTGAGTGTGTGCTCACCTGAGTGTGTGCTCACATGAGTGTGAGTGTCCTCACCTGAGTATATGTGTGCTCACCTGAGTGTCTGCACACCTGAGTGTGATAGTTTACTCATCTGAGTGTGGGTGCGCTCACCTGAGTGTCTGCTCACCTGTGTGAGTGTGTGCTCACCTGAGTGTGTGGTCACATGAGTGTGAGTGTGCTCACTTCAGTGTGTGTGTGCTCACCTGAGTGTCTGCTCACCTGCGTGTGAGTGCGTACTCATCTGAGTGCGTGTGCGCTCACCGGAGCGTGTGCTCACCTGAGTGTAAGTGTGCTCACCTGAGTGTGTACTCACCTGTGTGTGTGCTGACCTGAGTGTGAGTGTGCTCACCTGAGTGTGTGCTCACCTAAGTGTGTGTGTGCTCACCTGCGTGTGTGTGTGCTCACCTGAGTGTGTGCTCACCTGAGTGTGTGCTCACCCGAGTGTCTGCTCACCTGAGTGTGTGCTCACCTAAGTGTGAGTGTGCTCACCTGAGTGTGTGTGTGGTCACCTGAGTCTGTGCTCACTGGAGTGTGAGTGTGCTCACCTGAGTGTCTGTGTGTGCTCAGCTGAGTGTGTGTGTGCCTACCTGAGTGTGTGCTCACCTGAGTGTGTGCTCACCCGAGTGTCTGCTCACCTGAGTGTGTGCTCACCCGAGTGTCTGCTCACCTGAGTGTGTGCTCACCAAAGTGTGAGTGTGCTCACCTGAGTGTGTGGTCACCTAAGTGTGAGTGTGCTCACCTGAGTGTGTGTGTGGTCACCTTTGTCTGTGCTCACCGGAGTGTGAGTGTGCTCACTTGAGTGTCTGTGTGTGCTCACCTGAATGTGTGCTCATCTGACTGTGTGTGTCCTCACCAGAGTGAGTGTGTGCTCACCTGAGAGTGTGCTCACCTGAGTGTGTGTGTGAGCTCACCTGAGTGTGTCTGTGCTCACCTGACTGTGTGCTCACCTGAGTGTGAGTGTGCTCACCTGAGTGTGTGTGTGCTCACCTGAGTGTCTGCTCTCCTGAGTGTGTGCACACCTGAGTGTGTGTGTGCTCACCTGAGTGTGAGTGTGCTCACCTGAGTGTGTGTGTGCTCACCTGAGTGTCTGATCACCTGAGTGTGTGCTCACCTGAGTGTCTGCTCACCTGAGTGTGTGTGTGCTCACCTGAGTGTGAGTGTGCTCACCTGAGTGTGTGTGTGAGCTCACCTGAGTGTGTGTGTGCTCACCTGAGTGTGTGCACACCTGAGTGTGTACTCACCTGAGTCTGTGCACTCACCTGAGTGTGAGTGTGATCACCTGAGTGTTAGTGTGCTCACCTGAGTGTTTGTGTGGTCACCTGAGTGTGTGCTCACATGAGTGAGTGTGCGCTCACCTGAGTGTGTGTGCTCACCTGAGTGTGTGCTCACCTGAGTGTGTGCTCCCATGAGTGTGTGTGGTCACCTGAGTGTGAGTGTGCTCACCTGAGTGTTTGTGTGCTCACCTGAGTGTGAGTGTGCTCACCTGAGTGTGTGTGTGCTCACCTGAGTGTCTGCTCACGTGAGTGTGTGTGCTCACCTCAGTGTATGCTCACCTGAGTGTGTGTGCTCATCTGAGTGTGTGTGTGCTCATCTGAGCGTCTATTCACCTGAGTGTGAGTGTGCTCACCTGAGTGTATGCTCACCTAAGTATGTGTGTGTGCTCAACTGAGTGTGTGTGTGGTCACCTGAGTGTGTGCTCACCTGAGTGTGTGTGTGTGCTCACCTGAGTGTGTGTGTGCTCACCAGAGTGTGTGTGTGCTCACCTGAGAGTGTGTGAGCTCACCTGAGTGTGAGCTCACCTGAGTGTGTGCTCACCTGAGTGTGAGAGTGCTCACCTGAGTGTGTGCTCACCTGAGTGTGTTCTCACCTGAGTGTGTGTGTGCTCACCTGAGTGTGTCCTCACCTGAGTGTGTGTGTGCTCACCTGAGTGTGTGTGTGCTCACCTGAGTATGTGTGTTCTCAGCTGAGGGTGAGTGTGCTCACCTGAGTGTGTGCTCACCTGAGTGTGTGTTTGCTCACCTGAGTGTGTATGTGCTCACCTGAGTGTGTGCACACCTGAGTGTGTGCTCACCTGAGTGTGTGTGTGCTCACCTGAGTGTGTGTGTGCTCACCTCAGTGTTTGTGTGCTCACCTGTGTGTGTACTCACCTGAGTGTGAGTGTGTGCGCATCTGAGTGTTTGTGCGCTCACCTGAGCATGTGCTCACATGAGTGTGAGTGTGCTCACCTGAGTGTGTGTGTGCTCACCTGAGTGTGTGTGTGCTCACCTGAGTGTGTGCTCACCTGAGTGTGAGTGCGCTCACCTGTGTGTGTGCTCACCTGAGTGTGAGTGTGCTCACCTGAGTGTGTGCTCACCTGAGTGTGTGTGTGCTCACCTGAGTGTATGTGTGCTCATTTGAGTGTGTGCTCACCTGAGTGTGTGTGTGCTCACCTGAGTGTGAGTGTGCTCACCTGAGTGTGTGTTTGAGCTCAGCTGAGTGTGTGTGTGCTCACCTGAGTGTGTGCTCACCTGAGTTTGTGCGCTCACCTGAGTGTGAGTGTGATCACCTGTGTGTGAGTGTGCTCACCTGAGTGTTTGTGTGGTGACCTGAGTGTGTGCTCACCTGAGTGTGTGTGTGCTCACCAGAGTGAGTGTATGATCACCTGAGTGTCTGCTCACCTGAGTAAGTGAGTGCTCACCTGAGTGTGTGCTCGCCTCAGTGTGTGCTCACCTGAGTGTGTGCTCACATGAGTGTGTGTGGTCACCTGAGTGTGAGTGTGCACACCTGAGTGTGTGTGCTCACCTGAGTGTGAGTGTGCTCACCTGAGTGTGCGTGTGCTCACCTGAGTGTCTGCTCACGTGAGTGTGTGTGCTCACCTGAGTGTGAGCTCACCTGAGTGTGTGTGCTCATCTGAGTGTGTGTGTGCTCACCTGAGCATCTGCTCACCTGAGTGTGAGTGTGCTCACCTGAGTGTGTGCTCACCTGAGTGTGTGTGTGCTCAGCTGAGTGTGTGTGTGCTCACCTGAGTGTGTACTCACCTGAGTGTGTGTGTGCTCAACTGAGTGTGAGTGTGCTCACCTGAGTATGTGCTCACCAGAGTGTGTGATCACCTGAGTGTGTGTGTACTCACCTGAGTGTGTGCTCACCTGAGTGTGAGTGTGCTCACCTGAGTGTGTGTGTGCTCACCTGAGTGTGTGCTCACCTGCGTGTGAGTTTGCTCACCTGAGTGTGTGATCACCTAAGTGTACGTGTGCTCACTTGAGTGTGTGTGTGCTCACCAGAGTGAGTGTATGCTCACCTGAGTGTGTGCTCACCTGAGTGAGTGTGTGCTCACATGAGTGTGTGTGCTCACCTGAGTGTGTGCTCACCTGAGTGTGTGCTCACATGAGCGTGTATGGTCACCTGAGTGTGAGTGTGCTCTCCTAAGTGAGTGTGTGCTCACCTGAGTGTGTGCTCACCTGAGTGTTTGTGTGCTCACCTGAGTGTGAGTGTGCTCACCTGAGTGTGTACTCACCTGAGTGTGTGTTCACCTGAGTGTGTGTGTGCTAACCTGAGTGTGAGTGTACTCACCTGAGTGTGAGTGTGCTCACCTGAGTATGAGTGTGCTCACCTGAGTGTGTGCTCACCTGAGTGCTGACCTGAGTGTGTGTGTGCTCACCTGAGTGTGTGTGTGCTCACCTCAGTGTTTGTGTGCTGGCATGAGTGTGGGCTCACCTAAGTGAGTGTGTGCTCACCTGAGTGTGTGTGAGCTCACCTGAGTGTGTGCTTACATGTGAGTTTTCTCACCTGAGTGTGTGTGCTCACCTGAATGTGAGTGTACTCACCTGAGTGTCTACTCACCTGAATGTGTGCTCACCTGAGTGCCTGCTCACGTGAGTGTTTGCTCACCTGAGTGTGAGTGTTCTCACCTGAGTGTGTGTGTGCTCACCTGAGTGTCTGCTAACCTGAGTGTATGGTCGCCTGAGTGTGTGTGGTCACCTGAGTGTTAGTGTGCTCACCTGAGTGTGTGTGTGCTCACCTGAGTTTGAGTGTGCTCACCTGAGTGTGCGTGTGCTCACCTGAGTGTCTGCGTCACGTGAGTGTGTGTGCTCACCTGACTGTGCGTGTGCTCACCTGAGCATCTGCGCACCTGAGTGTGAGTGTGCTCACCTGAGTGTGTGCTCACATGAGTGTGTGTGTGCTCAGCTGAGTGTGTGTGTGCTCACCTGAGTGTGTGCTCACCTGAGTGTGTGTGTGCTCACCTGAGTGTGAGTGTGCTCACCTTAGTATGTGCTCACCTGAGTGTCTGCTCACCTGAGTGTGTGTGTGCTCACCTGAGTGTGTGCTCACCTGAGTGTGAGTGTGCTCACCTGAGTGTGTGTGCTCACCTGAGTGTGTGCTCACCTGCGTGTGAGTTTGCTCACCTGAGTATGTGCTCACTTAAGTGTACGTGTGCTCACCTGAGTGTGTGTGTGCTCACCTGAGTGTGTGCACACCTGAGTGTGTGCTCACCTGTGTGAGTGTGTGCTCACCTGCGTGTGTGCTCACATGAGTGTGAGTGTGCTCACCTAAGTGTGTGTGTGCTCACCTGTGTGTCTGCTCACCTGAGTGTGAGTGTTTACTCATCTGAGCGTGGGTGCGCTCACCTGAGTGTGTGCTCACCTGAGTGTAAGTGTGCTCACCTGAGTGTGTGCTCACCTGTGTGTGTGCTCACCTGAGTGTGAGTGTGCTGACCTGAGTGTGCGCTCACCTGAGTGTGTGCTCTCCTGTGTGTGTGTGTGCTCACTTCAGTTTGTGTGCGCTCACCTGAGAGTGTGTGTGCTCACCTGAGTGTGTCTGTGCTCACATGAGTGTGTGGTCACATGAGTGTGAGTGTGCTCACTTCAGTGTGTGTGTGCTCACCTGAGTGTCTGCTCACCTGCGTGTGAGTGCGTACTCATCTGAGTGCGTGTGCGCTCACCGGAGCGTGTGCTCACCTGAGTGTAAGTGTGCTCACCTGAGTGTGTACTCACCTGTGTGTGTGCTCACCTGAGTGTGAGTGTGCTCACCTGAGTGTGTGCTCACCCGAATGTCTGCTCACCTGAGTGTGTGCTCACCCGAGTGTCTGCTCACCTGAGTGTGTGCTCACCGAAGTGTGAGTGTGCTCACCTGAGTGTGTGTGTGTTCACCTGAGTCTGTGCTCACCGGAGTGTGAGTGTGCTCACCTGAGTGTCTGTGTGTGCTCAGCTGAGTGTGTGTGTGCCTACCTGAGTGTGTGCTCACCTGAGTGTGTGCTCACCCGAGTGTCTGCTCACCTGAGTGTGTGCTCACCCGAGTGTCTGCTCACCTGAGTGTGTGCTCACCAAAGTGTGAGTGTGCTCACCTGAGTGTGTGTGTGGTCACCTGAGTCTGTGCTCACCGGAGTGTGAGTGTGCTCACCTGAGTGTCTGTGTGTGCTCAGCTGAGTGTGTGTGTGCCTACCTGAGTGTGTGCACACCTGAGTGTGTGCTCACCTGAATGTGTGCTCACCTGAGTGTGTGTGTCCTCACCAGAGTGAGTGTGTGCTCACCTGAGAGTGTGCTCACCTGAGTGTGTGTGTGAGCTCACCTCAGTGTGTCTGTGCTCACCTGACTGTGTGCTCACCTGAGTGTGAGTGTGCTCACCTGAGTGTGTGTGTGCTCACCTGAGTGTCTGCTCTCCTGAGTGTGTGCACACCTGAGTGTGTGTGTGCTCACCTGAGTGTGAGTGTGCTCACCTGAGTGTGTGTGTGCTCACCTGAGTGTCTGATCACCTGAGTGTGTGCTCACCTGAGTGTCTGCTCACCTGAGTGTGTGTGTGCTCACCTGAGTGTGAGTGTGCTCACCTGAGTGTGTGTGTGAGCTCACCTGAGTGTGTGTGTGCTCACCTGAGTGTGTGCACACCTGAGTGTGTACTCACCTGAGTCTGTGCACTCACCTGAGTGTGAGTGTGATCACCTGAGTGTTAGTGTGCTCACCTGAGTGTTTGTGTGGTCACCTGAGTGTGTGCTCACATGAGTGAGTGTGCGCTCACCTGAGTGTGTGTGCTCACCTGAGTGTGTGCTCACCTGAGTGTGTGCTCCCATGAGTGTGTGTGGTCACCTGAGTGTGAGTGTGCTCACCTGAGTGTTTGTGTGCTCACCTGAGTGTGAGTGTGCTCACCTGAGTGTGTGTGTGCTCACCTGAGTGTCTGCTCACGTGAGTGTGTGTGCTCACCTCAGTGTATGCTCACCTGAGTGTGTGTGCTCATCTGAGTGTGTGTGTGCTCATCTGAGCGTCTATTCACCTGAGTGTGAGTGTGCTCACCTGAGTGTATGCTCACCTAAGTATGTGTGTGTGCTCAACTGAGTGTGTGTGTGGTCACCTGAGTGTGTGCTCACCTGAGTGTGTGTGTGTGCTCACCTGAGTGTGTGTGTGCTCACCAGAGTGTGTGTGTGCTCACCTGAGAGTGTGTGAGCTCACCTGAGTGTGAGCTCACCTGAGTGTGTGCTCACCTGAGTGTGAGAGTGCTCACCTGAGTGTGTGCTCACCTGAGTGTGTTCTCACCTGAGTGTGTGTGTGCTCACCTGTGTGTGTGCTCACCTGAGTGTGAGTGTGCTCACCTGAGTGTGTGCTCACCTAAGTGTGTGTGTGCTCACCTGAGTGTGTGTGTGCTCACCTGAGAGTGTGTGTGCTCACCTGAGTGCGTGTGTGCTCACCTGAGTGTTTGCTCACCTGAGTGTGTGCTCACCTGCGTGTGTGTGTGCTCACCTGAGTGTGTGCTCACCTGAGTGTGTGCTCACCCGAGTGTCTGCTCACCTGAGTGTGTGCTCACCTAAGTGTGAGTGTGCTCACCTGAGTGTGTGTGTGGTCACCTGAGTCTGTGCTCACTGGAGTGTGAGTGTGCTCACCTGAGTGTCTGTGTGTGCTCAGCTGAGTGTGTGTGTGCCTACCTGAGTGTGTGCTCACCTGAGTGTGTGCTCACCCGAGTGTCTGCTCACCTGAGTGTGTGCTCACCCGAGTGTCTGCTCACCTGAGTGTGTGCTCACCAAAGTGTGAGTGTGCTCACCTGAGTGTGTGGTCACCTAAGTGTGAGTGTGCTCACCTGAGTGTGTGTGTGGTCACCTTTGTCTGTGCTCACCGGAGTGTGAGTGTGCTCACTTGAGTGTCTGTGTGTGCTCACCTGAATGTGTGCTCACCTGACTGTGTGTGTCCTCACCAGAGTGAGTGTGTGCTCACCTGAGAGTGTGCTCACCTGAGTGTGTGTGTGAGCTCACCTGAGTGTGTCTGTGCTCACCTGACTGTGTGCTCACCTGAGTGTGAGTGTGCTCACCTGAGTGTGTGTGTGCTCACCTGAGTGTCTGCTCTCCTGAGTGTGTGCACACCTGAGTGTGTGTGTGCTCACCTGAGTGTGAGTGTGCTCACCTGAGTGTGTGTGTGCTCACCTGAGTGTCTGATCACCTGAGTGTGTGCTCACCTGAGTGTCTGCTCACCTGAGTGTGTGTGTGCTCACCTGAGTGTGAGTGTGCTCACCTGAGTGTGTGTGTGAGCTCACCTGAGTGTGTGTGTGCTCACCTGAGTGTGTGCACACCTGAGTGTGTACTCACCTGAGTCTGTGCACTCACCTGAGTGTGAGTGTGATCACCTGAGTGTTAGTGTGCTCACCTGAGTGTTTGTGTGGTCACCTGAGTGTGTGCTCACATGAGTGAGTGTGCGCTCACCTGAGTGTGTGTGCTCACCTGAGTGTGTGCTCACCTGAGTGTGTGCTCCCATGAGTGTGTGTGGTCACCTGAGTGTGAGTGTGCTCACCTGAGTGTGTGTGTGCTCACCTGAGTGTCTGCTCACGTGAGTGTGTGTGCTCACCTCAGTGTATGCTCACCTGAGTGTGTGTGCTCATCTGAGTGTGTGTGTGCTCATCTGAGCGTCTATTCACCTGAGTGTGAGTGTGCTCACCTGAGTGTATGCTCACCTAAGTATGTGTGTGTGCTCAACTGAGTGTGTGTGTGGTCACCTGAGTGTGTGCTCACCTGAGTGTGTGTGTGTGCTCACCTGAGTGTGTGTGTGCTCACCAGAGTGTGTGTGTGCTCACCAGAGAGTGTGTGAGCTCACCTGAGTGTGAGCTCACCTGAGTGTGTGCTCACCTGAGTGTGAGAGTGCTCACCTGAGTGTGTGCTCACCTGAGTGTGTTCTCACCTGAGTGTGTGTGTGCTCACCTGTGTGTGTGCTCACCTGAGTGTGAGTGTGCTCACCTGAGTGTGTGCTCACCTAAGTGTGTGTGTGCTCACCTGAGTGTGTGTGTGCTCACCTGAGAGTGTGTGTGCTCACCTGAGTGCGTGTGTGCTCACCTGAGTGTTTGCTCACCTGAGTGTGTGCTCACCTGCGTGTGTGTGTGCTCACCTGAGTGTGTGCTCACCTGAGTGTGTGCTCACCCGAGTGTCTGCTCACCTGAGTGTGTGCTCACCTAAGTGTGAGTGTGCTCACCTGAGTGTGTGTGTGGTCACCTGAGTCTGTGCTCACCGGAGTGTGAGTGTGCTCACCTGAGTGTCTGTGTGTGCTCAGCTGAGTGTGTGTGTGCCTACCTGAGTGTGTGCTCACCTGAGTGTGTGCTCACCCGAGTGTCTGCTCACCTGAGTGTGTGCTCACCCGAGTGTCTGCTCACCTGAGTGTGTGCTCACCAAAGTGTGAGTGTGGTCACCTGAGTGTGTGGTCACCTAAGTGTGAGTGTGCTCACCTGAGTGTGTGTGTGGTCACCTTTGTCTGTGCTCACCGGAGTGTGAGTGTGCTCACTTGAGTGCCTGTGTGTGCTCACCTGAATGTGTGCTCACCTGAGTATGTGTGTCCTCACCAGAGTGAGTGTGTGCTCACCTGAGAGTGTGCTCACCTGAGTGTGTGTGTGAGCTCACCTGAGTGTGTTTGTGCTCACCTGACTGTGTGCTCACCTGAGTGTGAGTGTGCTCACCTGAGTGTGTGTGTGCTCACCTGAGTGTCTGCTCTCCTGAGTGTGTGCACACCTGAGTGTGTGTGTGCTCACCTGAGTGTGAGTGTGCTCACCTGAGTGTGTGTGTGCTCACCTGAGTGTCTGATCACCTGAGTGTGTGCTCACCTGAGTGTCTGCTCACCTGAGTGTGTGTGTGCTCACCTGAGTGTGAGTGTGCTCACCTGAGTGTGTGTGTGAGCTCACCTGAGTGTGTGTGTGCTCACCTGAGTGTGTGCACACCTGAGTGTGTACTCACCTGAGTCTGTGCACACACCTGAGTGTGAGTGTGATCACCTGAGTATTAGTGTGCTCACCTGAGTGTTTGTGTGGTCACCTGAGTGTGTGCTCACCTGAGTGAGTGTGTGCTCACCTGAGTGTGTGTGCTCACCTCAGTGTGTGCTCACCTGAGTGTGTGCTCCCATGACTGTGTGTGGTCACCTGAGTGTGAGTGTGCTCACCTGAGTGTTTGTGTGCTCACCTGAGTGTGAGTGTGCTCACCTGAGTGTGTGTGTGCTCACCTGAGTGTCTGCTCACGTGAGTGTGTGTGCTCACCTCAGTGTATGCTCACCTGAGTGTGTGTGCTCATCTGAGTGTGTGTGTGCTCATCTGAGCGTCTATTCACCTGAGTGTGAGTGTGCTCACCTGAGTGTATGCTCACCTAAGTATGTGTGTGTGCTCAACTGAGTGTGTGTGTGGTCACCTGAGTGTGTGCTCACCTGAGAGTGTGTGAGCTCACCTGAGTGTGAGCTCACCTGAGTGTGTGCTCACCTGAGTGTGAGAGTGCTCACCTGAGTGTGTGCTCACCTGAGTGTGTTCTCACCTGAGTGTGTGTGTGCTCACCTGAGTGTGTGTGTGCTCACCTGAGTATGTGTGTTCTCAGCTGAGGGTGAGTGTGCTCACCTGAGTGTGTGCTCACCTGAGTGTGTGTTTGCTCACCTGAGTGTGTATGTGCTCACCTGAGTGTGTGCACACCTGAGTGTGTGCTCACCTGAGTGTGTGTGTGCTCACCTGAGTGTGTGTGTGCTCACCTCAGTGTTTGTGTGCTCACCTGTGTGTGTACTCACCTGAGTGTGAGTGTGTGCGCATCTGAGTGTTTGTGCGCTCACCTGAGCATGTGCTCACATGAGTGTGAGTGTGCTCACCTGAGTGTGTGTGTGCTCACCTGAGTGTGTGTGTGCTCACCTGAGTGTGTGCTCACCTGAGTGTGAGTGCGCTCACCTGAGTGTGTGCTCACCTGAGTGTGAGTGTGCTCACCTGAGTGTGTGCTCACCTGAGTGTGTGTGTGCTCACCTGAGTGTATGTGTGCTCATTTGAGTGTGTGCTCACCTGAGTGTGTGTGTGCTCACCTGAGTGTGAGTGTGCTCACCTGAGTGTGTGTTTGAGCTCAGCTGAGTGTGTGTGTGCTCACCTGAGTGTGTGCTCACCTGAGTTTGTGCGCTCACCTGAGTGTGAGTGTGATCACCTGTGTGTGAGTGTGCTCACCTGAGTGTTTGTGTGGTGACCTGAGTGTGTGCTCACCTGAGTGTGTGTGTGCTCAGCAGAGTGAGTGTATGATCACCTGAGTGTCTGCTCACCTGAGTAAGTGAGTGCTCACCTGAGTGTGTGCTCGCCTCAGTGTGTGCTCACCTGAGTGTGTGCTCACATGAGTGTGTGTGGTCACCTGAGTGTGAGTGTGCACACCTGAGTGTGTGTGCTCACCTGAGTGTGAGTGTGCTCACCTGAGTGTGCGTGTGCTCACCTGAGTGTCTGCTCACGTGAGTGTGTGTGCTCACCTGAGTGTGAGCTCACCTGAGTGTGTGTGCTCATCTGAGTGTGTGTGTGCTCACCTGAGCATCTGCTCACCTGAGTGTGAGTGTGCTCACCTGAGTGTGTGCTCACCTGAGTGTGTGTGTGCTCAGCTGAGTGTGTGTGTGCTCACCTGAGTGTGTACTCACCTGAGTGTGTGTGTGCTCAACTGAGTGTGAGTGTGCTCACCTGAGTATGTGCTCACCAGAGTGTGTGATCACCTGAGTGTGTGTGTACTCACCTGAGTGTGTGCTCACCTGAGTGTGAGTGTGCTCACCTGAGTGTGTGTGTGCTCACCTGAGTGTGTGCTCACCTGCGTGTGAGTTTGCTCACCTGAGTGTGTGATCACCTAAGTGTACGTGTGCTCACTTGAGTGTGTGTGTGCTCACCAGAGTGAGTGTATGCTCACCTGAGTGTGTGCTCACCTGAGTGAGTGTGTGCTCACATGAGTGTGTGTGCTCACCTGAGTGTGTGCTCACCTGAGTGTGTGCTCACATGAGCGTGTATGGTCACCTGAGTGTGAGTGTGCTCTCCTAAGTGAGTGTGTGCTCACCTGAGTGTGTGCTCACCTGAGTGTTTGTGTGCTCACCTGAGTGTGAGTGTGCTCACCTGAGTGTGTACTCACCTGAGTGTGTGTTCACCTGAGTGTGTGTGTGCTAACCTGAGTGTGAGTGTACTCACCTGAGTGTGAGTGTGCTCACCTGAGTATGAGTGTGCTCACCTGAGTGTGTGCTCACCTGAGTGCTGACCTGAGTGTGTGTGTGCTCACCTGAGTGTGTGTGTGCTCACCTCAGTGTTTGTGTGCTGGCATGAGTGTGGGCTCACCTAAGTGAGTGTGTGCTCACCTGAGTGTGTGTGAGCTCACCTGAGTGTGTGCTTACATGTGAGTTTTCTCACCTGAGTGTGTGTGCTCACCTGAATGTGAGTGTACTCACCTGAGTGTCTACTCACCTGAATGTGTGCTCACCTGAGTGCCTGCTCACGTGAGTGTTTGCTCACCTGAGTGTGAGTGTTCTCACCTGAGTGTGTGTGTGCTCACCTGAGTGTCTGCTAACCTGAGTGTATGGTCGCCTGAGTGTGTGTGGTCACCTGAGTGTGTGCTCACATGAGTGTGTGTGGTCACCTGAGTGTGAGTGTTCTCACCTGAGTGTGAGTGTGCTCACCTGAGTGTGTGTGTGCTCACCTGAGTTTGAGTGTGCTCACCTGAGTGTGCGTGTGCTCACCTGAGTGTCTGCGTCACGTGAGTGTGTGTGCTCACCTGACTGTGCGTGTGCTCACCTGAGCATCTGCGCACCTGAGTGTGAGTGTGCTCACCTGAGTGTGTGCTCACATGAGTGTGTGTGTGCTCAGCTGAGTGTGTGTGTGCTCACCTGAGTGTGTGCTCACCTGAGTGTGTGTGTGCTCACCTGAGTGTGAGTGTGCTCACCTTAGTATGTGCTCACCTGAGTGTCTGCTCACCTGAGTGTGTGTGTGCTCACCTGAGTGTGTGCTCACCTGAGTGTGAGTGTGCTCACCTGAGTGTGTGTGTGCTCACCTGAGTGTGTGCTCACCTGCGTGTGAGTTTGCTCACCTGAGTATGTGCTCACTTAAGTGTACGTGTGCTCACCTGAGTGTGTGTGTGCTCACCTGAGTGTGTGCACACCTGAGTGTGTGCTCACCTGTGTGAGTGTGTGCTCACCTGCGTGTGTGCTCACATGAGTGTGAGTGTGCTCACCTAAGTGTGTGTGTGCTCACCTGTGTGTCTGCTCACCTGAGTGTGAGTGTTTACTCATCTGAGCGTGGGTGCGCTCACCTGAGTGTGTGCTCACCTGAGTGTAAGTGTGCTCACCTGAGTGTGTGCTCACCTGTGTGTGTGCTCACCTGAGTGTGAGTGTGCTGACCTGAGTGTGCGCTCACCTGAGTGTGTGCTCTCCTGTGTGTGTGTGTGCTCACTTCAGTTTGTGTGCGCTCACCTGAGAGTGTGTGTGCTCACCTGAGTGTGTCTGTGCTCACATGAGTGTGTGGTCACATGAGTGTGAGTGTGCTCACTTCAGTGTGTGTGTGCTCACCTGAGTGTCTGCTCACCTGCGTGTGAGTGCGTACTCATCTGAGTGCGTGTGCGCTCACCGGAGCGTGTGCTCACCTGAGTGTAAGTGTGCTCACCTGAGTGTGTACTCACCTGTGTGTGTGCTCACCTGAGTGTGAGTGTGCTCACCTGAGTGTGTGCTCACCTAAGTGTGTGTGTGCTCACCTGAGTGTGTGTGTGCTCACCTGAGAGTGTGTGTGCTCACCTGAGTGCGTGTGTGCTCACCTGAGTGTTTGCTCACCTGAGTGTGTGCTCACCTGCGTGTGTGTGTGCTCACCTGAGTGTGTGCTCACCTGAGTGTGTGCTCACCCGAATGTCTGCTCACCTGAGTGTGTGCTCACCCGAGTGTCTGCTCACCTGAGTGTGTGCTCACCGAAGTGTGAGTGTGCTCACCTGAGTGTGTGTGTGTTCACCTGAGTCTGTGCTCACCCGAGTGTGAGTGTGCTCACCTGAGTGTCTGTGTGTGCTCAGCTGAGTGTGTGTGTGCCTACCTGAGTGTGTGCTCACCTGAGTGTGTGCTCACCCGAGTGTCTGCTCACCTGAGTGTGTGCTCACCCGAGTGTCTGCTCACCTGAGTGTGTGCTCACCAAAGTGTGAGTGTGCTCACCTGAGTGTGTGTGTGGTCACCTGAGTCTGTGCTCACCGGAGTGTGAGTGTGCTCACCTGAGTGTCTGTGTGTGCTCAGCTGAGTGTGTGTGTGCCTACCTGAGTGTGTGCACACCTGAGTGTGTGCTCACCTGAATGTGTGCTCACCTGAGTGTGTGTGTCCTCACCAGAGTGAGTGTGTGCTCACCTGAGAGTGTGCTCACCTGAGTGTGTGTGTGAGCTCACCTCAGTGTATCTGTGCTCACCTGACTGTGTGCTCACCTGAGTGTGAGTGTGCTCACCTGAGTGTGTGTGTGCTCACCTGAATGTCTGCTCTCCTGAGTGTGTGCACACCTGAGTGTGTGTGTGCTCACCTGAGTGTGAATGTGCTCACCTGAGTGTGTGTGTGCTCACCTGAGTGTCTGATCACCTGAGTGTGTGCTCACCTAAGTGTCTGCTCACCTGTGTGTGTGTGTGCTCACCTGAGTGTGAGTGTGCTCACCTGAGTGTGTGTGTGAGCTCACCTGAGTGTGTGTGTGCTCACCTGAGTGTGTGCACACCTGAGTGTGTACTCACCGGAGTCTGTGCACTCACCTGAGTGTGAGTGTGATCACCTGAGTGTTAGTGTGCTCACCTGAGTGTTTGTGTGGTCACCTGAGTGTGTGCTCACCTGAGTGTGTGTGCGCTCACCTGAGTGTGTGTGCTCACCTGACTGTGTGGGCTCACCTGAGTGTGTGCTCCCATGAGTGTGTGTGGTCACCTGAGTGTGAGTATGCTCACCTGAGTGTTTGTGTGCTCACCTGAGTGTTTGCTCACCTGAGTGTGTGCTCACCTGCGTGTGTGTGTGCTCACCTGAGTGTGTGCTCACCTGAGTGTGTGCTCACCCGAGTGTCTGCTCACCTGAGTGTGTGCTCACCCGAGTGTCTGCTCACCTGAGTGTGTGCTCACCAAAGTGTGAGTGTGCTCACCTGAGTGTGTGTGTGTTCACCTGAGTCTGTGCTCACCGGAGTGTGAGTGTGCTCACCTGAGTGTCTGTGTGTGCTCAGCTGAGTGTGTGTGTGCCTACCTGAGTGTGTGCTCACCTGAGTGTGTGCTCACCCGAGTGTCTGCTCACCTGAGTGTGTGCTCACCCGAGTGTCTGCTCACCTGAGTGTGTGCTCACCAAAGTGTGAGTGTGCTCACCTGAGTGTGTGTGTGGTCACCTGAGTCTGTGCTCACCGGAGTGTGAGTGTGCTCACCTGAGTGTCTCTGTGTGCTCAGCTGAGTGTGTGTGTGCCTACCTGAGTGTGTGCACACCTGAGTGTGTGCTCACCTGAATGTGTGCTCACCTGAGTGTGTGTGTCCTCACCAGAGTGAGTGTGTGCTCACCTGAGAGTGTGCTCACCTGAGTGTGTGTGTGAGCTCACCTCAGTGTGTCTGTGCTCACCTGACTGTGTGCTCACCTGAGTGTGAGTGTGCTCACCTGAGTGTGTGAGTGCTCACCTGAATGTCTGCTCTCCTGAGTGTGTGCACACCTGAGTGTGTGTGTGCTCACCTGAGTGTGAATGTGCTCACCTGAGTGTGTGTGTGCTCACCTGAGTGTCTGATCACCTGAGTGTGTGCTCACCTAAGTGTCTGCTCACCTGTGTGTGTGTGTGCTCACCTGAGTGTGAGTGTGCTCACCTGAGTGTGTGTGTGAGCTCACCTGAGTGTGTGTGTGCTCACCTGAGTGTGTGCACACCTGAGTGTGTACTCACCGGAGTCTGTGCACTCACCTGAGTGTGAGTGTGATCACCTGAGTGTTAGTGTGCTCACCTGAGTGTTTGTGTGGTCACCTGAGTGTGTGCTCACCTGAGTGAGTGTGCGCTCACCTGAGTGTGTGTGCTCACCTGAGTGTGTGCTCACCTGAGTGTGTGCTCCCATGAGTGTGTGTGGTCACCTGAGTGTGAGTGTGCTCACCTGAGTGTTTGTGTGCTCACCTGAGTGTGAGTGTGCTCACCTGAGTGTGTGTGTGCTCACCTGAGTGTCTGCTCACGTGAGTGTGTGTGCTCACCTCAGTGTATGCTCACCTGAGTGTGTGTGCTCATCTGAGTGTGTGTGTGCTCATCTGAGCGTCTATTCACCTGAGTGTGAGTGTGCTCACCTGAGTGTGTGCTCACCTGAGTGTGTGTGTGCTCTCCTGAGTGTATGTGTGCTCACCTGAGTGTGTGCTCACCTGAGTGTGTGTGTGCTCACCTGAGTGTGAGTGTGCTCACCTGAGTGTGTGTTTGAGCTCAGCTGAGTGTGAGTGTGATCACCTGAGTGTGAGTGTGCTCACCTGAGTATTTGTGTGGTCACCTGAGTGTGTGCTCACCTGAGTGTGTGTGTGCTCACCAGAGTGAGTGTATGATCACCTGAGTGTCTGCTCACCTGAGTAAGTGTGTGCTCACCTGAGTGTGTGCTCGCCTCAGTGTGTGCTCACCTGAGTGTGTGCTCACATGAGTGTGTGTGGTCACCTGAGTGTGAGTGTGCACACCTGAGTGTGTGTGCTCACCTGAGTGTGAGTGTGCTCACCTGAGTGTGCGTGTGCTCACCTGAGTGTCTGCTCACGTGAGTGTGTGTGCTCACCTGAGTCTGTGCACTCACCTGAGTGTGAGTGTGATCACCTGAGTGTTAGTGTGCTCACCTGAGTGTTTGTGTGGTCACCTGAGTGTGTGCTCACCTGAGTGAGTGTGCGCTCACCTGAGTGTGTGTGCTCACCTGAGTGTGTGCTCACCTGAGTGTGTGCTCACCTGAGTGTGTGTGGTCACCTGAGTGTGAGTGTGCTCACCTGAGTGTTTGTGTGCTCACCTGAGTGTGAGTGTGCTCACCTGAGTGTATGTGTGCTCACCTGAGTGTCTGCTCACGTGAGTGTGTGTGCTCACCTGAGTGTATGCTCACCTGAGTGTGTGTGCTCATCTGAGTGTGTGTGTGCTCATCTGAGCGTCTATTCACCTGAGTGTGAGTGTGCTCACCTGAGTGTGTGCTCACCTGAGTGTGTGTGTGCTCACCTGAGTGTATGCTCACCTAAGTATGTGTGTGTGCTGAACTGAGTGTGTGTGTGGTCACCTGAGTGTGTGCTCACCTGAGTGTGTGTGTGTGCTCACCTGAGTGTGTGTGTGCTCACCAGAGTGTGTGTGTGCTCACCTGAGAGTGTGTGAGCTCACCTGAGTGTGAGCTCACCTGAGTGTGTGCTCACCTGAGTGTGAGAGTGCTCACCTGAGTGTGTGCTCACCTGAGTGTGTTCTCACCTGAGTGTGTGTGTGCTCACCTGAGTGTGTCCTCACCTGAGTGTGTGTGTGCTCACCTGAGTGTGTGTGTGCTCACCTGAGTATGTGTGTTCTCAGCTGAGGGTGAGTGTGCTCACCTGAGTGTGTGCTCACCTGAGTGTGTGTTTCCTCACCTGAGTGTGTATGTGCTCACCTGAGTGTGTGCACACCTGAGTGTGTGCTCACCTGAGTGTGTGTGTGCTCACCTCAGTGTTTGTGTGCTCACCTGTGTGTGTACTCACCTGAGTGTGTGTGTGTGCTCACCAGAGTGAGTGGGTGCTCACCTGAGTGTGTGCTCACTTGAGTGTGTGTGTGCTCACCTGAGTGTGTGCTTACCTGAGTGTGTGCTCACCTGAGTGTGTGTTCTCACCTGAGTGTGTGTGTGCTCACCTGAGTGTGAGTGTGCTCACCTGAGTGTGTGCTCCCCTGAGTGTGAGTGTGCTCACCTTAATGTGTGTGTGCTCAGCTGAGTGTGTGTTTGTGCTCAGCTGAATGTGTGTGTGCTCACCTGTGTGTCTGCTCACCTGAGTGTGAGTGTGTGCTCATCTGAGTGTTTGTGCGCTCACCTGAGCATGTGCTCACATGAGTGTGAGTGTGCTCACCTGAGTGTGTGTGTGCTCACCTGAGTGTGTGTGTGCTCACCTGAGTGTGTGCTCACCTGAGTGTGAGTGCGCTCACCTGAGTGTGTGCTCACCTGAGTGTGAGTGTGCTCACCTGAGTGTGTGCTCACCTGAGTGTGTGTGTGCTCACCTGAGTGTATGTGTGCTCATTTGAGTGTGTGCTCACCTGAGTGTGTGTGTGCTCACCTGAGTGTGAGTGTGCTCACCTGAGTGTGTGTTTGAGCTCAGCTGAGTGTGTGTGTGCTCACCTGAGTGTGTGCTCACCTGAGTTTGTGCGCTCACCTGAGTGTGAGTGTGATCACCTGTGTGTGAGTGTGCTCACCTGAGTGTTTGTGTGGTGACCTGAGTGTGTGCTCACCTGAGTGTGTGTGTGCTCACCAGAGTGAGTGTATGATCACCTGAGTGTCTGCTCACCTGAGTAAGTGAGTGCTCACCTGAGTGTGTGCTCGCCTCAGTGTGTGCTCACCTGAGTGTGTGCTCACATGAGTGTGTGTGGTCACCTGAGTGTGAGTGTGCACACCTGAGTGTGTGTGCTCACCTGAGTGTGAGTGTGCTCACCTGAGTGTGCGTGTGCTCACCTGAGTGTCTGCTCACGTGAGTGTGTGTGCTCACCTGAGTGTGAGCTCACCTGAGTGTGTGTGCTCATCTGAGTGTGTGTGTGCTCACCTGAGCATCTGCTCACCTGAGTGTGAGTGTGCTCACCTGAGTGTGTGCTCACCTGAGTGTGTGTGTGCTCAGCTGAGTGTGTGTGTGCTCACCTGAGTGTGTACTCACCTGAGTGTGTGTGTGCTCAACTGAGTGTGAGTGTGCTCACCTGAGTATGTGCTCACCAGAGTGTGTGATCACCTGAGTGTGTGTGTACTCACCTGAGTGTGTGCTCACCTGAGTGTGAGTGTGCTCACCTGAGTGTGTGTGTGCTCACCTGAGTGTGTGCTCACCTGCGTGTGAGTTTGCTCACCTGAGTGTGTGATCACCTAAGTGTACGTGTGCTCACTTGAGTGTGTGTGTGCTCACCAGAGTGAGTGTATGCTCACCTGAGTGTGTGCTCACCTGAGTGAGTGTGTGCTCACATGAGTGTGTGTGCTCACCTGAGTGTGTGCTCACCTGAGTGTGTGCTCACATGAGCGTTTATGGTCACCTGAGTGTGAGTGTGCTCTCCTAAGTGAGTGTGTGCTCACCTGAGTGTGTGCTCACCTGAGTGTTTGTGTGCTCACCTGAGTGTGAGTGTGCTCACCTGAGTGTGTACTCACCTGAGTGTGTGTTCACCTGAGTGTGTGTGTGCTAACCTGAGTGTGAGTGTACTCACCTGAGTGTGAGTGTGCTCACCTGAGTATGAGTGTGCTCACCTGAGTGTGTGCTCACCTGAGTGCTGACCTGAGTGTGTGTGTGCTCACCTGAGTGTGTGTGTGCTCACCTCAGTGTTTGTGTGCTGGCATGAGTGTGGGCTCACCTAAGTGAGTGTGTGCTCACCTGAGTGTGTGTGAGCTCACCTGAGTGTGTGCTTACATGTGAGTTTTCTCACCTGAGTGTTTGTGCTCACCTGAATGTGAGTGTACTCACCTGAGTGTCTACTCACCTGAATGTGTGCTCACCTGAGTGCCTGCTCACGTGAGTGTTTGCTCACCTGAGTGTGAGTGTTCTCACCTGAGTGTGTGTGTGCTCACCTGAGTGTCTGCTAACCTGAGTGTATGGTCGCCTGAGTGTGTGTGGTCACCTGAGTGTTAGTGTGCTCACCTGAGTGTGTGTGTGCTCACCTGAGTTTGAGTGTGCTCACCTGAGTGTGCGTGTGCTCACCTGAGTGTCTGCGTCACGTGAGTGTGTGTGCTCACCTGACTGTGCGTGTGCTCACCTGAGCATCTGCGCACCTGAGTGTGAGTGTGCTCACCTGAGTGTGTGCTCACATGAGTGTGTGTGTGCTCAGCTGAGTGTGTGTGTGCTCACCTGAGTGTGTGCTCACCTGAGTGTGTGTGTGCTCACCTGAGTGTGAGTGTGCTCACCTTAGTATGTGCTCACCTGAGTGTCTGCTCACCTGAGTGTGTGTGTGCTCACCTGAGTGTGTGCTCACCTGAGTGTGAGTGTGCTCACCTGAGTGTGTGTGTGCTCACCTGAGTGTGTGCTCACCTGCGTGTGAGTTTGCTCACCTGAGTATGTGCTCACTTAAGTGTACGTGTGCTCACCTGAGTGTGTGTGTGCTCACCTGAGTGTGTGCACACCTGAGTGTGTGCTCACCTGTGTGAGTGTGTGCTCACCTGCGTGTGTGCTCACATGAGTGTGAGTGTGCTCACCTAAGTGTGTGTGTGCTCACCTGTGTGTCTGCTCACCTGAGTGTGAGTGTTTACTCATCTGAGCGTGGGTGCGCTCACCTGAGTGTGTGCTCACCTGAGTGTAAGTGTGCTCACCTGAGTGTGTGCTCACCTGTGTGTGTGCTCACCTGAGTGTGAGTGTGCTGACCTGAGTGTGCGCTCACCTGAGTGTGTGCTCTCCTGTGTGTGTGTGTGCTCACTTCAGTTTGTGTGCGCTCACCTGAGAGTGTGTGTGCTCACCTGAGTGTGTCTGTGCTCACATGAGTGTGTGGTCACATGAGTGTGAGTGTGCTCACTTCAGTGTGTGTGTGCTCACCTGAGTGTCTGCTCACCTGCGTGTGAGTGCGTACTCATCTGAGTGCGTGTGCGCTCACCGGAGCGTGTGCTCACCTGAGTGTAAGTGTGCTCACCTGAGTGTGTACTCACCTGTGTGTGTGCTCACCTGAGTGTGAGTGTGCTCACCTGAGTGTGTGCTCACCTAAGTGTGTGTGTGCTCACCTGAGTGTGTGTGTGCTCACCTGAGAGTGTGTGTGCTCACCTGAGTGCGTGTGTGCTCACCTGAGTGTTTGCTCACCTGAGTGTGTGCTCACCTGCGTGTGTGTGTGCTCACCTGAGTGTGTGCTCACCTGAGTGTGTGCTCACCCGAATGTCTGCTCACCTGAGTGTGTGCTCACCCGAGTGTCTGCTCACCTGAGTGTGTGCTCACCGAAGTGTGAGTGTGCTCACCTGAGTGTGTGTGTGTTCACCTGAGTCTGTGCTCACCCGAGTGTGAGTGTGCTCACCTGAGTGTCTGTGTGTGCTCAGCTGAGTGTGTGTGTGCCTACCTGAGTGTGTGCTCACCTGAGTGTGTGCTCACCCGAGTGTCTGCTCACCTGAGTGTGTGCTCACCCGAGTGTCTGCTCACCTGAGTGTGTGCTCACCAAAGTGTGAGTGTGCTCACCTGAGTGTGTGTGTGGTCACCTGAGTCTGTGCTCACCGGAGTGTGAGTGTGCTCACCTGAGTGTCTGTGTGTGCTCAGCTGAGTGTGTGTGTGCCTACCTGAGTGTGTGCACACCTGAGTGTGTGCTCACCTGAATGTGTGCTCACCTGAGTGTGTGTGTCCTCACCAGAGTGAGTGTGTGCTCACCTGAGAGTGTGCTCACCTGAGTGTGTGTGTGAGCTCACCTCAGTGTGTCTGTGCTCACCTGACTGTGTGCTCACCTGAGTGTGAGTGTGCTCACCTGAGTGTGTGTGTGCTCACCTGAATGTCTGCTCTCCTGAGTGTGTGCACACCTGAGTGTGTGTGTGCTCACCTGAGTGTGAATGTGCTCACCTGAGTGTGTGTGTGCTCACCTGAGTGTCTGATCACCTGAGTGTGTGCTCACCTAAGTGTCTGCTCACCTGTGTGTGTGTGTGCTCACCTGAGTGTGAGTGTGCTCACCTGAGTGTGTGTGTGAGCTCACCTGAGTGTGTGTGTGCTCACCTGAGTGTGTGCACACCTGAGTGTGTACTCACCGGAGTCTGTGCACTCACCTGAGTGTGAGTGTGATCACCTGAGTGTTAGTGTGCTCACCTGAGTGTTTGTGTGGTCACCTGAGTGTGTGCTCACCTGAGTGTGTGTGCGCTCACCTGAGTGTGTGTGCTCACCTGACTGTGTGGGCTCACCTGAGTGTGTGCTCCCATGAGTGTGTGTGGTCACCTGAGTGTGAGTATGCTCACCTGAGTGTTTGTGTGCTCACCTGAGTGTTTGCTCACCTGAGTGTGTGCTCACCTGCGTGTGTGTGTGCTCACCTGAGTGTGTGCTCACCTGAGTGTGTGCTCACCCGAGTGTCTGCTCACCTGAGTGTGTGCTCACCCGAGTGTCTGCTCACCTGAGTGTGTGCTCACCAAAGTGTGAGTGTGCTCACCTGAGTGTGTGTGTGTTCACCTGAGTCTGTGCTCACCGGAGTGTGAGTGTGCTCACCTGAGTGTCTGTGTGTGCTCAGCTGAGTGTGTGTGTGCCTACCTGAGTGTGTGCTCACCTGAGTGTGTGCTCACCCGAGTGTCTGCTCACCTGAGTGTGTGCTCACCCGAGTGTCTGCTCACCTGAGTGTGTGCTCACCAAAGTGTGAGTGTGCTCACCTGAGTGTGTGTGTGGTCACCTGAGTCTGTGCTCACCGGAGTGTGAGTGTGCTCACCTGAGTGTCTCTGTGTGCTCAGCTGAGTGTGTGTGTGCCTACCTGAGTGTGTGCACACCTGAGTGTGTGCTCACCTGAATGTGTGCTCACCTGAGTGTGTGTGTCCTCACCAGAGTGAGTGTGTGCTCACCTGAGAGTGTGCTCACCTGAGTGTGTGTGTGAGCTCACCTCAGTGTGTCTGTGCTCACCTGACTGTGTGCTCACCTGAGTGTGAGTGTGCTCACCTGAGTGTGTGAGTGCTCACCTGAATGTCTGCTCTCCTGAGTGTGTGCACACCTGAGTGTGTGTGTGCTCACCTGAGTGTGAATGTGCTCACCTGAGTGTGTGTGTGCTCACCTGAGTGTCTGATCACCTGAGTGTGTGCTCACCTAAGTGTCTGCTCACCTGTGTGTGTGTGTGCTCACCTGAGTGTGAGTGTGCTCACCTGAGTGTGTGTGTGAGCTCACCTGAGTGTGTGTGTGCTCACCTGAGTGTGTGCACACCTGAGTGTGTACTCACCGGAGTCTGTGCACTCACCTGAGTGTGAGTGTGATCACCTGAGTGTTAGTGTGCTCACCTGAGTGTTTGTGTGGTCACCTGAGTGTGTGCTCACCTGAGTGAGTGTGCGCTCACCTGAGTGTGTGTGCTCACCTGAGTGTGTGCTCACCTGAGTGTGTGCTCCCATGAGTGTGTGTGGTCACCTGAGTGTGAGTGTGCTCACCTGAGTGTTTGTGTGCTCACCTGAGTGTGAGTGTGCTCACCTGAGTGTGTGTGTGCTCACCTGAGTGTCTGCTCACGTGAGTGTGTGTGCTCACCTCAGTGTATGCTCACCTGAGTGTGTGTGCTCATCTGAGTGTGTGTGTGCTCATCTGAGCGTCTATTCACCTGAGTGTGAGTGTGCTCACCTGAGTGTGTGCTCACCTGAGTGTGTGTGTGCTCTCCTGAGTGTATGTGTGCTCACCTGAGTGTGTGCTCACCTGAGTGTGTGTGTGCTCACCTGAGTGTGAGTGTGCTCACCTGAGTGTGTGTTTGAGCTCAGCTGAGTGTGAGTGTGATCACCTGAGTGTGAGTGTGCTCACCTGAGTATTTGTGTGGTCACCTGAGTGTGTGCTCACCTGAGTGTGTGTGTGCTCACCAGAGTGAGTGTATGATCACCTGAGTGTCTGCTCACCTGAGTAAGTGTGTGCTCACCTGAGTGTGTGCTCGCCTCAGTGTGTGCTCACCTGAGTGTGTGCTCACATGAGTGTGTGTGGTCACCTGAGTGTGAGTGTGCTCACCTGAGTGTGCGTGTGCTCACCTGAGTGTCTGCTCACGTGAGTGTGTGTGCTCACCTGAGTCTGTGCACTCACCTGAGTGTGAGTGTGATCACCTGAGTGTTAGTGTGCTCACCTGAGTGTTTGTGTGGTCACCTGAGTGTGTGCTCACCTGAGTGAGTGTGCGCTCACCTGAGTGTGTGTGCTCACCTGAGTGTGTGCTCACCTGAGTGTGTGCTCACCTGAGTGTGTGTGGTCACCTGAGTGTGAGTGTGCTCACCTGAGTGTTTGTGTGCTCACCTGAGTGTGAGTGTGCTCACCTGAGTGTATGTGTGCTCACCTGAGTGTCTGCTCACGTGAGTGTGTGTGCTCACCTGAGTGTATGCTCACCTGAGTGTGTGTGCTCATCTGAGTGTGTGTGTGCTCATCTGAGCGTCTATTCACCTGAGTGTGAGTGTGCTCACCTGAGTGTGTGCTCACCTGAGTGTGTGTGTGCTCACCTGAGTGTATGCTCACCTAAGTATGTGTGTGTGCTGAACTGAGTGTGTGTGTGGTCACCTGAGTGTGTGCTCACCTGAGTGTGTGTGTGTGCTCACCTGAGTGTGTGTGTGCTCACCAGAGTGTGTGTGTGCTCACCTGAGAGTGTGTGAGCTCACCTGAGTGTGAGCTCACCTGAGTGTGTGCTCACCTGAGTGTGAGAGTGCTCACCTGAGTGTGTGCTCACCTGAGTGTGTTCTCACCTGAGTGTGTGTGTGCTCACCTGAGTGTGTCCTCACCTGAGTGTGTGTGTGCTCACCTGAGTGTGTGTGTGCTCACCTGAGTATGTGTGTTCTCAGCTGAGGGTGAGTGTGCTCACCTGAGTGTGTGCTCACCTGAGTGTGTGTTTCCTCACCTGAGTGTGTATGTGCTCACCTGAGTGTGTGCTCACCTGAGTGTGTGCTCACCTGAGTGTGTGTGTGCTCACCTCAGTGTTTGTGTGCTCACCTGTGTGTGTACTCACCTGAGTGTGTGTGTGTGCTCACCAGAGTGAGTGGGTGCTCACCTGAGTGTGTGCTCACTTGAGTGTGTGTGTGCTCACCTGAGTGTGTGCTTACCTGAGTGTGTGCTCACCTGAGTGTGTGTTCTCACCTGAGTGTGTGTGTGCTCACCTGAGTGTGAGTGTGCTCACCTGAGTGTGTGCTCCCCTGAGTGTGAGTGTGCTCACCTTAATGTGTGTGTGCTCAGCTGAGTGTGTGTTTGTGCTCAGCTGAATGTGTGTGTGCTCACCTGTGTGTCTGCTCACCTGAGTGTGAGTGTGTGCTCATCTGAGTGTTTGTGCGCTCACCTGAGCATGTGCTCACATGAGTGTGAGTGTGCTCACCTGAGTGTGTGTGTGCTCACCTGAGTGTGTGTGTGCTCACCTGAGTGTGTGCTCACCTGAGTGTGAGTGCGCTCACCTGAGTGTGTGCTCACCTGAGTGTGAGTGTGCTCACCTGAGTGTGTGCTCACCTGAGTGTGTGTGTGCTCACCTGAGTGTATGTGTGCTCACCTGAGTGTGTGCTCACCTGAGTGTGTGTGTGCTCACCTGAGTGTGAGTGTGCTCACCTGAGTGTGTGCTCACCTGAGTTTGTGCGCTCACCTGAGTGTGAGTGTGATCACCTGAGTGTGAGTGTGCTCACCTGAGTGCTTGTGTGGTGACCTGAGTGTGTGCTCACCTGAGTGTGTGTGTGCTCACCAGAGTGAGTGTATGATCACCTGAGTGTCTGCTCACCTGAGTAAGTGTGTGCTCACCTGAGTGTGTGCTCGCCTCAGTGTGTGCTCACCTGAGTGTGTGCTCACATGAGTGTGTGTGGTCACCTGAGTGTGAGCGTGCACACCTGAGTGTGTGTGCTCACCTGAGTGTGAGTGTGCTCACCTGAGTGTGCGTGTGCTCACCTGAGTGTCTGCTCACGTGAGTGTGTGTGCTCACCTGAGTGTGAGCTCACCTGAGTGTGTGTGCTCATCTGAGTGTGTGTGTGCTCACCTGAGCATCTGCTCACCTGAGTGTGAGTGTGCTCACCTGAGTGTGTGCTCACCTGAGTGTGTGTGTGCTCAGCTGAGTGTGTGTGTGCTCACCTGAGTGTGTACTCACCTGAGTGTGTGTGTGCTCAACTGAGTGTGAGTGTGCTCACCTGAGTATGTGCTCACCAGAGTGTGTGATCACCTGAGTGTGTGTGTACTCACCTGAGTGTGTGCTCACCTGAGTGTGAGTGTGCTCACCTGAGTGTGTGTGTGCTCACCTGAGTGTGTGTGTACTCACCTGAGTGTGTGCTCACCTGCGTGTGAGTTTGCTCACCTGAGTGTGTGATCACCTAAGTGTACGTGTGCTCACTTGAGTGTGTGTGTGCTCACCAGTGTGAGTGTATGCTCACCTGAGTGTGTGCTCACCTGAGTGAGTGTGTGCTCACATGAGTGTGTGTGCTCACCTGAGTGTGTGCTCACCTGAGTGTGTGCTCACATGAGCGTGTATGGTCACCTGAGTGTGAGTGTGCTCTCCTAAGTGAGTGTGTGCTCACCTGAGTGTGTGCTCACCTGAGTGTTTGTGTGCTCACCTGAGTGTGAGTGTGCTCACCTGAGTGTGTACTCACCTGAGTGTGTGTTCACCTGAGTGTGTGTGTGCTAACCTGAGTGTGAGTGTACTCACCTGAGTGTGAGTGTGCTCACCTGAGTATGAGTGTGCTCACCTGAGTGTGTGCTCACCTGAGTGCTGACCTGAGTGTGTGTGTGCTCACCTGAGTGTGTGTGTGCTCACCTCAGTGTTTGTGTGCTGGCATGAGTGTGGGCTCACCTAAGTGAGTGTGTGCTCACCTGAGTGTGTGTGAGCTCACCTGAGTGTGTGCTTACATGTGAGTTTTCTCACCTGAGTGTGTGTGCTCACCTGAATGTGAGTGTACTCACCTGAGTGTCTACTCACCTGAATGTGTGCTCACCTGAGTGCCTGCTCACGTGAGTGTTTGCTCACCTGAGTGTGAGTGTTCTCACCTGAGTGTGTGTGTGCTCACCTGAGTGTCTGCTAACCTGAGTGTATGGTCGCCTGAGTGTGTGTGGTCACCTGAGTGTTAGTGTGCTCACCTGAGTGTGTGTGTGCTCACCTGAGTTTGAGTGTGCTCACCTGAGTGTGCGTGTGCTCACCTGAGTGTCTGCGTCACGTGAGTGTGTGTGCTCACCTGACTGTGCGTGTGCTCACCTGAGCATCTGCTCACCTGAGTGTGAGTGTGCTCACCTGAGTGTGTGCTCACCTGAGTGTGTGTGTGCTCAGCTGAGTGTGTGTGTGCTCACCTGAGTGTGTGCTCACCTGAGTGTGTATGTGCTCACCTGAGTGTGAGTGTGCTCACCTTAGTATGTGCTCACCTGAGTGTCTGCTCACCTGAGTGTGTGTGTGCTCACCTGAGTGTGTGCTCACCTGAGTGTGAGTGTGCTCACCTGAGTGTGTGTGTGCTCACCTGAGTGTGTGCTCACCTGCGTGTGAGTTTGCTCACCTGAGTATGTGCTCACTTAAGTGTACGTGTGCTCACCTGAGTGTGTGTGTGCTCACCTGAGTGTGTGCACACCTGAGTGTGTGCTCACCTGTGTGAGTGTGTGCTCACCTGCGTGTGTGCTCACATGAGTGTGAGTGTGCTCACCTAAGTGTGTGTGTGCTCACCTGTGTGTCTGCTCACCTGAGTGTGAGTGTTTACTCATCTGAGTGTGGGTGCGCTCACCTGAGTGTGTGCTCACCTGAGTGTAAGTGTGCTCACCTGAGTGTGTGCTCACCTGTGTGTGTGCTCACCTGAGTGTGAGTGTGCTGACCTGAGTGTGCGCTCACCTGAGTGTGTGCTCTCCTGTGTGTGTGTGTGCTCACTTCAGTTTGTGTGCGCTCACCTGAGAGTGTGTGTGCTCACCTGAGTGTGTCTGTGCTCACATGAGTGTGTGGTCACATGAGTGTGAGTGTGCTCACTTCAGTGTGTGTGTGCTCACCTGAGTGTCTGCTCACCTGCGTGTGAGTGCGTACTCATCTGAGTGCGTGTGCGCTCACCGGAGCGTGTGCTCACCTGAGTGTAAGTGTGCTCACCTGAGTGTGTACTCACCTGTGTGTGTGCTCACCTGAGTGTGAGTGTGCTCACCTGAGTGTGGGCTCACCTAAGTGTGTGTGTGCTCACCTGAGTGTGTGTGTGCTCACCTGAGAGTGTGTGTGCTCACCTGAGTGCGTGTGTGCTCACCTGAGTGTTTGCTCACCTGAGTGTGTGCTCACCTGCGTGTGTGTGTGCTCACCTGAGTGTGTGCTCACCTGAGTGTGTGCTCACCCGAGTGTCTGCTCACCTGAGTGTGTGCTCACCCGAGTGTCTGCTCACCTGAGTGTGTGCTCACCAAAGTGTGAGTGTGCTCACCTGAGTGTGTGTGTGGTCACCTGAGTCTGTGCTCACCGGAGTGTGAGTGTGCTCACCTGAGTGTCTGTGTGTGCTCAGCTGAGTGTGTGTGTGCCTACCTGAGTGTGTGCTCACCTGAGTGTGTGCTCACCCGAGTGTCTGCTCACCTGAGTGTGTGCTCACCCGAGTGTCTGCTCACCTGAGTGTGTGCTCACCAAAGTGTGAGTGTGCTCACCTGAGTGTGTGTGTGGTCACCTGAGTCTGTGCTCACCGGAGTGTGAGTGTGCTCACCTGAGTGTCTGTGTGTGCTCAGCTGAGTGTGTGTGTGCCTACCTGAGTGTGTGCACACCTGAGTGTGTGCTCACCTGAATGTGTGCTCACCTGAGTGTGTGTGTCCTCACCAGAGTGAGTGTGTGCTCACCTGAGAGTGTGCTCACCTGAGTGTGTGTGTGAGCTCACCTGAGTGTGTCTGTGCTCACCTGACTGTGTGCTCACCTGAGTGTGAGTGTGCTCACCTGAGTGTGTGTGTGCTCACCTGAGTGTCTGCTCTCCTGAGTGTGTGCACACCTGAGTGTGTGTGTGCTCACCTGAGTGTCTGATCACCTGAGTGTGTGCTCACCTAAGTGTCTGCTCACCTGTGTGTGTGTGTGCTCACCTGAGTGTGAGTGTGCTCACCTGAGTGTGTGTGTGAGCTCACCTGAGTGTGTGTGTGCTCACCTGAGTGTGTGCACACCTGAGTGTGTACTCACCGGAGTCTGTGCACTCACCTGAGTGTGAGTGTGATCACCTGAGTGTTAGTGTGCTCACCTGAGTGTTTGTGTGGTCACCTGAGTGTGTGCTCACCTGAGTGAGTGTGCGCTCACCTGAGTGTGTGTGCTCACCTGAGTGTGTGCTCACCTGAGTGTGTGCTCCCATGAGTGTGTGTGGTCACCTGAGTGTGAGTGTGCTCACCTGAGTGTTTGTGTGCTCACCTGAGTGTGAGTGTGCTCACCTGAGTGTGTGTGTGCTCACCTGAGTGTCTGCTCACGTGAGTGTGTGTGCTCACCTCAGTGTATGCTCACCTGAGTGTGTGTGCTCATCTGAGTGTGTGTGTGCTCATCTGAGCGTCTATTCACCTGAGTGTGAGTGTGCTCACCTGAGTGTGTGCTCACCTGAGTGTGTGTGTGCTCTCCTGAGTGTATGTGTGCTCATCTGAGTGTGTGCTCACCTGAGTGTGTGTGTGCTCACCTGAGTGTGAGTGTGCTCACCTGAGTGTGTGTTTGAGCTCAGCTGAGTGTGAGTGTGATCACCTGAGTGTGAGTGTGCTCACCTGAGTATTTGTGTGGTCACCTGAGTGTGTGCTCACCTGAGTGTGTGTGTGCTCACCAGAGTGAGTGTATGATCACCTGAGTGTCTGCTCACCTGAGTAAGTGTGTGCTCACCTGAGTGTGTGCTCGCCTCAGTGTGTGCTCACCTGAGTGTGTGCTCACATGAGTGTGTGTGGTCACCTGAGTGTGAGTGTGCACACCTGAGTGTGTGTGCTCACCTGAGTGTGAGTGTGCTCACCTGAGTGTGCGTGTGCTCACCTGAGTGTCTGCTCACGTGAGTGTGTGTGCTCACCTGAGTCTGTGCACTCACCTGAGTGTGAGTGTGATCACCTGAGTGTTAGTGTGCTCACCTGAGTGTTTGTGTGGTCACCTGAGTGTGTGCTCACCTGAGTGAGTGTGCGCTCACCTGAGTGTGTGTGCTCACCTGAGTGTGTGCTCACCTGAGTGTGTGCTCCCATGAGTGTGTGTGGTCACCTGAGTGTGAGTGTGCTCACCTGAGTGTTTGTGTGCTCACCTGAGTGTGAGTGTGCTCACCTGAGTGTCTGCTCACGTGAGTGTGTGTGCTCACCTCCGTGTATGCTCACCTGAGTGTGTGTGCTCATCTGAGTGTGTGTGTGCTCATCTGAGCGTCTATTCACCTGAGTGTGAGTGTGCTCACCTGAGTGTGTGCTCACCTGAGTGTGTGTGTGCTCACCTGAGTGTATGTGTGCTCACCTGAGTGTGTGCTCACCTGAGTGTGTGTGTGCTCACCTGAGTGTGAGTTTGCTCACCTGAGTGTGTGTTTGAGCTCAGCTGAGTGTGTGTGTGCTCACCTGAGTGTGTGCTCACATGAGTTTGTGCGCTCACCTGAGTGTGAGTGTGATCACCTGAGTGTGAGTGTGCTCACCTGAGTATTTGTGTGGTCACCTGAGTGTGTACTCACCTGAGTGTGTGTGTGCTCACCTGAGTGTGAGTGTGCTCACCTGAGTATGTGCTCACCAGAGTGTGTGATCACCTGAGTGTGTGTGTACTCACCTGAGTGTGTGCTCACCTGAGTGTGAGTGTGCTCACCTGAGTGTGTGTGTGCTCACCTGAGTGTGTGCTCACCTGCGTGTGTGTTTGCTCACTTGAATGTGTGATCACCTAAGTGTACGTGTGCTCACTTGAGTGTGTGTGTGCTCACCAGAGTGAGTGTATGCTCACCTGAGTGTGTGCTCACCTGAGTGAGTGTGTGCTCACATGAGTGTGTGTGCTCACCTGAGTGTGTGCTCACCTGAGTGTGTGCTCACATGAGCGTGTATGGTCAACTGAGTGTGAGTGTGCTCTCCTAAGTGAGTGTGTGCTCACCTGAGTGTGTACTCACCTGAGTGTGTGTTCACCTGAGTGTGTGTGTGCTAACCTGAGTGTGAGTATACTCACCTGAGTGTGAGTGTGCTCACCTGAGTGTGAGTGTCCTCACCTGAGTGTGTGCTCACCTGAGTGTCTGCTGACCTGAGTGTGTGTGTGCTCACCTGAGTGTGTGTGTGCTCACCTGAGTGTTTGTGTGCTGACATGAGTGTGGGCTCACCTAAGTGAGTGTGTGCTCACCTGAGTGTGTGTGAGCTCACCTGAGTGTGTGCTTACATGTGAGTTTTCTCACCTGAGTGTGTGTGCTCACCTGAATGTGAGTGTACTCACCTGAGTGTCTACTCACCTGAGTGTGTGCTCACCTGAGTGCCTGCTCACGTGAGTGTTTGCTCACCTGAGTGTGAGTGTTCTCACCTGAGTGTGTGTGTGCTCACCTGAGAGTCTGCTAACCTGAGTGTATGCTCGCCTGAGTGTGTGCTCACCTGAGTGTGTGCTCACATGAGTGTGTGTGGTCACCTGAGTGAGAGTGTGCTCACCTGAGTGTGTTTGTGCTCACCTGAGTTTGAGTGTGCTCACCTGAGTGTGCGTGTGCTCACCTGAGTGTCTGCGTCACGTGAGTGTGTGTGCTCACCTGACTGTGCGTGTGCTCACCTGAGCATCTGCTCACCTGAGTGTGAGTGTGCTCACCTGAGTGTGTGCTCACCTGAGTGTGTTTGTGCTCAGCTGAGTGTGTGTGTGCTCACCTGAGTGTGTGCTCACCTGAGTGTGTGTGTGCTCACCTGAGTGTGAGTGTGCTCACCTTAGTATGTGCTCACCTGAGTGTCTGCTCACCTGAGTGTGTGTGTGCTCACCTGAGTGTGTGCTCACCTGAGTGTGAGTGTGCTCACCTGAGTGTGTGTGTGCTCACCTGAGTGTGTGCTCACCTGCGTGAGTTTGCTCACCTGAGTATGTGCTCACTTAAGTGTACGAGTGCTCACCTGAGTGTGTGTGTGCTCACCTGAGTGTGTGCACACCTGAGTGTGTGCTCACCTGTGTGAGTGTGTGCTCACCTGCGTGTGTGCTCACATGAGTGTGAGTGTGCTCACCTAAGTGTGTGTGTGCTCACCTGTGTGTCTGCTCACCTGAGTGTGAGTGTTTACTCATCTGAGTGTGGGTGCGCTCACCTGAGTGTGTGCTCACCTGAGTGTAAGTGTGCTCACCTGAGTGTGTGCTCACCTGTGTGTGTGCTCACCTGAGTGTGAGTGTGCTGACCTGAGTGTGTGCTCACCTGAGTGTGTGCTCTCCTGTGTGTGTGTGTGCTCACTTCAGTTTGTGTGCGCTCACCTGAGAGTGTGTGTGCTCACCTGAGTGTGTCTGTGCTCACATGAGTGTGTGCTCACCTGAGTGTGAGTGTGCTCACCTGAGTGTGTGTGTGCTCACCTGAGTGTCTGCTCTCCTGAGTGTGTGTGTGCTCACCTGAGTGTGTGTGTGTTCACCTGTGTGTGTGCGTGCTCACCTGAGTGTCTGCTCACCTGAGTGTGAGTGTGCTCACCTGAGTGTGTGTGTGCTCACCTGAGTGTCTGCTCACCTGTGTGTGTGCTCACCTGAGTGTGAGTGTGCTCACCTGAGTGTGTGTGTGCTCACCTGAGTGTCTGCTCACCTGAGTGATTGTGTGCTCACCTGAGTGTGAGTGTGATCACCTGAGTGTGAGTATGCTCAACTGAGTGTTTGTGTGGTCACCTGAGTGTGTGCTCACCTGAGTGTGTGCTCACCTGAGTGTTTGTCTGCGCACCTGAGTGTGAGTGAGCTCACCTGAATGTGTGTTTGCTCACCTGAGTGTCTGCTCACGTGAGTGTGTGTGCTCACCTGAGTGTGGGCTCACCTGAGTGTGTGTGCTCCTCTGAGTGTGTGTGTGCTCACCTGAGCGTCTGCTCACCTGAGTGTGAGAGTGCTCACCTGAGTGTATGCTCACCTGAATGTGTGTGTGTGCTCAACTGAGTGTGTGTGTGCTCACCTGAGTGTCTGCTCACCTGAGTGTATGCTCACATGAGTGTGAGAGTGCTCACCTGAGTGTGTGCTCACCTGAGTGTGTGCTCACCTGAGTGTGTGTGTGCTCACCTGAGTGTGTGCTCACCTGAGTGTGTGTGTGCTCACCAGAGTCAGTGTGTGCTCACCTGAGTGTGTGCTCACATGAGTGTGAGTGTCCTCACCTGAGTATATGTGTGCTCACCTGAGTGTCTGCTCACCTGAGTGTGATAGTTTACTCATCTGAGTGTGGGTGCGCTCACCTGAGTGTGTGCTCACCTAATTGTAAGTGTGCTCCCCTGAGTGTGTGCACACCTGAGTGTCTGCTCACCTGTGTGAGTGTATGCTCACCTGAGTGTCTGCTGACCTGAGTGTGTGTGTGCTCACCTGAGTGTGTGTGTGCTCACCTGAGTGTTTGTGTGCTGACATGAGTGTGGGCTCACCTAAGTGAGTGTGTGCTCACCTGAGTGTGTGTGAGCTCACCTGAGTGTGTGCTTACATGTGAGTTTTCTCACCTGAGTGTGTGTGCTCACCTGAATGTGAGTGTACTCACCTGAGTGTCTACTCACCTGAGTGTGTGCTCACCTGAGTGCCTGCTCACGTGAGTGTTTGCTCACCTGAGTGTGAGTGTTCTCACCTGAGTGTGTGTGTGCTCACCTGAGAGTCTGCTAACCTGAGTGTATGCTCGCCTGAGTGTGTGCTCACCTGAGTGTGTGCTCACATGAGTGTGTGTGGTCACCTGAGTGTGAGTGTGCTCACCTGAGTGTGTGTGTGCTCACCTGAGTTTGAGTGTGCTCACCTGAGTGTGCGTGTGCTCACCTGAGTGTCTGCGTCACGTGAGTGTGTGTGCTCACCTGACTGTGCGTGTGCTCACCTGAGCATCTGCTCACCTGAGTGTGAGTGTGCTCACCTGAGTGTGTGCTCACCTGAGTGTGTGTGTGCTCAGCTGAGTGTGTGTGTGCTCACCTGAGTGTGTGCTCACCTGAGTGTGTGTGTGCTCACCTGAGTGTGAGTGTGCTCACCTTAGTATGTGCTCACCTGAGTGTCTGCTCACCTGAGTGTGTGTGTGCTCACCTGAGTGTGTGCTCACCTGAGTGTGAGTGTGCTCACCTGAGTGTGTGTGTGCTCACCTGAGTGTGTGCTCACCTGCGTGAGTTTGCTCACCTGAGTATGTGCTCACTTAAGTGTACGTGTGCTCACCTGAGTGTGTGTGTGCTCACCTGAGTGTGTGTGTGCTCACCTGAGTGTGTGCTCACCTGCGTGAGTTTGCTCACCTGAGTATGTGCTCACTTAAGTGTACGTGTGCTCACCTGAGTGTGTGTGTGCTCACCTGAGTGTGTGCACACCTGAGTGTGTGCTCACCTGTGTGAGTGTGTGCACACCTGCGTGTGTGCTCACATGAGTGTGAGTGTGCTCACCTAAGTGTGTGTGTGCTCACCTGTGTGTCTGCTCACCTGAGTGTGAGTGTTTACTCATCTGAGTGTGGGTGCGCTCACCTGAGTGTGTGCTCACCTGAGTGTAAGTGTGCTCACCTGAGTGTGTGCTCACCTGTGTGTGTGCTCACCTGAGTGTGAGTGTGCTGACCTGAGTGTGTGCTCACCTGAGTGTGTGCTCTCCTGTGTGTGTGTGTGCTCACTTCAGTTTGTGTGCGCTCACCTGAGAGTGTGTGTGCTCACCTGAGTGTGTCTGTGCTCACATGAGTGTGTGCTCACCTGAGTGTGAGTGTGCTCACCTGAGTGTGTGTGTGCTCACCTGAGTGTCTGCTCTCCTGAGTGTGTGTGTGCTCACCTGAGTGTGTGTGTGCTCACCTGTGTGTGTGTGTGCTCACCTGAGTGTCTGCTCACCTGAGTGTGAGTGTGCTCACCTGAGTATGTGTGTGCTCACCTGAGTGTCTGCTCACCTGTGTGTGTGCTCACCTGAGTGTGAGTGTGCTCACCTGAGTGTGTGTGTGCTCACCTGAGTGTCTGCTCACCTGAGTGATTGTGTGCTCACCTGAGTGTGAGTGTGATCACCTGAGTGTGAGTATGCTCAACTGAGTGTTTGTGTGGTCACCTGAGTGTGTGCTCACCTGAGTGTGTGCTCACCTGAGTGTTTGTCTGCGCACCTGAGTGTGAGTTAGCTCACCTGAATGTGTGTTTGCTCACCTGAGTGTCTGCTCACGTGAGTGTGTGTGCTCACCTGAGTGTGGGCTCACCTGTGTGTGTGTGCTCATCTGAGTGTGTGTGTGCTCACCTGAGCGTCTGCTCACCTGAGTGTGAGTGTGCTCACCTGAGTGTATGCTCACCTGCATGTGTGTGTGTGCTCAACTGAGTGTGTGTGTGCTCACCTGAGTGTCTGCTCACCTGAGTGTGTGCTCACATGAGTGTGAGAGTGCTCACCTGAGTGTGTGCTCACCTGAGTGTGTGCTCACCTGAGTGTGTGTGTGCTCACCTGAGTGTGTGCTCACCTGAGTGTGTGTGTGCTCACCAGAGTCAGTGTGTGCTCACCTGAGTGTGTGCTCACATGAGTGTGAGTGTCCTCACCTGAGTATATGTGTGCTCACCTGAGTGTCTGCTCACCTGAGTGTGATAGTTTACTCATCTGAGTGCGTGTGCGCTCACCGGAGCGTGTGCTCACCTGAGTGTAAGTGTGCTCACCTGAGTGTGTACTCACCTGTGTGTGTGCTCACCTGAGTGTGAGTGTGCTCACCTGAGTGTGTGCTCACCTAAGTGTGTGTGTGCTCACCTGAGTGTGTGTGTGCTCACCTGAGAGTGTGTGTGCTCACCTGAGTGCGTGTGTGCTCACCTGAGTGTTTGCTCACCTGAGTGTGTGCTCACCCGAGTGTCTGCTCACCTGAGTGTGTGCTCACCAAAGTGTGAGTGTGCTCACCTGAGTGTGTGTGTGGTCACCTGTGTCTGTGCTCACCGGAGTGTGAGTGTGCTCACCTGAGTGTGTGTTTGAGCTCAGCTGAGTGTGTGTGTGCTCACCTGAGTGTGTGCTCACCTGAGTTTGTGCGCTCACCTGAGTGTGAGTGTGATCACCTGAGTGTGAGTGTGCTCACCTGAGTATTTGTGTGGTCACCTGAGTGTGTGCTCACCTGAGTGTGTGTGTGCTCACCAGAGTGAGTGTATGATCACCTGAGTGTCTGCTCACCTGAGTAAGTATGTGCTCACCTGAGTGTGTGCTCGCCTCAGTGTGTGCTCACCTGAGTGTGTGCTCCCATGAGTGTGTGTGGTCACCTGAGTGTGAGTGTGCACACCTGAGTGTGTGTGCTCACCTGAGTGTGAGTGTGCTCACCTGAGTGTGCGTGTGCTCACCTGAGTGTCTGCTCACGTGAGTGTGTGTGCTCACCTGAGTGTGTGCTCACCTGAGTGTGTGTGTGCTCAGCTGAGTGTGTGTGTGCTCACCTGAGTGTGTACTCACCTGAGTGTGTGTGTGCTCACCTGAGTGTGAGTGTGCTCACCTGAGTATGTGCTCACCAGAGTGTGTGATCACCTGAGTGTGTGTGTACTCACCTGAGTGTGTGCTCACCTGAGTGTGAGTGTGCTCACCTGAGTGTGTGTGTGCTCACCTGAGTGTGTGCTCACCTGCGTGTGAGTTTGCTCACCTGAGTGTGTGATCACCTAAGTGTACGTGTGCTCACTTGAGTGTGTGTGTGCTCACCAGAGTGAGTGTATGCTCACCTGAGTGTGTGCTCACCTGAGTGAGTGTGTGCTCACATGAGTGTGTGTGCTCACCTGAGTGTGTGCTCACCTGAGTGTGTGCTCACATGAGCGTGTATGGTCACCTGAGTGTGAGTGTGCTCTCCTAAGTGAGTGTGTGCTCACCTGAGTGTGTGCTCACCTGAGTGTTTGTGTGCTCACCTGAGTGTGAGTGTGCTCACCTGAGTGTGTACTCACCTGAGTGTGTGTTCACCTGAGTGTGTGTGTGCTAACCTGAGTGTGAGTGTACTCACCTGAGTGTGAGTGTGCTCACCTGAGTGTATGCTCACCTGAGTGTCTGCTGACCTGAGTGTGTGTGTGCTCACCTGAGTGTGTGTGTGCTCACCTGAGTGTTTGTGTGCTGACATGAGTGTGGGCTCACCTAAGTGAGTGTGTGCTCACCTGAGTGTGTGTGAGCTCACCTGAGTGTGTGCTTACATGTGAGTTTTCTCACCTGAGTGTGTGTGCTCACCTGAATGTGAGTGTACTCACCTGAGTGTCTACTCACCTGAGTGTGTGCTCACCTGAGTGCCTGCTCACGTGAGTGTTTGCTCACCTGAGTGTGAGTGTTCTCACCTGAGTGTGTGTGTGCTCACCTGAGAGTCTGCTAACCTGAGTGTATGCTCGCCTGAGTGTGTGCTCACCTGAGTGTGTGCTCACATGAGTGTGTGTGGTCACCTGAGTGTGAGTGTGCTCACCTGAGTGTGTCTGTGCTCACCTGAGTTTGAGTGTGCTCACCTGAGTGTGCGTGTGCTCACCTGAGTGTCTGCGTCACGTGAGTGTGTGTGCTCACCTGACTGTGCGTGTGCTCACCTGAGCATCTGCTCACCTGAGTGTGAGTGTGCTCACCTGAGTGTGTGCTCACCTGAGTGTGTGTGTGCTCAGCTGAGTGTGTGTGTGCTCACCTGAGTGTGTGCTCACCTGAGTGTGTGTGTGCTCACCTGAGTGTGAGTGTGCTCACCTTAGTATGTGCTCACCTGAGTGTCTGCTCACCTGAGTGTGTGTGTGCTCACCTGAGTGTGTGCTCACCTGAGTGTGAGTGTGCTCACCTGAGTGTGTGTGTGCTCACCTGAGTGTGTGCTCACCTGCGTGAGTTTGCTCACCTGAGTATGTGCTCACTTAAGTGTACGTGTGCTCACCTGAGTGTGTGTGTGCTCACCTGAGTGTGTGTGTGCTCACCTGAGTGTGTGCTCACCTGCGTGAGTTTGCTCACCTGAGTATGTGCTCACTTAAGTGTACGTGTGCTCACCTGAGTGTGTGTGTGCTCACCTGAGTGTGTGCACACCTGAGTGTGTGCTCACCTGTGTGAGTGTGTGCACACCTGCGTGTGTGCTCACATGAGTGTGAGTGTGCTCACCTAAGTGTGTGTGTGCTCACCTGTGTGTCTGCTCACCTGAGTGTGAGTGTTTACTCATCTGAGTGTGGGTGCGCTCACCTGAGTGTGTGCTCACCTGAGTGTAAGTGTGCTCACCTGAGTGTGTGCTCACCTGTGTGTGTGCTCACCTGAGTGTGAGTGTGCTGACCTGAGTGTGTGCTCACCTGAGTGTGTGCTCTCCTGTGTGTGTGTGTGCTCACTTCAGTTTGTGGGCGCTCACCTGAGAGTTTGTGTGCTCACCTGAGTGTGTCTGTGCTCACATGAGTGTGTGCTCACCTGAGTGTGAGTGTGCTCACCTGAGTGTGTGTGTGCTCACCTGAGTGTCTGCTCTCCTGAGTGTGTGTGTGCTCACCTGAGTGTGTGTGTGCTCACCTGTGTGTGTGTGTGCTCACCTGAGTGTCTGCTCAGCTGAGTGTGAGTGTGCTCACCTGAGTGTGTGTGTGCTCACCTGAGTGTCTGCTCACCTGTGTGTGTGCTCACCTGAGTGTGAGTGTGCTCACCTGAGTGTGTGTGTGCTCACCTGAGTGTCTGCTCACCTGAGTGATTGTGTGCTCACCTGAGTGTGAGTGTGATCACCTGAGTGTGAGTATGCTCAACTGAGTGTTTGTGTGGTCACCTGAGTGTGTGCTCACCTGAGTGTGTGCTCACCTGAGTGTTTGTCTGCGCACCTGAGTGTGAGTGAGCTCACCTGAATATGTGTTTGCTCACCTGAGTGTCTGCTCACGTGAGTGTGTGTGCTCACCTGAGTGTGGGCTCACCTGTGTGTGTGTGCTCATCTGAGTGTGTGTGTGCTCACCTGAGCGTCTGCTCACCTGAGTGTGAGTGTGCTCACCTGAGTGTATGCTCACCTGAATGTGTGTGTGTGCTCAACTGAGTGTGTGTGTGCTCACCTGAGTGTCTGCTCACCTGAGTGTGTGCTCACATGAGTGTGAGAGTGCTCACCTGAGTGTGTGCTCACCTGAGTGTGTGCTCACCTGAGTGTGTGTGTGCTCACCTGAGTGTGTGCTCACCTGAGTGTGTGTGTGCTCACCAGAGTGAGTGTGTGCTCACCTGAGTGTGTGCTCACATGAGTGTGAGTGTCCTCACCTGAGTATATGTGTGCTCACCTGAGTGTCTGCTCACCTGAGTGTGATAGTTTACTCATCTGAGTGCGTGTGCGCTCACCGGAGCGTGTGCTCACCTGAGTGTAAGTGTGCTCACCTGAGTGTGTACTCACCTGTGTGTGTGCTCACCTGAGTGTGAGTGTGCTCACCTGAGTGTGTGCTCACCTAAGTGTGTGTGTGCTCACCTGAGTGTGTGTGTGCTCACCTGAGAGTGTGTGTGCTCACCTGAGTGCGTGTGTGCTCACCTGAGTGTTTGCTCACCTGAGTGTGTGCTCACCCGAGTGTCTGCTCACCTGAGTGTGTGCTCACCAAAGTGTGAGTGTGCTCACCTGAGTGTGTGTGTGGTCACCTGAGTCTGTGCTCACCGGAGTGTGAGTGTGCTCACCTGAGTGTGTGTTTGAGCTCAGCTGAGTGTGTGTGTGCTCACCTGAGTGTGTGCTCACCTGAGTTTGTGCGCTCACCTGAGTGTGAGTGTGATCACCTGAGTGTGAGTGTGCTCACCTGAGTATTTGTGTGGTCACCTGAGTGTGTGCTCACCTGAGTGTGTGTGTGCTCACCAGAGTGAGTGTATGATCACCTGAGTGTCTGCTCACCTGAGTAAGTGTGTGCTCACCTGAGTGTGTGCTCGCCTCAGTGTGTGCTCACCTGAGTGTGTGCTCCCATGAGTGTGTGTGGTCACCTGAGTGTGAGTGTGCACACCTGAGTGTGTGTGCTCACCTGAGTGTGAGTGTGCTCACCTGAGTGTGCGTGTGCTCACCTGAGTGTCTGCTCACGTGAGTGTGTGTGCTCACCTGAGTGTGTGCTCAACTGAGTGTGTGTGTGCTCAGCTGAGTGTGTGTGTGCTCACCGGAGTGTGTACTCACCTGAGTGTGTGTGTGCTCACCTGAGTGTGGGTGTACTCACCTGAGTGTGAGTGTGCTCACCTGAGTGTATGCTCACCTGAGTGTCTGCTGACCTGAGTGTGTGTGTGCTCGCCTGAGTGTGTGTGTGCTCACCTGTGTGTTTGTGTGCTGACATGAGTGTGGGCTCACCTAAGTGAGTGTGTGCTCACCTGAGTGTGTGTGAGCTCACCTGAGTGTGTGCTTACATGTGAGTTTTCTCACCTGAGTGTGTGTGCTCACCTGAATGTGAGTGTACTCACCTGAGTGTCTACTCACCTGAGTGTGTGCTCACCTGAGTGCCTGCTCACGTGAGTGTTTGCTCACCTGAGTGTGAGTGTTCTCACCTGAGTGTGTGTGTGCTCACCTGAGAGTCTGCTAACCTGAGTGTATGCTCGCCTGAGTGTGTGCTCACCTGAGTGTGTGCTCACATGAGTGTGTGTGGTCACCTGAGTGTGAGTGTGCTCACCTGAGTGTGTCTGTGCTCACCTGAGTTTGAGTGTGCTCACCTGAGTGTGCGTGTGCTCACCTGAGTGTCTGCGTCACGTGAGTGTGTGTGCTCACCTGACTGTGCGTGTGCTCACCTGAGCATCTGCTCACCTGAGTGTGAGTGTGCTCACCTGAGTGTGTGCTCACCTGAGTGTGTGTGTGCTCAGCTGAGTGTGTGTGTGCTCACCTGAGTGTGTACTCACCTGAGTGTGTGTGTGCTCACCTGAGTGTGAGTGTGCTCACCTGAGTATGTGCTCACCAGAGTGTGTGATCACCTGAGTGTGTGTGTACTCACCTGAGCGTGTGCTCACCTGAGTGTGAGTGTGCTCACCTGAGTGTATGCTCACCTGAATGTTTGTGTGTGCTCAACTGAGTGTGTGTGTGCTCACCTGAGTGTCTGCTCACCTGAGTGTGTGCTCACATGAGTGTGAGAGTGCTCACCTGAGTGTGTGCTCACCTGAGTGTGTGCTCACCTGAGTGTGTGTGTTCTCACCTGAGTGTGTGCTCACCTGAGTGTGTGTGTGCTCACCAGAGTCAGTGTGTGCTCACCTGAGTGTGTGCTCACATGAGTGTGAGTGTCCTCACCTGAGTATATGTGTGCTCACCTGAGTGTCTGCTCACCTGAGTGTGATAGTTTACTCATCTGAGTGTGGGTGCGCTCACCTGAGTGTGTGCTCACCTAATTGTAAGTGTGCTCCCCTGAGTGTGTGCACACCTGAGTGTCTGCTCACCTGTGTGAGTGTGTGCTCACCTGAGTGTGTGGTCACATGAGTGTGAGTGTGCTCACTTCAGTGTGTGTGTGCTCACCTGAGTGTCTGCTCACCTGCGTGTGAGTGCGTACTCATCTGAGTGCGTGTGCGCTCACCGGAGCGTGTGCTCACCTGAGTGTAAGTGTGCTCACCTGAGTGTGTACTCACCTGTGTGTGTGCTCACCTGAGTGTGAGTGTGCTCACCTGAGTGTGTGCTCACCTAAGTGTGTGTGTGCTCACCTGAGTGTGTGTGTGCTCACCTGAGAGTGTGTGTGCTCACCTGAGTGTGTGTGTGCTCACCTGAGTGTTTGCTCACCTGAGTGTGTGCTCACCCGAGTGTCTGCTCACCTGAGTGTGTGCTCACCAAAGTGTGTGTGTGCCTACCTGAGTGTGTGTGTGGTCACCTGAGTCTGTGCTCACCGGAGTGTGAGTGTGCTCACCTGAGTGTGTGTTTGAGCTCAGCTGAGTGTGTGTGTGCTCACCTGAGTGTGTGCTCACCTGAGTTTGTGCGCTCACCTGAGTGTGAGTGTGATCACCTGAGTGTGAGTGTGCTCACCTGAGTATTTGTGTGGTCACCTGAGTGTGTGCTCACCTGAGTGTGTGTGTGCTCACCAGAGTGAGTGTATGATCACCTGAGTGTCTGCTCACCTGAGTAAGTGTGTGCTCACCTGAGTGTGTGCTCGCCTCAGTGTGTGCTCACCTGAGTGTGTGCTCACATGAGTGTGTGTGGTCACCTGAGTGTGAGTGTGCACACCTGAGTGTGTGTGCTCACCTGAGTGTGAGTGTGCTCACCTGAGTGTGCGTGTGCTCACCTGAGTGTGTGCTCACCTGAGTGTGTGTGTGCTCAGCTGAGTGTGTGTGTGCTCACCTGAGTGTGTACTCACCTGAGTGTGTGTGTGCTCACCTGAGTGTGAGTGTGCTCACCTGAGTATGTGCTCACCAGAGTGTGTGATCACCTGAGTGTGTGTGTACTCACCTGAGCGTGTGCTCACCTGAGTGTGAGTGTGCTCACCTGAGTGTGTGTGTGCTCACCTGAGTGTGTGCTCACCTGCGTGTGAGTTTGCTCACCTGAGTGTGTGATCACCTAAGTGTACGTGTGCTCACTTGAGTGTGTGTGTGCTCACCAGAGTGAGTGTATGCTCACCTGAGTGTGTGCTCACCTGAGTGAGTGTGTGCTCACATGAGTGTGTGTGCTCACCTGAGTGTGTGCTCACCTGAGTGTGTGCTCACATGAGCGTGTATGGTCACCTGAGTGTGAGTGTGCTCTCCTAAGTGAGTGTGTGCTCACCTGAGTGTGTGCTCACCTGAGTGTTTGTGTGCTCACCTGAGTGTGAGTGTGCTCACCTGAGTGTGTACTCACCTGAGTGTGTGTTCACCTGAGTGTGTGTGTGCTAACCTGAGTGTGAGCGTACTCACCTGAGTGTGAGTGTGCTCACCTGAGTGTATGCTCACCTGAGTGTCTGCTGACCTGAGTGTGTGTGTGCTCACCTGAGTGTGTGTGTGCTCACCTGAGTGTTTGTGTGCTGACATGAGTGTGGGCTCACCTAAGTGAGTGTGTGCTCACCTGAGTGTGTGTGAGCTCACCTGAGTGTGTGCTTACATGTGAGTTTTCTCACCTGAGTGTGTGTGCTCACCTGAATGTGAGTGTACTCACCTGAGTGTCTACTCACCTGAGTGTGTGCTCACCTGAGTGCCTGCTCACGTGAGTGTTTGCTCACCTGAGTGTGAGTGTTCTCACCTGAGTGTGTGTGTGCTCACCTGAGAGTCTGCTAACCTGAGTGTATGCTCGCCTGAGTGTGTGCTCACCTGAGTGTGTGCTCACATGAGTGTGTGTGGTCACCTGAGTGTGAGTGTGCTCACCTGATTGTGTGTGTGCTCACCTGAGTTTGAGTGTGCTCACCTGAGTGTGCGTGTGCTCACCTGAGTGTCTGCGTCACGTGAGTGTGTGTGCTCACCTGACTGTGCGTGTGCTCACCTGAGCATCTGCTCACCTGAGTGTGAGTGTGCTCACCTGAGTGTGTGCTCACCTGAGTGTGTGTGTGCTCAGCTGAGTGTGTGTGTGCTCACCTGAGTGTGTGCTCACCTGAGTGTGTGTGTGCTCACCTGAGTGTGAGTGTGCTCACCTTAGTATGTGCTCACCTGAGTGTCTGCTCACCTGAGTGTGTGTGTGCTCACCTGAGTGTGTGCTCACCTGAGTGTGAGTGTGCTCACCTGAGTGTGTGTGTGCTCACCTGAGTGTGTGCTCACCTGCGTGAGTTTGCTCACCTGAGTATGTGCTCACTTAAGTGTACGTGTGCTCACCTGAGTGTGTGTGTGCTCACCTGAGTGTGTGTGTGCTCACCTGAGTGTGTGCTCACCTGCGTGAGTTTGCTCACCTGAGTATGTGCTCACTTAAGTGTACGTGTGCTCACCTGAGTGTGTGTGTGCTCACCTGAGTGTGTGCACACCTGAGTGTGTGCTCACCTGTGTGAGTGTGTGCACACCTGCGTGTGTGCTCACATGAGTGTGAGTGTGCTCACCTAAGTGTGTGTGTGCTCACCTGTGTGTCTGCTCACCTGAGTGTGAGTGTTTACTCATCTGAGTGTGGGTGCGCTCACCTGAGTGTGTGCTCACCTGAGTGTAAGTGTGCTCACCTGAGTGTGTGCTCACCTGTGTGTGTGCTCACCTGAGTGTGAGTGTGCTGACCTGAGTGTGTGCTCACCTGAGTGTGTGCTCTCCTGTGTGTGTGTGTGCTCACTTCAGTTTGTGTGCGCTCACCTGAGAGTGTGTGTGCTCACCTGAGTGTGTCTGTGCTCACATGAGTGTGTGCTCACCTGAGTGTGAGTGTGCTCACCTGAGTGTGTGTGTGCTCACCTGAGTGTCTGCTCTCCTGAGTGTGTGTGTGCTCACCTGAGTGTGTGTGTGCTCACCTGTGTGTGTGTGTGCTCACCTGAGTGTCTGCTCACCTGAGTGTGAGTGTGCTCACCTGAGTGTGTGTGTGCTCACCTGAGTGTCTGCTCACCTGTGTGTGTGCTCACCTGAGTGTGAGTGTGCTCACCTGAGTGTGTGTGTGCTCACCTGAGTGTCTGCTCACCTGAGTGATTGTGTGCTCACCTGAGTGTGAGTGTGATCACCTGAGTGTGAGTATGCTCAACTGAGTGTTTGTGTGGTCACCTGAGTGTGTGCTCACCTGAGTGTGTGCTCACCTGAGTGTTTGTCTGCGCACCTGAGTGTGAGTAAGCTCACCTGAATGTGTGTTTTCTCACCTGAGTGTCTGCTCACGTGAGTGTGTGTGCTCACCTGAGTGTGGGCTCACCTGTGTGTGTGTGCTCATCTGAGTGTGTGTGTGCTCACCTGAGCGTCTGCTCACCTGAGTGTGAGTGTGCTCACCTGAGTGTATGCTCACCTGCATGTGTGTGTGTGCTCACCTGAGTGTATGCTCACCTGCATGTGTGTGTGTGCTCAACTGAGTGTGTGTGTGCTCACCTGAGTGTCTGCTCACCTGAGTGTGTGCTCACATGAGTGTGAGAGTGCTCACCTGAGTGTGTGCTCACCTGAGTGTGTGCTCACCTGAGTGTGTGTGTGCTCACCAGAGTCAGTGTGTGCTCACCTGAGTGTGTGCTCACATGAGTGTGAGTGTCCTCACCTGAGTATATGTGTGCTCACCTGAGTGTCTGCTCACCTGAGTGTGATAGTTTACTCATCTGAGTGCGTGTGCGCTCACCGGAGCGTGTGCTCACCTGAGTGTAAGTGTGCTCACCTGAGTGTGTACTCACCTGTGTGTGTGCTCACCTGAGTGTGAGTGTGCTCACCTGAGTGTGTGCTCACCTAAGTGTGTGTGTGCTCACCTGAGTGTGTGTGTGCTCACCTGAGAGTGTGTGTGCTCACCTGAGTGCGTGTGTGCTCACCTGAGTGTTTGCTCACCTGAGTGTGTGCTCACCCGAGTGTCTGCTCACCTGAGTGTGTGCTCACCAAAGTGTGAGTGTGCTCACCTGAGTGTGTGTGTGGTCACCTGAGTCTGTGCTCACCGGAGTGTGAGTGTGCTCACCTGAGTGTGTGTTTGAGCTCAGCTGAGTGTGTGTGTGCTCACCTGAGTGTGTGCTCACCTGAGTTTGTGCGCTCACCTGAGTGTGAGTGTGATCACCTGAGTGTGAGTGTGCTCACCTGAGTATTTGTGTGGTCACCTGAGTGTGTGCTCACCTGAGTGTGTGTGTGCTCACCAGAGTGAGTGTATGATCACCTGAGTGTCTGCTCACCTGAGTAAGTGTGTGCTCACCTGAGTGTGTGCTCGCCTCAGTGTGTGCTCACCTGAGTGTGTGCTCCCATGAGTGTGTGTGGTCACCTGAGTGTGAGTGTGCACACCTGAGTGTGTGTGCTCACCTGAGTGTGAGTGTGCTCACCTGAGTGTGCGTGTGCTCACCTGAGTGTCTGCTCACGTGAGTGTGTGTGCTCACCTGAGTGTGTGCTCACCTGAGTGTGTGTGTGCTCAGCTGAGTGTGTGTGTGCTCACCTGAGTGTGTACTCACCTGAGTGTGTGTGTGCTCACCTGAGTGTGAGTGTGCTCACCTGAGTATGTGCTCACCAGAGTGTGTGATCACCTGAGTGTGTGTGTACTCACCTGAGTGTGTGCTCACCTGAGTGTGAGTGTGCTCACCTGAGTGTGTGTGTGCTCACCTGAGTGTGTGCTCACCTGCGTGTGAGTTTGCTCACCTGAGTGTGTGATCACCTAAGTGTACGTGTGCTCACTTGAGTGTGTGTGTGCTCACCAGAGTGAGTGTATGCTCACCTGAGTGTGTGCTCACCTGAGTGAGTGTGTGCTCACATGAGTGTGTGTGCTCACCTGAGTGTGTGCTCACCTGAGTGTTTGTGTGCTCACCTGAGTGTGAGTGTGCTCACCTGAGTGTGTACTCACCTGAGTGTGTGTTCACCTGAGTGTGTGTGTGCTAACCTGAGTGTGAGTGTACTCACCTGAGTGTGAGTGTGCTCACCTGAGTGTATGCTCACCTGAGTGTCTGCTGACCTGAGTGTGTGTGTGCTCACCTGAGTGTGTGTGTGCTCACCTGAGTGTTTGTGTGCTGACATGAGTGTGGGCTCACCTAAGTGAGTGTGTGCTCACCTGAGTGTGTGTGAGCTCACCTGAGTGTGTGCTTACATGTGAGTTTTCTCACCTGAGTGTGTGTGCTCACCTGAATGTGAGTGTACTCACCTGAGTGTCTACTCACCTGAGTGTGTGCTCACCTGAGTGCCTGCTCACGTGAGTGTTTGCTCACCTGAGTGTGAGTGTTCTCACCTGAGTGTGTGTGTGCTCACCTGAGAGTCTGCTAACCTGAGTGTATGCTCGCCTGAGTGTGTGCTCACCTGAGTGTGTGCTCACATGAGTGTGTGTGGTCACCTGAGTGTGAGTGTGCTCACCTGAGTGTGTCTGTGCTCACCTGAGTTTGAGTGTGCTCACCTGAGTGTGCGTGTGCTCACCTGAGTGTCTGCGTCACGTGAGTGTGTGTGCTCACCTGACTGTGCGTGTGCTCACCTGAGCATCTGCTCACCTGAGTGTGAGTGTGCTCACCTGAGTGTGTGCTCACCTGAGTGTGTGTGTGCTCAGCTGAGTGTGTGTGTGCTCACCTGAGTGTGTGCTCACCTGAGTGTGTGTGTGCTCACCTGAGTGTGAGTGTGCTCACCTTAGTATGTGCTCACCTGAGTGTGTGCTCACCTGAGTGTGTCTGTGCTCACCTGAGTGTGTGCTCACCTGAGTGTGAGTGTGCTCACCTGAGTGTGTGTGTGCTCACCTGAGTGTGTGCTCACCTGCGTGAGTTTGCTCACCTGAGTATGTGCTCACTTAAGAGTACGTGTGCTCACCTGAGTGTGTGTGTGCTCACCTGAGTGTGTGCACACCTGAGTGTGTGCTCACCTGTGTGAGTGTGTGCACACCTGCGTGTGTGCTCACATGAGTGTGAGTGTGCTCACCTAAGTGTGTGTGTGCTCACCTGTGTGTGTGCTCACCTGAGTGTGAGTGTGCTGACCTGAGTGTGTGCTCACCTGAGTGTGTGCTCTCCTGTGTGTGTGTGTGCTCACTTCAGTTTGTGGGCGCTCACCTGAGAGTTTGTGTGCTCACCTGAGTGTGTCTGTGCTCACATGAGTGTGTGCTCACCTGAGTGTGAGTGTGCTCACCTGAGTGTGTGTGTGCTCACCTGAGTGTCTGCTCTCCTGAGTGTGTGTGTGCTCACCTGAGTGTGTGTGTGCTCACCTGTGTGTGTTTGTGCTCACCTGAGTGTCTGCTCACCTGAGTGTGAGTGTGCTCACCTGAGTGTGTGTGTGCTCACCTGAGTGTCTGCTCACCTGTGTGTGTGCTCACCTGAGTGTGAGTGTGCTCACCTGAGTGTGTGTGTGCTCACCTGAGTGTCTGCTCACCTGAGTGATTGTGTGCTCACCTGAGTGTGAGTGTGATCACCTGAGTGTGAGTATGCTCAACTGAGTGTTTGTGTGGTCACCTGAGTGTGTGCTCACCTGAGTGTGTGCTCACCTGAGTGTTTGTCTGCGCACCTGAGTGTGAGTGAGCTAACCTGAATGTGTTTGCTCACCTGAGTGTCTGCTCACGTGAGTGTGTGTGCTCACCTGAGTTTGGGCTCACCTGTGTGTGTGTGCTCATCTGAGTGTGTGTGTGCTCACCTGAGCGTCTGCTCACCTGAGTGTGAGTGTGCTCACCTGAGTGTATGCTCACCTGAATGTGTGTGTGTGCTCAACTGAGTGTGTGTGTCCTCACCTGAGTGTCTGCTCACCTGAGTGTGTGCTCACATGAGTGTGAGAGTGCTCACCTGAGTGTGTGCTCACCTGAGTGTGTGCTCACCTGAGTGTGTGTGTGCTCACCTGAGTGTGTGCTCACCTGAGTGTGTGTGTGCTCACCAGAGTGAGTGTGTGCTCACCTGAGTGTGTGCTCACATGAGTGTGAGTGTCCTCACCTGAGTATATGTGTGCTCACCTGAGTGTCTGCTCACCTGAGTGTGATAGTTTACTCATCTGAGTGTGGGTGCGCTCACCTGAGTGTGTGCTCACCTGAGTGTAAGTGTGCTCTCCTGAGTGTGTGCACACCTGAGTGTCTGCTCACCTGTGTGAGTGTGTGCTCACCTGAGTGTGTGGTCACATGAGTGTGAGTGTGCTCACTTCAGTGTGTCTGTGCTCACCTGAGTGTCTGCTCACCTGCGTGTGAGTGCGTACTCATCTGAGTGCGTGTGCGCTCACCGGAGCGTGTGCTCTCCTGAGTGTAAGTGTGCTCACCTGAGTGTGTACTCACCTGTGTGTGTGCTCACCTGAGTGTGAGTGTGCTCACCTGAGTGTGTGCTCACCTAAGTGTGTGTGTGCTCACCTGAGTGTGTGTGTGCTCACCTGAGAGTGTGTGTGCTCACCTGAGTGTGTGTGTGCTCACCTGAGTGTTTGCTCACCTGAGTGTGTGCTCACCTGCGTGTGTGTGTGCTCACCTGAGTGTGTGCTCACCTGAGTGTGTGCTCACCCGAGTGTCTGCTCACCTGAGTGTGTGCTCACCTAAGTGTCAATGTGCTCACCTGAGTGTGTGTGTGGTCACCTGAGTCTGTGCTCACCGGAGGGTGAGTGTGCTCACCTGAGTGTCTGTGTGTGCTCAGCTGAGTGTGTGTGTGCCTACCTGAGTGTGTGCTCACCTGAGTGTGTGCTCACCCGAGTGTCTGCTCACCTGAGTGTGTGCTCACCCGAGTGTCTGCTCACCTGAGTGTGTGCTCACCTGAGTGTGAGTGTGCTCACCTGAGTGTGTGCTCACCTGCGTGTGAGTTTGCTCACCTGAGTGTGTGATCACCTAAGTGTACGTGTGCTCACTTGAGTGTGTGTGTGCTCACCAGAGTGAGTGTATGCTCACCTGAGTGTGTGCTCACCTGAGTGAGTGTGTGCTCACATGAGTGTGTGTGCTCACCTGAGTGTGTGCTCACCTGAGTGTCTGCTCACATGAGCGTGTATGGTCACCTGAGTGTGAGTGTGCTCTCCTAAGTGAGTGTGTGCTCACCTGAGTGTGTGCTCACCTGAGTGTTTGTGTGCTCACCTGAGTGTGAGTGTGCTCACCTGAGTGTGTACTCACCTGAGTGTGTGTTCACCTGAGTGTGTGTGTGCTAACCTGAGTGTGAGTGTACTCACCTGAGTGTGAGTGTGCTCACCTGAGTGTATGCTCACCTGAGTGTCTGCTGACCTGAGTGTGTGTGTGCTCACCTGAGTGTGTGTGTGCTCACCTGAGTGTTTGTGTGCTGACATGAGTGTGGGCTCACCTAAGTGAGTGTGTGCTCACCTGAGTGTGTGTGAGCTCACCTGAGTGTGTGCTTACATGTGAGTTTTCTCACCTGAGTGTGTGTGCTCACCTGAATGTGAGTGTATTCACCTGAGTGTCTACTCACCTGAGTGTGTGCTCACCTGAGTGCCTGCTCACGTGAGTGTTTGCTCACCTGAGTGTGAGTGTTCTCACCTGAGTGTGTGTGTGCTCACCTGAGAGTCTGCTAACCTGAGTGTATGCTCGCCTGAGTGTGTGCTCACCTGAGTGTGTGCTCACATGAGCGTGTATGGTCACCTGAGGGTGAGTGTGCTCTCCTAAGTGAGTGTGTGCTCACCTGAGTGTTTGCTCACCTGAGTGTTTGTGTGCTCACCTGAGTGTGAGTGTGCTCACCTGAGTGTGTGCTCACCTGAGTGTCTGCTCACATGAGCGTGTATGGTCACCTGAGTGTGAGTGTGCTTTCCTAAGTGAGTGTGTGCTCACCTGAGTGTGTGCTCACCTGAGTGTTTGTGTGCTCACCTGAGTGTGAGTGTGCTCACCTGAGTGTGTACTCACCTGAGTGTGTGTTCACCTGAGTGTGTGTGTGCTAACCTGAGTGTGAGTGTACTCACCTGAGTATGAGTGTGCTCACCTGAGTGTATGCTCACCTGAGTGTCTGCTGACCTGAGTGTGTGTGTGCTCACCTGAGTGTGTGTGTGCTCACCTGAGTGTTTGTGTGCTGACATGAGTGTGGGCTCACCTAAGTGAGTGTGTGCTCACCTGAGTGTGTGTGAGCTCACCTGAGTGTGTGCTTACATGTGAGTTTTCTCACCTGAGTGTGTGTGCTCACCTGAATGTGAGTGTACTCACCTGAGTGTCTACTCACCTGAGTGTGTGCTCACCTGAGTGCCTGCTCACGTGAGTGTTTGCTCACCTGAGTGTGAGTGTTCTCACCTGAGTGTGTGTGTGCTCACCTGAGTGTCTGCTCACCTGAGTGATTGTGTGCTCACCTGAGTGTGAGTGTGATCACCTGAGTGTGAGTATGCTCAACTGAGTGTTTGTGTGGTCACTTGAGTGTGTGCTCACCTGAGTGTGTGCTCACCTGAGTGTTTGTCTGCGCACCTGAGTGTGAGTGTGCTCACCTGAATGTGTGTTTGCTCACCTGAGTGTCTGCTCACGTGAGTGTGTGTGCTCACCTGAGTGTGGGCTCACCTGAGTGTGTGTGCTCATCTGAGTGTGTGTGTGCTCACCTGAGCGTCTGCTCACCTGAGTGTGAGTGTGCTCACCTGAGTGTATGCTCACCTGAGTGTGTGTGTGTGCTCAACTGAGTGTGTGTGTGCTCACCTGAGTGTCTGCTCACCTGAGTGTGTGCTCACATGAATGTGAGAGTGCTCACCTGAGTGTGTGCTCACCTGAGTGTGTGCTCACCTGAGTGTGTGTGTGCTCACCTGAGTGTGTATTCACCTGAGTGTGTGTGTGCTCACCTGAGTGAGTGTGTGCTCACCTGAGTGTGTGCTCACATGAGTGTGAGTGTCCTCACCTGAGTATATGTGTGCTCACCTGAGTGTCTGCTCACCTGAGTGTGATAGTTTACTCATCTGAGTGTGGGTGCGCTCACCTGAGTGTGTGCTCACCTGAGTGTAAGTGTGCTCCCCTGAGTGTGTGCACACCTGAGTGTCTGCTCACCTGTGTGAGTGTGTGCTCACCTGAGTGTGTGGTCACATGAGTGTGAGTGTGCTCACTTCAGTGTGTGTGTGCTCACCTGAGTGTCTGCTCACCTGCGTGTGAGTGCGTACTCATCTGAGTGCGTGTGCGCTCACCGGAGCGTGTGCTCACCTGAGTGTAAGTGTGCTCACCTGAGTGTGTACTCACCTGTGTGTGTGCTCACCTGAGTGTGAGTGTGCTTACCTGAGTGTGTGCTCACCTAAGTGTGTGTGTGCTCACCTGAGTGTGTGTGTGCTCACCTGAGAGTGTGTGTGCTCACCTGAGTGCGTGTGTGCTCACCTGAGTGTTTGCTCACCTGAGTGTGTGCTCACCTGCGTGTGTGTGTGCTCACCTGAGTGTGTGCTCACCTGAGTGTGTGCTCACCCGAGTGTCTGCTCACCTGAGTGTGTGCTCACCTAAGTGTCAATGTGCTCACCTGAGTGTGTGTGTGGTCACCTGAGTCTGTGCTCACCGGAGTGTGAGTGTGCTCACCTGAGTGTCTGTGTGTGCTCAGCTGAGTGTGTGTGTGCCTACCTGAGTGTGTGCTCACCTGAGTGTGTGCTCACCCGAGTGTCTGCTCACCTGAGTGTGTGCTCACCCGAGTGTCTGCTCACCTGAGTGTGTGCTCACCTGAGTGTGAGTGTGCTCACCTGAGTGTGTGCTCACCTGCGTGTGAGTTTGCTCACCTGAGTGTGTGATCACCTAAGTGTACGTGTGCTCACTTGAGTGTGTGTGTGCTCACCAGAGTGAGTGTATGCTCACCTGAGTGTGTGCTCACCTGAGTGAGTGTGTGCTCACATGAGTGTGTGTGCTCACCTGAGTGTGTGCTCACCTGAGTGTGTGCTCACATGAGCGTGTATGGTCACCTGAGTGTGAGTGTGCTCTCCTAAGTGAGTGTGTGCTCACCTGAGTGTGTGCTCACCTGAGTGTTTGTGTGCTCACCTGAGTGTGAGTGTGCTCACCTGAGTGTGTACTCACCTGAGTGTGTGTTCACCTGAGTGTGTGTGTGCTAACCTGAGTGTGAGTGTACTCACCTGAGTGTGAGTGTGCTCACCTGAGTGTATGCTCACCTGAGTGTCTGCTGACCTGAGTGTGTGTGTGCTCACCTGAGTGTGTGTGTGCTCACCTGAGTGTTTGTGTGCTGACATGAGTGTGGGCTCACCTAAGTGAGTGTGTGCTCACCTGAGTGTGTGTGAGCTCACCTGAGTGTGTGCTTACATGTGAGTTTTCTCACCTGAGTGTGTGTGCTCACCTGAATGTGAGTGTACTCACCTGAGTGTCTACTCACCTGAGTGTGTGCTCACCTGAGTGCCTGCTCACGTGAGTGTTTGCTCACCTGAGTGTGAGTGTTCTCACCTGAGTGTGTGTGTGCTCACCTGAGAGTCTGCTAACCTGAGTGTATGCTCGCCTGAGTGTGTGCTCACCTGAGTGTGTGCTCACATGAGTGTGTGTGGTCACCTGAGTGTGAGTGTGCTCACCTGAGTGTGTCTGTGCTCACCTGAGTTTGAGTGTGCTCACCTGAGTGTGCGTGTGCTCACCTGAGTGTCTGCGTCACGTGAGTGTGTGTGCTCACCTGACTGTGCGTGTGCTCACCTGAGCATCTGCTCACCTGAGTGTGAGTGTGCTCACCTGAGTGTGTGCTCACCTGAGTGTGTGTGTGCTCAGCTGAGTGTGTGTGTGCTCACCTGAGTGTGTGCTCACATGAGTGTGTGTGTGCTCACCTGAGTGTGAGTGTGCTCACCTGAGTATGTGCTCACCTGAGTGTGTGCTCACCTGAGTGTGAGTGTGCTCACCTGAGTGTGTGTTCTCACCTGAGTGTCTGCTCACGTGAGTGTGTGTGCTCATTTCAGTGTGTGCTCACCTGAGTGTGTGTGCCCATCTGAGTGTGTGTGTGCTCACCTGAGCATCTGCTCACCTGAGTGTGAGTGTGCTCACCTGAGTGTGTGCTAACCTGAGTGTGTGTGTGCTCAGCTGAGTGTGTGTGTGCTCACCTGAGTGTGTGCTCACATGAGTGTGTGTGTGCTCACCTGAGTGTGAGTGTGCTCACCTGAGTATGTGCTCACCTGAGTGTGTGCTCACCTGAGTGTGTCTGTGCTCACCTGAGTGTGTGCTCACCTGAGTGTGAGTGTGCTCACCTGAGTGTGTACTCACATGAGTGTGTGTTCACCTGAGTGTGTCTGTGCTCACCTGAGTGTGTGTGTGCTCACCTGAGAGTGTGCTCACCTGAGTGTGAGTGTGCTCACCTGAGTGTGTGAGTGCTCACCTGAGTGTGAGTGTGCTCACCTGAGTGTGTGTGTGCTCACCTGAGTTTCTGCGCACCTGAGTGTGTGCTCACCTGAGTGTCTGCTCACCTGGGTGTGTGCTCACCTGAGTGTGTGTGTGTGCTCAGCTTAGTGTCTGCTCACCTGAGTGTGTGCTCACCTGAGTGTGTTTTCACCTGTGTGTTTGCTCACATGAGTGTGTGCTCACATGAGTGTGAATTTGCTCACCTGAGTGTGTGTATGCTCACCTTAGTGTCTGCTCACCTGAGTGTGTCCTCACCTGAGTGTGTGCTCACCTGAGTGTGTGTGTGCTCCCCTGAGTGTGTGCACACGTGACTGTGTGCTCACCTGAGTGTGTGTTTGCTCACCTGAGTGTGTGCTCACCTGAGTTTGTGCGCTCACCTGAGTGTGAGTGTGATCGCCTCAGTGTGAGTGTGCTCACCTGAGTGTTTGTGTGGTCACCTGAGTGTGTGATCACATGAGTGCGTGCTCACATGAGTGTGTGTGGTCACCTGAGTATGAGTGTGCTCACCTGAGTGTGTGTGTGCTCACCTGAGTGTGAGTGTGCTCACCTGAGTGTGTGTTCTCACCTGAGTGTCAGCTCACGTGAGTGTGTGTGCTCATTTCAGTGTGTGCTCACCTGAGTGTGTGTGCTCATCTGAGTGTGTGTGTGCTCACCTGAGCATCTGCTCACGTGAGTGTGAGTGTGCTCACCTGAGTGTGTGCCCACCTGAGTGTGTGTGTGCTCACCTGAGTGTGAGTGTGCTCACCTGAGTATGTGCTCACCTGAGTGTGTGCTCACCTGAGTGTGTCTGTGCTCACCTGAGTGTGTGCTCACCTGAGTGTGAGTGTGCTCATCTGAGTGTGTGTGTGCTCACCTGAGTGTGTGCTCCACTGCGTGTGAGTTTGCTCACCTGAGTGTGTGCTCACCTAAGCGTACGTGTGCTCACCTGAGTGTGTGTGTGCTCACCTGAGTGTGTGCTCACCTGAGTGTGTCCTCACTTGAGTGTGTGTGTACTCACCTGAGTGTGTGTGTGCTCACCTGAGTGTTTGTGTGCTCACATGAGGGTGGGCTCACCTGAGTGAGTGTGTGCTCACCTGAGTGTGTGTGTGCTCACCTGAGTGAGTGTACTCACCTGAGTGTGTGCTTACATGTGACTGTTCTCACTTGAGTGTGTGTGCTTACCTGAATATGAGTGTACTCACCTGAGTGTGTACTCTCCTGAGTGCGTGTTCACCTGAGTGTGTGTGTGCTCACCTGAGTGTGAGTGTACTCACCTGAGTGTGTGTGTGCTCACCTGAGTGTTTGTGTGCTCACATGAGGGTGGGCTCACCTGAGTGAGTGTGTGCTCACCTGAGTGTGTGTGTGCTCACCTGAGTGTGTGTGCTCACCTGAGTGTGTGCTTACATGTGACTGTTCTCACCTGAGTGTGTGTGCTCACCTGAGTGTGAGTGTACTCACCTGAGTGTGTACTCACCTGAGTGTGTGTTCACCTGAGTGTGTGTGTGCTCACCTGAGTTTGAGTGTACTCACCTGAGTGTGTGCGTGCTCACCTGAGTGTGTGTGCTCACCTGAGTGTGTGTGCTCACCTGAGTTTGTGCTTACATGTGACTGTTCTCACCTGAGTGTGTGTGCTCACCTGAGTGTGAGTGTACTCACCTGAGTGTGTACTCACCTTAGTGTGTGTTCACCTGAGTGTGTCTGTGCTCACCTGAGTGTGTGTGTGCTCACCTGAGAGTGTGCTCACCTGAGTGTGAGTGTGCTCACCTGAGTGTGTGAGTGCTCACCTGAGTGTGAGTGTGCTCACCTGAGTGTGTGTGTGCTCACCTGAGTTTCTGCTCACCTGGGTGTGTGCTCACCTGAGTGTGTGTGTGTGCTCAGCTTAGTGTCTGCTCACCTGAGTGTGTGCTCACCTGAGTGTGTTTTCACCTGTGTGTTTACTCACATGAGTGTGTGCTCACATGAGTGTGAATTTGCTCACCTGAGTGTGTGTATGCTCACCTTAGTGTCTGCTCACCTGAGTGTGTCCTCACCTGAGTGTGTGCTCACCTGAGTGTGTGTGTGCTCCCCTGAGTGTGTGCACACGTGACTGTGTGCTCACCTGAGTGTGTGTTTGCTCACCTGAGTGTGTGCTCACCTGAGTGTGAGTGTGCTCACCTGAGTGTGTGGGTGCTCACCTGAGTGTGTGCTCACCTGTGTGAGTGTGTGCTCACCTGAGTGTCTGCTCACTTGATTGTGTGCTCCCCTGAGTGTGAGTGTGCTCACCTGAGTGTGTGTGTGCTCACCTGTCTGTATGCTCACCTGAGTGTGTCTGTGCTCACCTGAGTGTGTGCTCACCTGAGTGTGAGTGTGCTCACCAGAGTGTGTGGGTGCTCTCCTGAGTGTGTGTGCTCAGCTGACTGTGTGTGTGCTCACCTGAGTGTGTGCTCAGCTGAGTGTGAGTGTGCTCATCTGAGTGTGTGCCCACCTGAGTGTGTGTGTGCTCACCTGAGTGTTTGTGTGCTCACCTGAGTATGTGTGTGCTCAGCTGAGTGTGAGTGTGCTCACCTGTGTGTGTGCTATCCTGAGTGTGTGTGTGTGCTCAGCTTAGTGTGTATGTGCTAGGCTGAGTGTGTGCACACCTGAGTGTGTGCTCACCTGAGTGTGTGTGTGCTCACCTGAGTGTGTGCTCACCTGAGTGTGAGTGTGCTCACCTGAGTGTGTGTGTGCTCACCTGAGTGTGTGCTCCACTGCGTGTGAGTTTGCTCACCTGAGTGTGTGCTCACCTAAGCGTACGTGTGCTCACCTGAGTGTGTGTGTGCTCACCTGAGTGTGTGCTCACCTGAGTGTGTCCTCACTTGAGTGTGTGTGTACTCACCTGAGTGTGTGTGTGCTCACCTGAGTGTTTGTGTGCTCACATGAGGGTGGGCTCACCTGAGTGAGTGTGTGCTCACCTGAGTGTGTGTATGCTCACCTTAGTGTCTGCTCACCTGAGTGTGTCCTCACCTGAGTGTGTGCTCACCTGAGTGTGTGTGTGCTCCCCTGAGTGTGTGCACACGTGACTGTGTGCTCACCTGAGTGTGTGTTTGCTCACCTGAGTGTGTGCTCACCTGAGTGTGAGTGTGCTCACCTGAGTGTGTGGGTGCTCACCTGAGTGTGTGCTCACCTGTGTGAGTGTGTGCTCACCTGAGTGTCTGCTCACTTGATTGTGTGCTCCCCTGAGTGTGAGTGTGCTCACCTGAGTGTGTGTGTGCTCACCTGTCTGTATGCTCACCTGAGTGTGTCTGTGCTCACCTGAGTGTGTGCTCACCTGAGTGTGAGTGTGCTCACCAGAGTGTGTGGGTGCTCTCCTGAGTGTGTGTGCTCAGCTGACTGTGTGTGTGCTCACCTGAGTGTGTGCTCAGCTGAGTGTGAGTGTGCTCATCTGAGTGTGTGCCCACCTGAGTGTGTGTGTGCTCACCTGAGTGTTTGTGTGCTCACCTGAGTATGTGTGTGCTCAGCTGAGTGTGAGTGTGCTCACCTGTGTGTGTGCTATCCTGAGTGTGTGTGTGTGCTCAGCTTAGTGTGTATGTGCTAGGCTGAGTGTGTGCACACCTGAGTGTGTGCTCACCTGAGTGTGTGTGTGCTCACCTGAGTGTGTGCTCACCTGAGTGTGAGTGTGCTCACCTGAGTGTGTGTGTGCTCACCTGAGTGTGTGCTCCACTGCGTGTGAGTTTGCTCACCTGAGTGTGTGCTCACCTAAGCGTACGTGTGCTCACCTGAGTGTGTGTGTGCTCACCTGAGTGTGTGCTCACCTGAGTGTGTCCTCACTTGAGTGTGTGTGTACTCACCTGAGTGTGTGTGTGCTCACCTGAGTGTTTGTGTGCTCACATGAGGGTGGGCTCACCTGAGTGAGTGTGTGCTCACCTGAGTGTGTGTGTGCTCACCTGAGTGAGTGTACTCACCTGAGTGTGTGCTTACATGTGACTGTTCTCACCTGAGTGTGTGTGCTTACCTGAATATGAGTGTACTCACCTGAGTGTGTACTCTCCTGAGTGCGTGTTCACCTGAGTGTGTGTGTGCTCACCTGAGTGTGAGTGTACTCACCTGAGTGTGTGTGTGCTCACCTGAGTGTTTGTGTGCTCACATGAGGGTGGGCTCACCTGAGTGAGTGTGTGCTCACCTGAGTGTGTGTGTGCTCACCTGAGTGTGTGTGCTCACCTGAGTGTGTGCTTACATGTGACTGTTCTCACCTGAGTGTGTGTGCTCACCTGAGTGTGAGTGTACTCACCTGAGTGTGTACTCACCTGAGTGTGTGTTCACCTGAGTGTGTGTGTTCTCACCTGAGTTTGAGTGTACTCACCTGAGTGTGTGCGTGCTCACCTGAGTGTGAGTGTGCTCACCTGAGTGTGTGTGCTCACCTGAGTTTGTGCTTACATGTGACTGTTCTCACCTGAGTGTGTGTGCTCACCTGAGTGTGAGTGTACTCACCTGAGTGTGTACTCACCTTAGTGTGTGTTCACCTGAGTGTGTCTGTGCTCACCTGAGTGTGTGTGTGCTCACCTGAGTGTGTGCTCACCTGAGTGTGAGTGTGCTCACCTGAGTGTGTGAGTGCTCACCTGAGTGTGAGTGTGCTCACCTGAGTGTGTGTGTGGTCACCTGAGTTTCTGCTCACCTGAGTGTGTGCTCACCTGAGTGTCTGCTCACCTGGGTGTGTGCTCACATGAGTGTGTGTGTGTGCTCAGCTTAGTGTCTGCTCACCTGAGTGTGTTCTCACCTGAGTGTGTTTTCACCTGTGTGTTTGCTCACATGAGTGTGTGCTCACATGAGTGTGAATTTGCTCACCTGAGTGTGTGTATGCTCACCTTAGTGTCTGCTCACCTGAGTGTGTCCTCACCTGAGTGTGTGCTCACCTGAGTGTGTGTGTGCTCCCCTGAGTGTGTGCACACGTGACTGTGTGCTCACCTGAGTGTGTGTTTGCTCACCTGAGTGTGTGCTCACCTGAGTGTGAGTGTGCTCACCTGAGTGTGTGGGTGCTCACCCGAGTGTGTGCTCACCTGTGTGAGTGTGTGCTCACCTGAGTGTCTGCTCACTTGATTGTGTGCTCCCCTGAGTGTGAGTGTGCTCACCTGAGTGTGTGTGTGCTCACCTGTCTGTGTGCTCACCTGAGTGTGTCTGTGCTCACCTGAGTGTGTGCTCACCTGAGTGTGAGTGTGCTCACCAGAGTGTGTGGGTGCTCTCCTGAGTGTGTGTGCTCAGCTGACTGTGTGTGTTCTCTCCTGAGTGTGTGCTCAGCTGAGTGTGAGTGTGCTCATCTGGGTGTGTGCCCACCTGAGTGTGTGTGTGCTCACCTGAGTGTTTGTGTGCTCACCTGAGTATGTGTGTGCTCAGCTGAGTGTGAGTGTGCTCGCCTGTGTGTGTCCTATCCTGAGTGTGTGTGTGTGCTCAGCTTAGTGTGTATGTGCTAGGCTGAGTGTGTGCACACCTGAGTGTGTGCTCACCTGAGTGTGTGTGTGCTCACCTGAGTGTTTGTGTGCTCACCTGTTTGTGTGTTCACCTGAGTGTGAGTGTGCTCACCTGAGTCTGTGTGTGCTCACCTGAGTGTGTGTGTGCTCACCTGTGTGTGTGTGTGCTCACCTGAGTGTCTGCTCACCTGAATGTGAGTGTGCCCACCTGAGTGTTTGTGTGCTCACCTGAGTGCCTGATCACCTGAGTGTGTGCTCACCTGAGTGTCTGCTCACCTGAGTGTGTGCTCACCTGAGTGTGAGTGTGCTCACCTGAGTGTGTGTGCTCACCTGAGTGTCTGCTCACCTGAGTGTGTGTGTGCTCACCTGAGTGTGAGTGTGCTCACCTGTGTCTGTGTGTGAGCTCATCTGAGTGTGTGTGTGCTCACCAGAGAGTGTGCACACCTGTGTGTGTGCTCACCCGAGTTTGTGCGCTCACCTGAGTGTTAGTGTGATCACCTGAGTGTGATTGTGCTCACCTGAGTGTTTGTGTGGTCACCTGAGTGTGTGCTCACCTGAGTGTGTGTGTGCTCACCAGAGTGAGTGTATGCTCCCCTGAGAGTGTGCTCACCTGAGTGAGTGTGCGCTCACCTGAGTGTGTGTGCTCACCTGAGTGTGTGCTCACATGATTGTGTGTGGTCACCTGAGTGTGAGTGTGCTCACCTGAACGTGTGCTCACCTGAGTGCAAGTGTGCTCACCTGAGTGTGTGCTCACCTGAGTGTGTGTCCTCATCTGAGTGTGTGTGTGCTCACCTGAGAGTGAGTGTGCTCACCTGAGTGTGATACTGCTAACCTGAGGGTGAGTGTGCTCACCTGATTGTGTGTGTGAGCTCAGCTGAGTGTGTGTGTGCTCACCTCAGTGTGTGCTCACCTGAGTGTGTGTGTGCTCACCTGAGTGTGTGCTCACCTGAGTGTGTCTGTGCTCACCTGAGTGTGTGCTCACCTGTGTGTGTGTGTGAGCTCACTTGAGTGTGTGTGTGCTCACCTGAGTGTGTGCTCACCTGAGTGTGTGCTCACATGAGTGTGTGTGGTCACCTGAGTTTGAGTGTGCTCACCTGAGTGTCTGCTCACCTGAGTGTGTGCTCACCTGAGTGTGAGTGTGCTCACCTGAGTGTGTGTGTGTGCTCACCTGAGTTTGTGCGCTCACCTGAGTGTGAGTGTGATCACCTGAGTGTGAGTATGCTCACCTGAGTGTTTGTGTGGTCACCTGAGTGTGTGCTCACCTGAGTGTGCGCTCACCTGAGTGAGTGTGCGCTCACCTGAGTGTGTGTGCTCACCTGAGTGTGTGCTCACCTGAGTGTGTGCTCACATGAGTGTGTATGGTCACCTGAGTTTGAGTGTGCTCACCTGAGTGTTTGTGAGCTCACCGAAGTATGAGTGTGCTCACCTGAGTGTGTGTGTGCTCACCTGAGTGTCTGCTCACCGGAGTGTGAGTGCGTACTCATCTGAGTGCGTGTGCGCGCACCTGAGTGTGTGCTCACCTGAGTGTAAGTGTGCTCACATCTGTGTGTACAAACCTGTCTGTGTGCTCACCTGAGTGTGAGTGTGCTCACCTGTGTGTGTGCTCACATGAGTGTGAGTGTGCTCACCTGAGTGTATGCTCACCTGAGATTGTGCTCAACTGAGTGTCTGCTCACCTGAGTGTGAGTGTGCTCACCTGAGTGTGTGTGTGCTCACCTGAGTGTGTGCTCACCTGAGTGTGAGTGTACTCACCTGAGTGTGTGTGTGGTCACCTTAGTGTGTGTATGCTCACCTGAGTGTGTGCTCACCTGAGTGTGAGTGTGCTCACCTGAGTGTGTGTGTGCTCACCTGACTGTCTGCTCTCCTGAGTGTGAGCTCACCTGAGTGTGAGTATGCTCATCTGAGTGTGTGTTTGCTCACCTGTGTGTGTGCACACCTGAGTGTGTGCTCACCTGAGTGTGTGCTCACCTTAGTGTGTGTGTCCTCACCAGAGTGAGTGTGTGCTCACCTGACTGTGTGCTCACCTGAGTGTGTGCTCACCTTAGTGTGTGTATGCTCACCTGAGTGTGTGCTCACGTGAGTGTGAGTGTGCTCACCTGAGTGTGTGTGTTCTCACCTGACTGTCTGCTCTCCTGAGTGTGTGCTCACCTGAGTGTGTGCTCATCTGAGTGTGTACTCACCCGAGTGTGTGTGTGCTCACCTGAGTGTCTCCTCACCTGAGTGTGTGCTCACCTGAGTGTCTGCTCACTTGAGTCTGTGCTCATCTGAGTGTGAGTCTGCTCACCTGAGTGTGTTTGTGCTCACCTGAGTGTGTGCTCACCAGAGTGTGTGCACACCTGAGTGTGTGCTCACCTGAGTTTGTGCGCTCACCTGAGTGTGAGTGTGATCACCTCAATGTGAGTCTGCTCACCTGAGTGTTTCTGTGTTCACCTGAGTGTGTGCTCACCTGAGTGTGTGTGTGTGCTCAGCTTAGTGTGTATGTGCTAGGCTGAGTGTGTGCACACCTGAGTGTGTGCTCACCTGAGTGTGTGTGTGCTCACCTGAGTGTTTGTGTGCTCACCTGTTTGTGTGTTCACCTGAGTGTGAGTGTGCTCACCTGAGTCTGTGTGTGCTCACCTGAGTGTGTGTGTGCTCACCTGTGTGTGTGTGTGCTCACCTGAGTGTCTGCTCACCTGAATGTGAGTGTGCCCACCTGAGTGTTTGTGTGCTCACCTGAGTGCCTGATCACCTGAGTGTGTGCTCACCTGAGTGTCTGCTCACCTGAGTGTGTGCTCACCTGAGTGTGAGTGTGCTCACCTGAGTGTGTGTGCTCACCTGAGTGTCTGCTCACCTGAGTGTGTGTGTGCTCACCTGAGTGTGAGTGTGCTCACCTGTGTCTGTGTGTGAGCTCATCTGAGTGTGTGTGTGCTCACCAGAGAGTGTGCACACCTGTGTGTGTGCTCACCCGAGTTTGTGCGCTCACCTGAGTGTTAGTGTGATCACCTGAGTGTGATTGTGCTCACCTGAGTGTTTGTGTGGTCACCTGAGTGTGTGCTCACCTGAGTGTGTGTGTGCTCACCAGAGTGAGTGTATGCTCCCCTGAGAGTGTGCTCACCTGAGTGAGTGTGCGCTCACCTGAGTGTGTGTGCTCACCTGAGTGTGTGCTCACATGATTGTGTGTGGTCACCTGAGTGTGAGTGTGCTCACCTGAACGTGTGCTCACCTGAGTGCAAGTGTGCTCACCTGAGTGTGTGCTCACCTGAGTGTGTGTCCTCATCTGAGTGTGTGTGTGCTCACCTGAGAGTGAGTGTGCTCACCTGAGTGTGATACTGCTAACCTGAGGGTGAGTGTGCTCACCTGATTGTGTGTGTGAGCTCAGCTGAGTGTGTGTGTGCTCACCTCAGTGTGTGCTCACCTGAGTGTGTGTGTGCTCACCTGAGTGTGTGCTCACCTGAGTGTGTCTGTGCTCACCTGAGTGTGTGCTCACCTGTGTGTGTGTGTGAGCTCACTTGAGTGTGTGTGTGCTCACCTGAGTGTGTGCTCACCTGAGTGTGTGCTCACATGAGTGTGTGTGGTCACCTGAGTTTGAGTGTGCTCACCTGAGTGTCTGCTCACCTGAGTGTGTGCTCACCTGAGTGTGAGTGTGCTCACCTGAGTGTGTGTGTGTGCTCACCTGAGTTTGTGCGCTCACCTGAGTGTGAGTGTGATCACCTGAGTGTGAGTATGCTCACCTGAGTGTTTGTGTGGTCACCTGAGTGTGTGCTCACCTGAGTGTGCGCTCACCTGAGTGAGTGTGCGCTCACCTGAGTGTGTGTGCTCACCTGAGTGTGTGCTCACCTGAGTGTGTGCTCACATGAGTGTGTATGGTCACCTGAGATTGAGTGTGCTCACCTGAGTGTTTGTGAGCTCACCGAAGTATGAGTGTGCTCACCTGAGTGTGTGTGTGCTCACCTGAGTGTCTGCTCACCGGAGTGTGAGTGCGTACTCATCTGAGTGCGTGTGCGCGCACCTGAGTGTTTGCTCACCTGAGTGTAAGTGTGCTCACATCTGTGTGTACAAACCTGTCTGTGTGCTCACCTGAGTGTGAGTGTGCTCACCTGTGTGTGTGCTCACATGAGTGTGAGTGTGCTCACCTGAGTGTATGCTCACCTGAGATTGTGCTCAACTGAGTGTCTGCTCACCTGAGTGTGAGTGTGCTCACCTGAGTGTGTGTGTGCTCACCTGAGTGTGTGCTCACCTGAGTGTGAGTGTACTCACCTGAGTGTGTGTGTGGTCACCTTAGTGTGTGTATGCTCACCTGAGTGTGTGCTCACCTGAGTGTGAGTGTGCTCACCTGAGTGTGTGTGTGCTCACCTGACTGTCTGCTCTCCTGAGTGTGAGCTCACCTGAGTGTGAGTATGCTCATCTGAGTGTGTGTTTGCTCACCTGTGTGTGTGCACACCTGAGTGTGTGCTCACCTGAGTGTGTGCTCACCTTAGTGTGTGTGTCCTCACCAGAGTGAGTGTGTGCTCACCTGACTGTGTGCTCACCTGAGTGTGTGCTCACCTTAGTGTGTGTATGCTCACCTGAGTGTGTGCTCACGTGAGTGTGAGTGTGCTCACCTGAGTGTGTGTGTTCTCACCTGACTGTCTGCTCTCCTGAGTGTGTGCTCACCTGAGTGTGTGCTCATCTGAGTGTGTACTCACCCGAGTGTGTGTGTGCTCACCTGAGTGTCTCCTCACCTGAGTGTGTGCTCACCTGAGTGTCTGCTCACTTGAGTCTGTGCTCATCTGAGTGTGAGTCTGCTCACCTGAGTGTGTTTGTGCTCACCTGAGTGTGTGCTCACCAGAGTGTGTGCACACCTGAGTGTGTGCTCACCTGAGTTTGTGCGCTCACCTGAGTGTGAGTGTGATCACCTCAATGTGAGTCTGCTCACCTGAGTGTTTCTGTGTTCACCTGAGTGTGTGCTCACCTGAGTGTGTGTGTGTGCTCAGCTTAGTGTGTATGTGCTAGGCTGAGTGTGTGCACACCTGAGTGTGTGCTCACCTGAGTGTGTGTGTGCTCACCTGAGTGTTTGTGTGCTCACCTGTTTGTGTGTTCACCTGAGTGTGAGTGTGCTCACCTGAGTCTGTGTGTGCTCACCTGAGTGTGTGTGTGCTCACCTGTGTGTGTGTGTGCTCACCTGAGTGTCTGCTCACCTGAATGTGAGTGTGCCCACCTGAGTGTTTGTGTGCTCACCTGAGTGCCTGATCACCTGAGTGTGTGCTCACCTGAGTGTCTGCTCACCTGAGTGTGTGCTCACCTGAGTGTGAGTGTGCTCACCTGAGTGTGTGTGTGCTCACCTGAGTGTCTGCTCACCTGAGTGTGTGTGTGCTCACCTGAGTGTGAGTGTGCTCACCTGTGTCTGTGTGTGAGCTCATCTGAGTGTGTGTGTGCTCACCAGAGAGTGTGCACACCTGTGTGTGTGCTCAACCGAGTTTGTGCGCTCACCTGAGTGTTAGTGTGATCACCTGAGTGTGATTGTGCTCACCTGAGTGTTTGTGTGGTCACCTGAGTGTGTGCTCACCTGAGTGTGTGTGTGCTCACCAGAGTGAGTGTATGCTCCCCTGAGAGTGTGCTCACCTGAGTGAGTGTGCGCTCACCTGAGTGTGTGTGCTCACCTGAGTGTGTGCTCACATGATTGTGTGTGGTCACCTGAGTGTGAGTGTGCTCACCTGAACGTGTGCTCACCTGAGTGCAAGTGTGCTCACCTGAGTGTGTGCTCACCTGAGTGTGTGTCCTCATCTGAGTGTGTGTGTGCTCACCTGAGAGTGAGTGTGCTCACCTGAGTGTGATACTGCTAACCTGAGGGTGAGTGTGCTCACCTGATTGTGTGTGTGAGCTCAGCTGAGTGTGTGTGTGCTCACCTCAGTGTGTGCTCACCTGAGTGTGTGTGTGCTCACCTGAGTGTGTGCTCACCTGAGTGTGTCTGTGCTCACCTGAGTGTGTGCTCACCTGTGTGTGTGTGTGAGCTCACTTGAGTGTGTGTGTGCTCACCTGAGTGTGTGCTCACCTGAGTGTGTGCTCACATGAGTGTGTGTGGTCACCTGAGTTTGAGTGTGCTCACCTGAGTGTCTGCTCACCTGAGTGTGTGCTCACCTGAGTGTGATTGTGCTCACCTGAGTGTGTGTGTGTGCTCACCTGAGTTTGTGCGCTCACCTGAGTGTGAGTGTGATCACCTGAGTGTGAGTATGCTCACCTGAGTGTTTGTGTGGTCACCTGAGTGTGTGCTCACCTCAGTGTGCGCTCACCTGAGTGAGTGTGCGCTCACCTGAGTGTGTGTGCTCACCTGAGTGTGTGCTCACCTGAGTGTGTGCTCACATGAGTGTGTATGGTCACCTGAGTTTGAGTGTGCTCACCTGAGTGTTTGTGAGCTCACCGAAGTATGAGTGTGCTCACCTGAGTGTGTGTGTGCTCACCTGAGTGTCTGCTCACCGGAGTGTGTGTGCGTACTCATCTAAGTGCGTGTGCGCGCACCTGAGTGTGTGCTCACCTGAGTGTAAGTGTGCTCACCTCTGTGTGTACAAACCTGTCTGTGTGCTCACCTGAGTGTGAGTGTGCTCACCTGTGTGTGTGCTCACATGAGTGTGAGTGTGCTCACCTGAGTGTATGCTCACCTGAGATTGTGCTCAACTGAGTGTCTGCTCACCTGAGTGTGAGTGTGCTCACCTGAGTGTGTGTGTGCTCACCTGAGTGTGTGCTCACCTGAGTGTGAGTGTACTCACCTGAGTGTGTGTGTGGTCACCTTAGTGTGTGTATGCTCACCTGAGTGTGTGCTCACCTGAGTGTGAGTGTGCTCACCTGAGTGTGTGTGTGCTCACCTGACTGTCTGCTCTCCTGAGTGTGTGCTCACCTGAGTGTGAGTATGCTCATCTGAGTGTGTGTTTGCTCACCTGTGTGTGTGCACACCTGAGTGTGTGCTCACCGGAGTGTGTGCCCACCTTAGTGTGTGTGTCCTCACCAGAGTGAGTGTGTTCTCACCTGACTGTGTGCTCACCTGAGTGTGTGCTCACCTTAGTGTGTGTATGCTCACCTGAGTGTGTGCTCACGTGAGTGTGAGTGTGCTCACCTGAGTGTGTGTGTTCTCACCTGACTGTCTGCTCTCCTGAGTGTGTGCTCACCTGAGTGTGTGCTCATCTGAGTGTGTACTCACCCGAGTGTGTGTGTGCTCACCTGAGTGTCTCCTCACCTGAGTGTGTGCTCACCTGAGTGTCTGCTCACTTGAGTCTGTGCTCATCTGAGTGTGAGTCTGCTCACCTGAGTGTGTTTGTGCTCAAATGAGTGTGTGCTCACCTGAGTGTGTGCACACCTGAGTGTGTGCTCACCTGAGTGTGTGTGCTCACCTGAGTGTGAGTGTACTCACCTGAGTGTGTACTCACCTGAGTGTGTGTTCACCTGAGTGTGTGTGTGCTCACCTGAGTGTGAGTATAGTCACCTGAGTGTGAGTGTGCTCACCTGAGTGTGTGCTCACCTGAGTGTGTGCTCACCTGAGTGTTTGTGTGCTCGTCTGCTTGTGTGCTCACCTGAGTGTGTGCGCTCACCTGAGTGTGAGTGTGCTCACCTGAGTGTGTGCTCACCTGAGTGTCTGCTCACCTGATTGTGTGCTCACCTGAGTGCGCGTGTGCTCACCTGAGTGTGTGCTCACCTGAGTGTGTGCTCATCTGAGTGTGTGTGCTCACCAGAGTGTCTGCTCACCTGAGTGTGAGTGCCATCACCTGAGTGTTAGTGTGCTCACCTGAGTGTGTGCTCACTTGAGTGTGTGCTAACCTGAGTGTGTGTGTGCTCACCTGAGTGTATGCTCACCTGGGTGTCTCCTGACCTGAGTGTCTGCTCACCTGGATGTGTGCTCCCCTGAGTGTGTGTGTGCTCACCTAAGTGTGTGTGTGCTCACCTGAGTGTCTGCTCACCTGAGTGTGTTCTCACCTGAGTGTGAGTGTGCTCACCTTAGTGTGTGTACACCTGAGTGTGTGCTCACCTGCGTGTGTGTGTGCTCACCTGAGTATGTCCTAACCTGAGTGTGAGTGTGCTCACCTGAGTTTGTGTTTGCTCACCTGAGTGTGTGCTCACCTGAGTGTGTGCTCACCTGCGTGTCTGCTCTCCTGAGTGTTTGCTCATCTTATAGTGAGTGTGCTCACCTGAGTGTGTGTGTGCTCACCTGAGTGTGTGCTCACCTGAGAGTGTGTGTGCTCACCTGTGTGTGTGTGTGCTCACCTGAATGTGAGCTCACCTGAGTGTGTCTGTGTGCTCAGCTGAGTGTGTATGTGCTCACCTGAGTGTGTGCACACCTGAGTGTGTCCTCACCTGAGTGTGTGTGCGCTCACCTGAATGTGTGTGTGCTCACCTGAGTGTTTGTGTTCTCACATGAGTGTGGGCTCACCTGAGTGAGTGTGTGCTCACCTGAGTGTATGTTCTCACCTGAGTGTGAGCGCTCACCTGAGTGTGTGCTTACATGTGATTCTTCTCACCTGAGTGTGAGTGTGCTCACCTGAGTGTGAGTGTGCTCACCTGAGTGTGTGCTCACCTGCGTGTCTGCTCACCTGAGTATGTGTGTGCTCACCTGAGTGTGTGTGTGCTGACCTGAGTGTTTGTGTGCTGACATGAGTGTGAGGGCGCTCACCTGAGTGAGTGTGTGCTCACCTGAGTGTGTGTGTGCTCACCTGAGTGTGTGTGCTCACCTGAGTGTGTGCTTACATGTGAGTTTTCTCACCTGAGTTTGTGTGCTCACCTGAGTGTGAGTGTACTCACCTGAGTGGGTACTCACCTGAGTGTGTGTTCACCTGAGTGTGTGTGTGCTCACCTGAGTGTGTGTGTGCTCACCTGAGTGTGTGCTCACCTGAGTGTGAGTGTTCTCACCTGAGTGTGTGTGTGCTCACCTGAGTGTGACTGTGCTCACCTGAGTGTGTGTGTGCTCACCTGAGTTTCTTCTCACCAGATTGTGTGCTCACCTGAGTGCGAGTGTGCTCACCTGAGTGTGTGTACACCTGAGTGTGTGCTCACCGGTGTATGTGTGTGTGCACACCTGAATGTGTGCTCACCTGAGTGTATGTCTGTGCTCACCTGAGTGTGTGTGTGCTCACCTGAGTGTGTGTGTGCTCACCAGAGTGAGTGTGTGCTCACCTGAGTGTGTGGTCACCTAAGTGTGTGTGTGCTCACCTGAGAGTGTGTGTGTTCACCCGAGTGTGAGTGTGCTCACCTGAGTGTGTGCTCACCTGAGTGTGTGTTCACCTGAGTGTGTGTTTGCTCACCTGAGTGTATGCTCACCTTAGCGTGAGTGTGCTCTGCTGAGTGTGTGTGTGCTCACCTGAGCGTCTGCTCACCTGAGTGTGTGCTGACCTGAGTGTCTGCTCACCTGAGTGTGCGCTCACCTGAGTGTGTGTGTGCTCACCTGAGTGTGTGTGTGCTCACCTGAGTGTCTGCTCACCTGAGTGTGTGCTCACCTGAGTGTGAGTGTGCTCACCTTAGTGTGTGTACACCTGAGTGTGTGCTCACCTGCGTGTGTGTGTGCTCACCTGAGTATGTCCTAACCTGAGTGTGAGTGTGCTCACCTGAGTTTGTGTTTGCTCACCTGAGTGTGTGCTCACCTGAGTGTGTGCTCACCTGCGTGTCTGCTCTCCTGAGTGTGTGCTCACCTTATAGTGAGTGTGCTCACCTGAGTGTGTGTGTGCTCACCTGAGTGTGGGGTCACCTGAGTGTGTGTGTGCTCACCTGTGTGTGTGTGTGCTCACCTGAATGTGAGCTCACCTTAGTGTGTCTGTGTGCTCAGCTGAGTGTGTATGTGCTCACCTGAGTGTGTGCACACCTGAGTGTGTCCTCACCTGAGTGTGTGTGCGCTCACCTGAGTGTGTGTGTGCTCACCTGAGTGTTTGTGTTCTCACATGAGTGTGGGCTCACCTGAGTGAGTGTGTGCTCACCTGAGTGTATGTGTTCTCACCTGAGTGTGTTTGCTCACCTGAGTGTGAGTGTACTCACCTGAGTGTATGTTCACCTGAGTGTGTGTGTGCTCACGTGAGTGTGAGTGTACTCACCTGCGTGTGAGTGTGCTCACCTGAGTGTGTGCTCACCTGAGTGTGTGCTCACCTGAGTGTGTGTGTGCTCGTCTCTGTGTGTGCTCACCTGAGTATGTGTGTGCTCACCTGTGTGTGAGTGTGCTCACCTGAGTGTGTGCTCACCTGAGTGTGTGCTCACCTGAGTGTTTGCTCACCTGAGTGTGTGTGTGCTCACCTGAGTGTATGCTCACCTGAGCGTGAGTGTGCTCTGCTGAGTGTGTGTGTGCTCACCTGAGCGTCTGCTCACCTGAGTGTGTGCTCACCTGAGTGTGTGTGTGCTCACCTGAGTGTGCGTGTGCTCACCTGAGTGTCTGCTCACCTGTGTGTGTGCTCACCTGAGTGTGAGTGTGCTCACCTGATTGTGTGTACACCTGAGTGTGTGCTCACCTGCGTGTGTGTGTGCTCACCTGAGTATGTGCTAACCTGAGTGTGAGTGTGCTCACCTGAGTTAGTGTGTGCTCACCTGATTGTGTGCTCCCCTGAGTGTGTGCTCACCTGCGTGTCTGCTCTCCTGAGTTTGTGCTCACCTTATAGAGAGTGTGCTCACCTGAGTGTCTGCTCACCTGAGTGTGTGCTCACCTGAGTGTGAGTGTGCTCACCTGAGTGTGTGTACACCTGAGTGTGTGCTCACCTGCGTGTGTGTGTGCTCACCTGAGTATGTGCTAACCTGAGTATGAGTGTACTCACCTGAGTTAGTGTGTGCTCACCTGATTGTGGCTCCCCTGAGTGTGTGCTCACCTGCGTGTCTGCCCTCCTGAGTTTGTGCTCACCTTATAGTGAGTGTGCTCACCTGAGTGCGTGTGTGCTCACCTTACTGTGGGCTCACAGGAGTGTGTGTGTGCTCACCTGTGTGTGTGTGTGCTCACCTGAATGTGTGCTCACCTGAGTGTGTCTGTGTTCTCAGCTGAGTGTGTATGTGCTCACCTGAGTGTGTGCACACCTGAGTGTGTCCTCAGCTGAGTGTGTGTGTGCTCACCTGAGTGTGTGTGTGCTCACCTAAGTGTTTGTGTTCTCACATGAGTGTGGGCTCACCTGAGTGAGTGTGTGCTCACCTGAGTGTATGTGTGCTCACCTGAGTGTGTGTGCTCACCTGAGTGTGAGTGTACTCACCTGAGTGTGTACTCACCTGAGTGTGTGTTCACCTGAGTGTGTGTGTGCTCACCTGAGTGTGAGTATAGTCACCTGAGTGTGAGTGTGCTCACCTGAGTGTGTGCTCACCTGAGTGTGTGCTCACCTGAGTGTTTGTGTGCTCGTCTGCTTGTGTGCTCACCTGAGTGTGTGCGCTCACCTGAGTGTGAGTGTGCTCACCTGAGTGTGTGCTCACCTGAGTGTCTGCTCACCTGATTGTGTGCTCACCTGAGTGTGCGTGTGCTCACCTGAGTGTGTGCTCACCTGAGTGTGTGCTCATCTGAGTGTGTGTGCTCACCAGAGTGTCTGCTCACCTGAGTGTGAGTGCCATCACCTGAGTGTTAGTGTGCTCACCTGAGTGTGTGCTCACTTGAGTGTGTGCTAACCTGAGTGTGTGTGTGCTCACCTGAGTGTATGCTCACCTGGGTGTCTCCTGACCTGAGTGTCTGCTCTCCTGGATGTGTGCTCCCCTGAGTGTGTGTGTGCTCACCTAAGTGTGTGTGTGCTCACCTGAGTGTCTGCTCACCTGAGTGTGTTCTCACCTGAGTGTGAGTGTGCTCACCTTAGTGTGTGTACACCTGAGTGTGTGCTCACCTGCGTGTGTGTGTGCTCACCTGAGTATGTCCTAACCTGAGTGTGAGTGTGCTCACCTGAGTTTGTGTTTGCTCACCTGAGTGTGTGCTCACCTGAGTGTGTGCTCACCTGCGTGTCTGCTCTCCTGAGTGTTTGCTCATCTTATAGTGAGTGTGCTCACCTGAGTGTGTGTGTGCTCACCTGAGTGTGTGCTCACCTGAGAGTGTGTGTGCTCACCTGTGTGTGTGTGTGCTCACCTGAATGTGAGCTCACCTGAGTGTGTCTGTGTGCTCAGCTGAGTGTGTATGTGCTCACCTGAGTGTGTGCACACCTGAGTGTGTCCTCACCTGAGTGTGTGTGCGCTCACCTGAATGTGTGTGTGCTCACCTGAGTGTTTGTGTTCTCACATGAGTGTGGGCTCACCTGAGTGAGTGTGTGCTCACCTGAGTGTATGTTCTCACCTGAGTGTGAGCGCTCACCTGAGTGTGTGCTTACATGTGATTCTTCTCACCTGAGTGTGAGTGTGCTCACCTGAGTGTGAGTGTGCTCACCTGAGTGTGTGCTCACCTGCGTGTCTGCTCACCTGAGTATGTGTGTGCTCACCTGAGTGTGTGTGTGCTGACCTGAGTGTTTGTGTGCTGACATGAGTGTGAGGGCGCTCACCTGAGTGAGTGTGTGCTCACCTGAGTGTGTGTGTGCTCACCTGAGTGTGTGTGCTCACCTGAGTGTGTGCTTACATGTGAGTTTTCTCACCTGAGTTTGTGTGCTCACCTGAGTGTGAGTGTACTCACCTGAGTGGGTACTCACCTGAGTGTGTGTTCACCTGAGTGTGTGTGTGCTCACCTGAGTGTGTGTGTGCTCACCTGAGTGTGTGCTCACCTGAGTGTGAGTGTTCTCACCTGAGTGTGTGTGTGCTCACCTGAGTGTGACTGTGCTCACCTGAGTGTGTGTGTGCTCACCTGAGTTTCTTCTCACCAGATTGTGTGCTCACCTGAGTGCGAGTGTGCTCACCTGAGTGTGTGTACACCTGAGTGTGTGCTCACCGGTGTATGTGTGTGTGCACACCTGAATGTGTGCTCACCTGAGTGTATGTCTGTGCTCACCTGAGTGTGTGTGTGCTCACCTGAGTGTGTGTGTGCTCACCAGAGTGAGTGTGTGCTCACCTGAGTGTGTGGTCACCTAAGTGTGTGTGTGCTCACCTGAGAGTGTGTGTGTTCACCCGAGTGTGAGTGTGCTCACCTGAGTGTGTGCTCACCTGAGTGTGTGTTCACCTGAGTGTGTGTTTGCTCACCTGAGTGTATGCTCACCTTAGCGTGAGTGTGCTCTGCTGAGTGTGTGTGTGCTCACCTGAGCGTCTGCTCACCTGAGTGTGTGCTGACCTGAGTGTCTGCTCACCTGAGTGTGCGCTCACCTGAGTGTGTGTGTGCTCACCTGAGTGTGTGTGTGCTCACCTGAGTGTCTGCTCACCTGAGTGTGTGCTCACCTGAGTGTGAGTGTGCTCACCTTAGTGTGTGTACACCTGAGTGTGTGCTCACCTGCGTGTGTGTGTGCTCACCTGAGTATGTCCTAACCTGAGTGTGAGTGTGCTCACCTGAGTTTGTGTTTGCTCACCTGAGTGTGTGCTCACCTGAGTGTGTGCTCACCTGCGTGTCTGCTCTCCTGAGTGTGTGCTCACCTTATAGTGAGTGTGCTCACCTGAGTGTGTGTGTGCTCACCTGAGTGTGGGGTCACCTGAGTGTGTGTGTGCTCACCTGTGTGTGTGTGTGCTCACCTGAATGTGAGCTCACCTTAGTGTGTCTGTGTGCTCAGCTGAGTGTGTATGTGCTCACCTGAGTGTGTGCACACCTGAGTGTGTCCTCACCTGAGTGTGTGTGCGCTCACCTGAGTGTGTGTGTGCTCACCTGAGTGTTTGTGTTCTCACATGAGTGTGGGCTCACCTGAGTGAGTGTGTGCTCACCTGAGTGTATGTGTTCTCACCTGAGTGTGTTTGCTCACCTGAGTGTGAGTGTACTCACCTGAGTGTATGTTCACCTGAGTGTGTGTGTGCTCACGTGAGTGTGAGTGTACTCACCTGCGTGTGAGTGTGCTCACCTGAGTGTGTGCTCACCTGAGTGTGTGCTCACCTGAGTGTGTGTGTGCTCGTCTCTGTGTGTGCTCACCTGAGTATGTGTGTGCTCACCTGTGTGTGAGTGTGCTCACCTGAGTGTGTGCTCACCTGAGTGTGTGCTCACCTGAGTGTTTGCTCACCTGAGTGTGTGTGTGCTCACCTGAGTGTATGCTCACCTGAGCGTGAGTGTGCTCTGCTGAGTGTGTGTGTGCTCACCTGAGCGTCTGCTCACCTGAGTGTGTGCTCACCTGAGTGTGTGTGTGCTCACCTGAGTGTGCGTGTGCTCACCTGAGTGTCTGCTCACCTGTGTGTGTGCTCACCTGAGTGTGAGTGTGCTCACCTGATTGTGTGTACACCTGAGTGTGTGCTCACCTGCGTGTGTGTGTGCTCACCTGAGTATGTGCTAACCTGAGTGTGAGTGTGCTCACCTGAGTTAGTGTGTGCTCACCTGATTGTGTGCTCCCCTGAGTGTGTGCTCACCTGCGTGTCTGCTCTCCTGAGTTTGTGCTCACCTTATAGAGAGTGTGCTCACCTGAGTGTCTGCTCACCTGAGTGTGTGCTCACCTGAGTGTGAGTGTGCTCACCTGAGTGTGTGTACACCTGAGTGTGTGCTCACCTGCGTGTGTGTGTGCTCACCTGAGTATGTGCTAACCTGAGTATGAGTGTACTCACCTGAGTTAGTGTGTGCTCACCTGATTGTGGCTCCCCTGAGTGTGTGCTCACCTGCGTGTCTGCTCTCCTGAGTTTGTGCTCACCTTATAGTGAGTGTGCTCACCTGAGTGCGTGTGTGCTCACCTTACTGTGGGCTCACAGGAGTGTGTGTGTGCTCACCTGTGTGTGTGTGTGCTCACCTGAATGTGTGCTCACCTGAGTGTGTCTGTGTTCTCAGCTGAGTGTGTATGTGCTCACCTGAGTGTGTGCACACCTGAGTGTGTCCTCAGCTGAGTGTGTGTGTGCTCACCTGAGTGTGTGTGTGCTCACCTAAGTGTTTGTGTTCTCACATGAGTGTGGGCTCACCTGAGTGAGTGTGTGCTCACCTGAGTGTATGTGTGCTCACCTGAGTGTGTGTGCTCACCTGAGTGTGAGTGTACTCACCTGAGTGTGTACTCACCTGAGTGTGTGTTCACCTGAGTGTGTGTGTGCTCACCTGAGTGTGAGTATAGTCACCTGAGTGTGAGTGTGCTCACCTGAGTGTGTGCTCACCTGAGTGTGTGCTCACCTGAGTGTTTGTGTGCTCGTCTGCTTGTGTGCTCACCTGAGTGTGTGCGCTCACCTGAGTGTGAGTGTGCTCACCTGAGTGTGTGCTCACCTGAGTGTCTGCTCACCTGATTGTGTGCTCACCTGAGTGTGCGTGTGCTCACCTGAGTGTGTGCTCACCTGAGTGTGTGCTCATCTGAGTGTGTGTGCTCACCAGAGTGTCTGCTCACCTGAGTGTGAGTGCCATCACCTGAGTGTTAGTGTGCTCACCTGAGTGTGTGCTCACTTGAGTGTGTGCTAACCTGAGTGTGTGTGTGCTCACCTGAGTGTATGCTCACCTGGGTGTCTCCTGACCTGAGTGTCTGCTCACCTGGATGTGTGCTCCCCTGAGTGTGTGTGTGCTCACCTAAGTGTGTGTGTGCTCACCTGAGTGTCTGCTCACCTGAGTGTGTTCTCACCTGAGTGTGAGTGTGCTCACCTTAGTGTGTGTACACCTGAGTGTGTGCTCACCTGCGTGTGTGTGTGCTCACCTGAGTATGTCCTAACCTGAGTGTGAGTGTGCTCACCTGAGTTTGTGTTTGCTCACCTGAGTGTGTGCTCACCTGAGTGTGTGCTCACCTGCGTGTCTGCTCTCCTGAGTGTTTGCTCATCTTATAGTGAGTGTGCTCACCTGAGTGTGTGTGTGCTCACCTGAGTGTGTGCTCACCTGAGAGTGTGTGTGCTCACCTGTGTGTGTGTGTGCTCACCTGAATGTGAGCTCACCTGAGTGTGTCTGTGTGCTCAGCTGAGTGTGTATGTGCTCACCTGAGTGTGTGCACACCTGAGTGTGTCCTCACCTGAGTGTGTGTGCGCTCACCTGAATGTGTGTGTGCTCACCTGAGTGTTTGTGTTCTCACATGAGTGTGGGCTCACCTGAGTGAGTGTGTGCTCACCTGAGTGTATGTTCTCACCTGAGTGTGAGCGCTCACCTGAGTGTGTGCTTACATGTGATTCTTCTCACCTGAGTGTGAGTGTGCTCACCTGAGTGTGAGTGTGCTCACCTGAGTGTGTGCTCACCTGCGTGTCTGCTCACCTGAGTATGTGTGTGCTCACCTGAGTGTGTGTGTGCTGACCTGAGTGTTTGTGTGCTGACATGAGTGTGAGGGCGCTCACCTGAGTGAGTGTGTGCTCACCTGAGTGTGTGTGTGCTCACCTGAGTGTGTGTGCTCACCTGAGTGTGTGCTTACATGTGAGTTTTCTCACCTGAGTTTGTGTGCTCACCTGAGTGTGAGTGTACTCACCTGAGTGGGTACTCACCTGAGTGTGTGTTCACCTGAGTGTGTGTGTGCTCACCTGAGTGTGTGTGTGCTCACCTGAGTGTGTGCTCACCTGAGTGTGAGTGTTCTCACCTGAGTGTGTGTGTGCTCACCTGAGTGTGACTGTGCTCACCTGAGTGTGTGTGTGCTCACCTGAGTTTCTTCTCACCAGATTGTGTGCTCACCTGAGTGCGAGTGTGCTCACCTGAGTGTGTGTACACCTGAGTGTGTGCTCACCGGTGTATGTGTGTGTGCACACCTGAATGTGTGCTCACCTGAGTGTATGTCTGTGCTCACCTGAGTGTGTGTGTGCTCACCTGAGTGTGTGTGTGCTCACCAGAGTGAGTGTGTGCTCACCTGAGTGTGTGGTCACCTAAGTGTGTGTGTGCTCACCTGAGAGTGTGTGTGTTCACCCGAGTGTGAGTGTGCTCACCTGAGTGTGTGCTCACCTGAGTGTGTGTTCACCTGAGTGTGTGTTTGCTCACCTGAGTGTATGCTCACCTTAGCGTGAGTGTGCTCTGCTGAGTGTGTGTGTGCTCACCTGAGCGTCTGCTCACCTGAGTGTGTGCTGACCTGAGTGTCTGCTCACCTGAGTGTGCGCTCACCTGAGTGTGTGTGTGCTCACCTGAGTGTGTGTGTGCTCACCTGAGTGTCTGCTCACCTGAGTGTGTGCTCACCTGAGTGTGAGTGTGCTCACCTTAGTGTGTGTACACCTGAGTGTGTGCTCACCTGCGTGTGTGTGTGCTCACCTGAGTATGTCCTAACCTGAGTGTGAGTGTGCTCACCTGAGTTTGTGTTTGCTCACCTGAGTGTGTGCTCACCTGAGTGTGTGCTCACCTGCGTGTCTGCTCTCCTGAGTGTGTGCTCACCTTATAGTGAGTGTGCTCACCTGAGTGTGTGTGTGCTCACCTGAGTGTGGGGTCACCTGAGTGTGTGTGTGCTCACCTGTGTGTGTGTGTGCTCACCTGAATGTGAGCTCACCTTAGTGTGTCTGTGTGCTCAGCTGAGTGTGTATGTGCTCACCTGAGTGTGTGCACACCTGAGTGTGTCCTCACCTGAGTGTGTGTGCGCTCACCTGAGTGTGTGTGTGCTCACCTGAGTGTTTGTGTTCTCACATGAGTGTGGGCTCACCTGAGTGAGTGTGTGCTCACCTGAGTGTATGTGTTCTCACCTGAGTGTGTTTGCTCACCTGAGTGTGAGTGTACTCACCTGAGTGTATGTTCACCTGAGTGTGTGTGTGCTCACGTGAGTGTGAGTGTACTCACCTGCGTGTGAGTGTGCTCACCTGAGTGTGTGCTCACCTGAGTGTGTGCTCACCTGAGTGTGTGTGTGCTCGTCTCTGTGTGTGCTCACCTGAGTATGTGTGTGCTCACCTGTGTGTGAGTGTGCTCACCTGAGTGTGTGCTCACCTGAGTGTGTGCTCACCTGAGTGTTTGCTCACCTGAGTGTGTGTGTGCTCACCTGAGTGTATGCTCACCTGAGCGTGAGTGTGCTCTGCTGAGTGTGTGTGTGCTCACCTGAGCGTCTGCTCACCTGAGTGTGTGCTCACCTGAGTGTGTGTGTGCTCACCTGAGTGTGCGTGTGCTCACCTGAGTGTCTGCTCACCTGTGTGTGTGCTCACCTGAGTGTGAGTGTGCTCACCTGATTGTGTGTACACCTGAGTGTGTGCTCACCTGCGTGTGTGTGTGCTCACCTGAGTATGTGCTAACCTGAGTGTGAGTGTGCTCACCTGAGTTAGTGTGTGCTCACCTGATTGTGTGCTCCCCTGAGTGTGTGCTCACCTGCGTGTCTGCTCTCCTGAGTTTGTGCTCACCTTATAGAGAGTGTGCTCACCTGAGTGTCTGCTCACCTGAGTGTGTGCTCACCTGAGTGTGAGTGTGCTCACCTGAGTGTGTGTACACCTGAGTGTGTGCTCACCTGCGTGTGTGTGTGCTCACCTGAGTATGTGCTAACCTGAGTATGAGTGTACTCACCTGAGTTAGTGTGTGCTCACCTGATTGTGGCTCCCCTGAGTGTGTGCTCACCTGCGTGTCTGCTCTCCTGAGTTTGTGCTCACCTTATAGTGAGTGTGCTCACCTGAGTGCGTGTGTGCTCACCTTACTGTGGGCTCACAGGAGTGTGTGTGTGCTCACCTGTGTGTGTGTGTGCTCACCTGAATGTGTGCTCACCTGAGTGTGTCTGTGTTCTCAGCTGAGTGTGTATGTGCTCACCTGAGTGTGTGCACACCTGAGTGTGTCCTCAGCTGAGTGTGTGTGTGCTCACCTGAGTGTGTGTGTGCTCACCTAAGTGTTTGTGTTCTCACATGAGTGTGGGCTCACCTGAGTGAGTGTGTGCTCACCTGAGTGTATGTGTGCTCACCTGAGTGTGTGTGCTCACCTGAGTGTGAGTGTACTCACCTGAGTGTGTACTCACCTGAGTGTGTGTTCACCTGAGTGTGTGTGTGCTCACCTGAGTGTGAGTATAGTCACCTGAGTGTGAGTGTGCTCACCTGAGTGTGTGCTCACCTGAGTGTCTGTTCACCTGAGTGTGTGCTCACCTGAGTGTGTGTGTGCTCACCTGAGTGTGCGTGTGCTCACCTGAGTGTCTGCTCACCTGAGTGTGTGCTCACCTGCGTGTGTGTGTGCTCACCTGAGTATGTGCTCACCTGAGTGTGAGTGTGCTCACCTGAGTTAGTGTGTGCTCACCTGATTGTGTGCTCCCCTGAGTGTGTGCTCACCTGTGTGTCTGCTCTCCTGAGTTTGTGCTCACCTTATAGTGAGTGTGCTCACCTGAGTGTCTGCTCACCTGAGTGTGTGCTCACCTGAGTTTGAGTGTGCTCACCTGAGTGTGTGTACACCTGAGTGTGTGCTCACCTGCGTGTGTGTGTGCTCACCTGAGTATGTGCTAACCTGAGTGTGAGTGTGCTCACCTGAGTTAGTGTGTGCTCACCTGATTGTGTGCTCCCCTGAGTGTGTGCTCACCTGCGTGTCTGCTCTCCTGAGTTTTTGCTCACCTTATAGTGAGTGTGCTCACCTGAGTGCGTGTGTGCTCACCTGAATGTGTGCTCACCTGAGTGTGTTTGTGTGCTCAGCTGAGTGTGTATGTGCTCACCTGAGTGTGTGCACACCTGAGTGTGTCCTCACCTGAGTGTGTCTGTGCTCACCTGAGTGTGTGTGTGCTCACCTGAGTGTTTGTGTTCTCCCATGACAGTGGGTTCACCTGAGTGAGTGTGTGCTCACCTGAGTGTGAGTGTGCTCACCTGAGTGTGTGTGCTCACCTGAGTGTGAGTGTACTCATCTGAGTGTGTACTCACCTGAGTGTGTGTTCACCTGAGTGTGTGTGTGCTCACCTGAGTGTGAGTGTACTCACCTGAGTGTGCTCACCTGAGTATGTGCTCACCTGAGTGTGTGCTCACCTGAGTGTGTGTGTGCTCGTCTGTGTGTGTGCTCACCTGAATGTGTGTGCTCACCTGAGTGTGAGTGTGCTCACCTGAGTGTTTTTGTGCTCACCTGAATGTGTGTGTGCTCACCTGAGTGTTTGTGTGCTGACATGTGTGTGGGCTCACCTAAGTGAGTGTGTGCTCACCTGAGTGTGTGTGCTCACCTGAGAGTGTGCTTACATGTGAGTTTTCTCACCTGAGTGTGTGTGCTCATCGGAGTGTGAGTGTACTCACCTGAGTGTGGGCTCACCTGAGTGTGTGTTCACCTGAGTGTGTGTGTGCTCAGCTGAGTGTTTATGTGCTCACCTGAGTGTGACACATCTGAGTGTGTCCACACCTGAGTGTGTGTGTGCTCACCTGAGTGTGTGTGTGCTCACCTGAGTGTTTGTGTACTCACATGAGTGTGGGCTCACCTGAGTGAGTGTGTGCTCACCTGAGTGTGTGTGTGATCACCTGAGTGTGTGTGCTCACCTGAGTGTGTATTACATGTGACTGTTCTCACCTGAATGTGTGTGCTCACCTGAGTGTGTGTTCACCTGAGTGTGTGTGTGTTCACCTGAGTGTGTGTGTGCTCACCTGAGTGTGTGCTCACCTGAGTGTGAGTGTGCTCACCTGAGTGTGTGTGTGCTCACCTGAGTGTCTGCTCACCTGAGTGTTTGCTCACATGAGTGTGAGTGTGTTCACCTGAGTGTGTGTGTGCTCACCTGAGTGTCTGCTCACCTGAGTGTGTTCTCACATGAGTGTGTGCTCACCTGAATGTGAGTGCGTGCTCACCTGAGTGTAAGTGTGCTCACATGAGTGTGTGCTCACCTGTGTGTGTGCTCACCTGAGTGTGAGTGTGCTCACCTGAGTGTGTGCTCACCTGAGTGTGTGCTCTCCTGAGTGCGTGTGTGCTCGACTTAGTGTGTGCTCACCTGAGTGTGTATGCTCACCTGAGTGTGTGTGTGCTCACCTGAGAGTTTGTGTTCACACCTGAGTGCGTGTGAGCTCACCTGAGTGTGTTCTCACCTGTGTGAATGTGTGCTCACCTGAGTGTGTGCTCACATGAGTGTGAGTGTGCTCACCTGAGTGTGTGCGTGCTCACCTGAGTGTCTGCTCACCTGAGTGTGAGTGTTTACTCATCTGAGTGTGGGTGCGCTCACCTGAGTGTGTGCGCACCTGAGTGTAAGTGTGCTCACCTGAGTGTGTGCACACCTGTGTGTGTGCTCACCTGAGTGTGAGTGTGCTAACCTGAGTGTGTGCTCACCTGAGTGTGTGCACACGTGATTGTGTGCTCACCTGAATGTGTGCTCACCTGAGTGTGTGTGTGAGCTCACCTGAGTGTGTGTGTGCTCACCTGAGTGTGTGCACACCTGAGTGTGTGGGCGCTCACCTGAGTGTGTGTGCTCACCTGAGTGTGTGCTCACCTGAGTGTGTGCTCACATGAGTGTGTGTGGTCACCTGAGTGTGAGTGTGCTCACCTGAGTGTTTGTGTGCTCACCTGAGTGTGAGTGTGCTCACCTGAGTGTGTGTGTTCTCACCTGAGTGTCTGCTCACGTGAGTGTGAGTGTGCTCACCTGAGTGTATGCTCACCTGAGTGTGTGTGTGTGCTCACCTGAGTGTCTGTGTGTGCTCAGCTGAGTGTGTGCTCGCCTGAGTGTGAGTGTGCTCACCTGAGTGTGTGTGTGGTCACCTGAGTGTGTGCTCACCTAAGTGTGTGTGTGCTCACCTGTGTGTATGTGTGTGCTCACCTGAGTGTGTATGTGCTCACCTGAGTGTGTGCACTGCTGAGTTTGTGCTCACCTGAGTATGTGCGCTCACCTGAGTGTGAGTGTGCTCAACTGAGTGTGTGTGTGCTCACCTGTGTGTGTGCTCACCAGTGTGAGTGTATGCTCACCTGAGTGGGTTCTCACCTGAGTGTGTCTGTGCTCACCTGAGTGTGTGCTTACATGAGTGTGTGCTCACCTGAGTGTGTGTTCTCACCTGAGTGTGTGTGTGCTCCCCAGAGTGAGTGTGTGCTCACCTGTGTGTGTGCGCCCCTGACTGTGAGTGTGCTCACCTGAGTGTGTGTGTGCTCAGCTGAGTGTGTGTGTTCTCACCTGAGTGTCTGCTCACCTGAGTGTGTGCTCACATGAGTGTGTGTGGTCACCTGAGTGTGAATGTTCTCACCTGAGTGTTTGTGTGCTCACCTGAGTGTGAGTGTGCTCACCTGAGTGTTTGTGTTCTCACCTGAGTGTCAGCTGACGTCTGTGTGTGCTCACCTGAGTGTGTGCTCACCTGAGTGTGTTTGTGCTCACCTGAGTGTGCGTGTGCTCACCTGAGTGTGTGCTCACCTGAGTGTCTGCTCACCTGAGTGTCTGCTCACCTGAGTGTGTGCTCACCTGAGTGTGAGTGTGCTCACCTGTGTGTGTGCTCTCCTGAGTGTGTCTGTGCTCACCTCAGTGTGTGCTCACCTGAGTGTGAGTATGCTCACCTGAGTGTGTGGGTGCTCACCTGAGTGTGTGTGTTCAGCTGAGTGTTTGTGTGCTCACCTGAGGGTGTGCTCACCTGAGTATGTGTGTGCTCACCTGAGTGTGTGTCTGTGCTCAGCTTAGTGTGTAGGTGCTCACCTGAGTGTGTAGGTGCTCACCTGAGTGTCTGCACACCTGAGTGTGTGCTCACCTGAGTGTGTGTGTGCTCACCTGAGTGTGTGTGTGCTCACCTGAGTGTTTGGTGCTCACCTGTGTGTGTGTTCACCTGAGTGTGAGTGTGCTCACCTGAGTCTGTGTGTGCTCACCTGAGTGTGTGTATGCTCACCTGAGTGTGTGTGTGCTCACCTGAGTGTGTGCTCACCTGAGTGTGAGTGTGCTCACATGAGTGTGTGGTTGCTCACCTGAGTGTGTGTGCTCAGCTGAGTGTTAGTTTGCTCACCAGAGTGTGTGCTCACCTGAGTGTGATTGTGCTCATTTGAGTGTGTGAGAGCTCACCTGAGTGTCTGCTCACCTGAGTGTGAGTGTGTGCTCATCTGAGTGTGTGTGCGCTCACCTGAGAGTGTGCTCACCTGAGTGTGTGCTCACCTGAGTGAGTGTGCGCTCAACTGAGTGTGTGTGCTCACCTGAGTGTGTGCTCACCTGAGTGTGTGCTCACATGAGTGTGTGTGTGCTCACCTGAGTGTGTGCTCACCTGAGTGTGTGTGTGCTCAACAGAGTGAGTGTGTGGTCAGCTGAGTGTGAGCGCGCTCACCTGAGTGTGTGGGTGCTCACCTGAGTGTGTGTGCTCAGCTGAGTGTGAGTGTGCTCACCTGAGTGTGTGCACACCTGAGTGTGTGCTCACCTGTGTGAGTGTGTGCTCACCTGCGTGTGTGCTCACATGAGTGTGAGTGTGCTCACCTAAGTGTGTGTGTGCTCACCTGTGTGTCTGCTCACCTGAGTGTGAGTGTTTACTCATCTGAGTGTGGGTGCGCTCACCTGAGTGTGTGCTCACCTGAGTGTAAGTGTGCTCACCTGAGTGTGTGCTCACCTGTGTGTGTGCTCACCTGAGTGTGAGTGTGCTGACCTGAGTGTGTGCTCACCTGAGTGTGTGCTCTCCTGTGTGTGTGTGTGCTCACTTCAGTTTGTGTGCGCTCACCTGAGAGTGTGTGTGCTCACCTGAGTGTGTCTGTGCTCACATGAGTGTGTGCTCACCTGAGTGTGAGTGTGCTCACCTGAGTGTGTGTGTGCTCACCTGAGTGTCTGCTCTCCTGAGTGTGTGTGTGCTCACCTGAGTGTGTGTGTGCTCACCTGTGTGTGTGTGTGCTCACCTGAGTGTCTGCTCACCTGAGTGTGAGTGTGCTCACCTGAGTGTGTGTGTGCTCACCTGAGTGTCTGCTCACCTGTGTGTGTGCTCACCTGAGTGTGAGTGTGCTCACCTGAGTGTGTGTGTGCTCACCTGAGTGTCTGCTCACCTGAGTGATTGTGTGCTCACCTGAGTGTGAGTGTGATCACCTGAGTGTGAGTATGCTCAACTGAGTGTTTGTGTGGTCACCTGAGTGAGTGCTCACGTGAGTGTGTGCTCACCTGAGTGTTTGTCTGCGCACCTGAGTGTGAGTGTGCTCACCTGAATGTGTGTTTGCTCACCTGAGTGTCTGCTCAACGTGAGTGTGTGTGCTCACCTGAGTGTGGGCTCACCTGAGTGTGTGTGCTCATCTGAGTGTGTGTGTGCTCACCTGAGCGTCTGCTCACCTGAGTGTGAGTGTGCTCACCTGAGTGTATGCTCACCTGAGTGTGTGTGTGTGCTCAACTGAGTGTGTGTGTGCTCACCTGAGTGTCTGCTCACCTGAGTGTGTGCTCACATGAGTGTGAGAGTGCTCACCTGAGTGTGTGCTCACCTGAGTGTGTGCTCACCTGAGTGTGTGTGTGCTCACCTGAGTGTGTGTGTGCTCACCAGAGTGAGTGTGTGCTCACCTGAGTGTGTGCTCACATGAGTGTGAGTGTCCTCACCTGAGTATATGTGTGCTCACCTGAGTGTCTGCACACCTGAGTGTGATAGTTTACTCATCTGAGTGTGGGTGCGCTCACCTGAGTGTGTGCTCACCTGAGTGTAAGTGTGCTCCCCTGAGTGTGTGCACACCTGAGTGTCTGCTCACCTGTGTGAGTGTGTGCTCACCTGAGTGTGTGCTCACCTAAGTGTGTGTGTGCTCACCTGAGTGTGTGTGTGCTCACCTGAGAGTGTGTGTGCTCACCTGAGTGCGTGTGTGCTCACCTGAGTGTTTGCTCACCTGAGTGTGTGCTCACCTGCGTGTGTGTGTGCTCACCTGAGTGTGTGTGTGGTCACCTGAGTCTGTGCTCACCGGAGTGTGAGTGTGCTCACCTGAGTGTCTGTGTGTGCTCAGCTGAGTGTGTGTGTGCCTATCTGAGTGTGTGCTCACCTGAGTGTGTGCTCACCCGAGTGTCTGCTCACCTGAGTGTGTGCTCACCCGAGTGTCTGCTCACCTGAGTGTGTGCTCACCAAAGTGTGAGTGTGCTCACCTGAGTGTGTGGTCACCTAAGTGTGAGTGTGCTCACTTGAGTGTCTGTGTGTGCTCACCTGAAAGTGTGCTCACCTGAGTGTGTGTGTCCTCACCAGAGTGAGTGTGTGCTCACCTGAGAGTGTGCTCACCTGAGTGTGTGTGTGAGCTCACCTGAGTGTGTCTGTGCTCACCTGACTGTGTGCTCACCTGAGTGTGAGTGTGCTCACCTGAGTGTGTGTGTGCTCACCTGAGTGTCTGCTCTCCTGAGTGTGTGCACACCTGAGTGTGTGTGTGCTCACCTGAGTGTGAGTGTGCTCACCTGAGTGTGTGTGTGCTCACCTGAGTGTCTGATCACCTCAGTGTGTGCTTACCTGAGTGTCTGCTCACCTGAGTGTGTGTGTGCTCACCTGAGTGTGAGTGTGCTCACCTGAGTGTGTGTGTGAGCTCACCTGAGTGTGTGTGTGCTCACCTGAGTGTGTGCACACCTGAGTGTGTACTCACCTGAGTCTGTGCACTCACCTGAGTGTGAGTGTGATCACCTGAGTGTTAGTGTGCTCACCTGAGTGTTTGTGTGGTCACCTGAGTGTGTGCTCACCTGAGTGAGTGTGCGCTCACCTGAGTGTGTGTGCTCACCTGAGTGTGTGCTCACCTGAGTGTGTGCTCCCATGAGTGTGTGTGGTCACCTGAGTGTGAGTGTGCTCACCTGAGTGTTTGTGTGCTCACCTGAGTGTGAGTGTGCTCACCTGAGTGTGTGTGTGCTCACCTGAGTGTCTGCTCACGTGAGTGTGTGTGCTCACCTCAGTGTATGCTCACCTGAGTGTGTGTGCTCATCTGAGTGTGTGTGTGCTCATCTGAGCGTCTATTCACCTGAGTGTGAGTGTGCTCACCTGAGTGTATGCTCACCTAATTATGTGTGTGTGCTCAACTGAGTGTGTGTGGTCACCTGAGTGTGTGCTCACCTGAGTGTGTGTGTGTGCTCACCTGAGTGTGTGTGTGCTCACCAGAGTGTGTGTGTGCTCACCTGAGAGTGTGTGAGCTCACCTGAGTGTGAGCTCACCTGAGTGTGTGCTCACCTGAGTGTGAGAGTGCTCACCTGAGTGTGTGCTCACCTGAGTGTGTTTTCACCTGAGTGTGTGTGTGCTCACCTGAGTGTGTCCTCACCTGAGTGTGTGTGTGCTCACCTGAGTGTGTGTGTGCTCACCTGAGTATGTGTGTTCTCAGCTGAGGGTGAGTGTGCTCACCTGAGTGTGTGCTCACCTGAGTGTGTGTTTGCTCACCTGAGTGTGTATGTGCTCACCTGAGTGTGTGCACACCTGAGTGTGTGCTCACCTGAGTGTGTGTGTGCTCACCTGAGTGTGTGTGTGCTCACCTCAGTGTTTGTGTGCTCACCTGTGTGTGTACTCACCTGAGTGTGTGTGTGTGCTCACCAGAGTGAGTGGGTGCTCACCTGAGTGTGTGCTCACTTGAGTGTGTGTGTGCTCACCTGAGTGTGTGCTTACCTGAGTGTGTGCTCACCTGAGTGTGTGTTCTCACCTGAGTGTGTGTGTGCTCACCTGAGTGTGAGTGTGCTCACTTGAGTGTGTGCTCCCCTGAGTGTGAGTGTGCTCACCTTAATGTGTGTGTGCTCAGCTGAGTGTGTGTTTGTGCTCAGCTGAATGTGTGTGTGCTCACCTGTGTGTCTGCTCACCTGAGTGTGAGTGTGTGCTCATCTGAGTGTTTGTGCGCTCACCTGAGCATGTGCTCACATGAGTGTGAGTGTGCTCACCTGAGTGTGTGTGTGCTCACCTGAGTGTGTGTGTGCTCACCTGAGTGTGTGCTCACCTGAGTGTGAGTGCGCTCACCTGAGTGTTTGCTCACCTGAGTGTGAGTGTGCTCACCTGAGTGTGTGCTCACCTGAGTGTGTGTGTGCTCACCTGAGTGTATGTGTGCTCACCTGAGTGTGTGCTCACCTGAGTGTGTGTGTGCTCACCTGAGTGTGAGTGTGCTCACCTGAGTGTGTGTTTGAGCTCAGCTGAGTGTGTGTGTGCTCACCTGAGTGTGTGCTCACCTGAGTTTGTGCGCTCACCTGAGTGTGAGTGTGATCACCTGAGTGTGAGTGTGCTCACCTGAGTGTTTGTGTGGTCACCTGAGTGTGTGCTCACCTGAGTGTGTGTGTGCTCACCAGAGTGAGTGTATGATCACCTGAGTGTCTGCTCACCTGAGTAAGTGTGTGCTCACCTGAGTGTGTGCTCGCCTCAGTGTGTGCTCACCTGAGTGTGTGCTCACATGAGTGTGTGTGGTCACCTGAGTGTGAGTGTGCACACCTGAGTGTGTGTGCTCACCTAAGTGTGAGTGTGCTCACCTGAGTGTGCGTGTGCTCACCTGAGTGTCTGCTCACGTGAGTGTGTGTGCTCACCTGAGTGTGAGCTCACCTGAGTGTGTGTGCTCATCTGAGTGTGTGTGTGCTCACCTGAGCATCTGCTCACCTGAGTGTGAGTGTGCTCACCTGAGTGTGTGCTCACCTGAGTGTGTGTGTGCTCAGCTGAGTGTGTGTGTGCTCACCTGAGTGTGTACTCACCTGAGTGTGTGTGTGCTCAACTGAGTGTGAGTGTGCTCACCTGAGTATGTGCTCACCAGAGTGTGTGATCACCTGAGTGTGTGTGTACTCACCTGAGTGTGTGCTCACCTGAGTGTGAGTGTGCTCACCTGAGTGTGTGTGTGCTCACCTGAGTGTGTGCTCACCTGCGTGTGAGTTTGCTCACCTGAGTGTGTGATCACCTAAGTGTACGTGTGCTCACTTGAGTGTGTGTGTGCTCACCAGAGTGAGTGTATGCTCACCTGAGTGTGTGCTCACCTGAGTGTGTGCTCACATGAGTGTGTGTGCTCACCTGAGTGTGTGCTCACCTGAGTGTGTGCTCACATGAGCGTGTATGGTCACCTGAGTGTGAGTGTGCTCTCCTAAGTGAGTGTGTGCTCACCTGAGTGTGTGCTCACCTGAGTGTTTGTGTGCTCACCTGAGTGTGAGTGTGCTCACCTGAGTGTGTACTCACCTGAGTGTGTGTTCACCTGAGTGTGTGTGTGCTAACCTGAGTGTGAGTGTACTCACCTGAGTGTGAGTGTGCTCACCTGAGTATGAGTGTGCTCACCTGAGTGTGTGCTCACCTGAGTGCTGACCTGAGTGTGTGTGTGCTCACCTGAGTGTGTGTGTGCTCACCTCAGTGTTTGTGTGCTGGCATGAGTGTGGGCTCACCTAAGTGAGTGTGTGCTCACCTGAGTGTGTGTGAGCTCACCTGAGTGTGTGCTTACATGTGAGTTTTCTCACCTGAGTGTGTGTGCTCACCTGAATGTGAGTGTACTCTCCTGAGTGTCTACTCACCTGAATGTGTGCTCACCTGAGTGCCTGCTCACGTGAGTGTTTGCTCACCTGAGTGTGAGTGTTCTCACCTGAGTGTGTGTGTGCTCACCTGAGTGTCTGCTAACCTGAGTGTATGGTCGCCTGAGTGTGTGTGGTCACCTGAGTGTTAGTGTGCTCACCTGAGTGTGTGTGTGCTCACCTGAGTTTGAGTGTGCTCACCTGAGTGTGCGTGTGCTCACCTGAGTGTCTGCGTCACGTGAGTGTGTGTGCTCACCTGACTGTGCGTGTGCTCACCTGAGCATCTGCTCACCTGAGTGTGAGTGTGCTCACCTGAGTGTGTGCTCACCTGAGTGTGTGTGTGCTCAGCTGAGTGTGTGTGTGCTCACCTGAGTGTGTGCTCACCTGAGTGTGTGTGTGCTCACCTGAGTGTGAGTGTGCTCACCTTAGTATGTGCTCACCTGAGTGTCTGCTCACCTGAGTGTGTGTGTGCTCACCTGAGTGTGTGCTCACCTGAGTGTGAGTGTGCTCACCTGAGTGTGTGTGTGCTCACCTGAGTGTGTGCTCACCTGCGTGTGAGTTTGCTCACCTGAGTATGTGCTCACTTAAGTGTACGTGTGCTCACCTGAGTGTGTGTGTGCTCACCTGAGTGTGTGCACACCTGAGTGTGTGCTCACCTGTGTGAGTGTGTGCTCACCTGCGTGTGTGCTCACATGAGTGTGAGTGTGCTCACCTAAGTGTGTGTGTGCTCACCTGTGTGTCTGCTCACCTGAGTGTGAGTGTTTACTCATCTGAGTGTGGGTGCGCTCACCTGAGTGTGTGCTCACCTGAGTGTAAGTGTGCTCACCTGAGTGTGTGCTCACCTGTGTGTGTGCTCACCTGAGTGTGAGTGTGCTGACCTGAGTGTGCGCTCACCTGAGTGTGTGCTCTCCTGTGTGTGTGTGTGCTCACTTCAGTTTGTGTGCGCTCACCTGAGAGTGTGTGTGCTCACCTGAGTGTGTCTGTGCTCACATGAGTGTGTGGTCACATGAGTGTGAGTGTGCTCACTTCAGTGTGTGTGTGCTCACCTGAGTGTCTGCTCACCTGCGTGTGAGTGCGTACTCATCTGAGTGCGTGTGCGCTCACCGGAGCGTGTGCTCACCTGAGTGTAAGTGTGCTCACCTGAGTGTGTACTCACCTGTGTGTGTGCTCACCTGAGTGTGAGTGTGCTCACCTGAGTGTGTGCTCACCTAAGTGTGTGTGTGCTCACCTGAGAGTGTGTGTGCTCACCTGAGTGCGTGTGTGCTCACCTGAGTGTTTGCTCACCTGAGTGTGTGCTCACCTGCGTGTGTGTGTGCTCACCTGAGTGTGTGCTCACCTGAGTGTGTGCTCACCCGAGTGTCTGCTCACCTGAGTGTGTGCTCACCCGAGTGTCTGCTCACCTGAGTGTGTGCTCACCAAAGTGTGAGTGTGCTCACCTGAGTGTGTGTGTGTTCACCTGAGTCTGTGCTCACCGGAGTGTGAGTGTGCTCACCTGAGTGTCTGTGTGTGCTCAGCTGAGTGTGTGTGTGCCTACCTGAGTGTGTGCTCACCTGAGTGTGTGCTCACCCGAGTGTCTGCTCACCTGAGTGTGTGCTCACCCGAGTGTCTGCTCACCTGAGTGTGTGCTCACCAAAGTGTGAGTGTGCTCACCTGAGTGTGTGTGTGGTCACCTGAGTCTGCGCTCACCGGAGTGTGAGTGTGCTCACCTGAGTGTCTGTGTGTGCTCAGCTGAGTGTGTGTGCCTACCTGAGTGTGTGCACACCTGAGTGTGTGTTCACCTGAATGTGTGCTCACCTGAGTGTGTGTGTCCTCACCAGAGTGAGTGTGTGCTCACCTGAGAGTGTGCTCACCTGAGTGTGTGTGTGAGCTCACCTGAGTGTGTCTGTGCTCACATGACTGTGTGCTCACCTGAGTGTGAGTGTGCTCACCTGAGTGTGTGTGTGCTCACCTGAGTGTCTGCTCTCCTGAGTGTGTGCACACCTGAGTGTGTGTGTGCTCACCTGAGTGTGAATGTGCTCACCTGAGTGTGTGTGTGCTCACCTGAGTGTCTGATCACCTGAGTGTGTGCTCACCTAAGTGTCTGCTCACCTGTGTGTGTGTGTGCTCACCTGAGTGTGAGTGTGCTCACCTGAGTGTGTGTGTGAGCTCACCTGAGTGTGTGTGTGCTCACCTGAGTGTGTGGACACCTGAGTGTGTACTCACCGGAGTCTGTGCACTCACCTGAGTGTGAGTGTGATCACCTGAGTGTTAGTGTGCTCACCTGAGTGTTTGTGTGGTCACCTGAGTGCGTGCTCACCTGAGTGAGTGTGCGCTCACCTGAGTGTGTGTGCTCACCTGAGTGTGTGCTCACCTGAGTGTGTGCTCCCATGAGTGTGTGTGGTCACCTGAGTGTGAGTGTACTCACCTGAGTGTTTGTGTGCTCACCTGAGTGTGAGTGTGCTCACCTGAGTGTGTGTGTGCTCACCTGAGTGTCTGCTCACGTGAGTGTGTGTGCTCACCTCAGTGTATGCTCACCTGAGTGTGTGTGCTCATCTGAGTGTGTGTGTGCTCATCTGAGCGTCTATTCACCTGAGTGTGAGTGTGCTCACCTGAGTGTGTGCTCACCTGAGTGTGTGTGTGCTCTCCTGAGTGTATGTGTGCTCACCTGAGTGTGTGCTCACCTGAGTGTGTGTGTGGTCACCTGAGTGTGAGTGTGCTCACCTGAGTGTGTGTTTGAGCTCAGCTGAGTGTGAGTGTGATCACCTGAGTGTGAGTGTGCTCACCTGAGTATTTGTGTGGTCACCTGAGTGTGTGCTCACCTGAGTGTGTGTGTGCTCACCAGAGTGAGTGTATGATCACCTGAGTGTCTGCTCACCTGAGTAAGTGTGTGCTCACCTGAGTGTGTGCTCGCCTCAGTGTGTGCTCACCTGAGTGTGTGCTCACATGAGTGTGTGTGGTCACCTGAGTGTGAGTGTGCACACCTGAGTGTGTGTGCTCACCTGAGTGTGAGTGTGCTCACCTGAGTGTGTGTGTGCTCAGCTGAGTGTGTGTGTGCTCACCTGAGTGTGTACTCACCTGAGTGTGTGTGTGCTCACCTGAGTGTGAGTGTGCTCACCTGAGTATGTGCTCACCCGAGTGTGTGATCACCTGAGTGTGTGTGTACTCACCTGAGTGTGTGCTCACCTGAGTGTGAGTGTGCTCACCTGAGTGTGTGTGTGCTCACCTGAGTGTGTGCTCACCTGCGTGTGTGTTTGCTCACTTGAATGTGTGATCACCTAAGTGTACGTGTGCTCACTTGAGTGTGTGTGTGCTCACCAGAGTGATTGTATGCTCACCTGAGTGTGTGCTCACCTGAGTGAGTGTGTGCTCACATGAGTGTGTGTGCTCACCTGAGTGTGTGCTCACCTGAGTGTGTGCTCACATGAGCGTGTATGGTCAACTGAGTGTGAGTGTGCTCTCCTAAGTGAGTGTGTGCTCACCTGAGTGTGTGCTCACCTGAGTGTTTGTGTGCTCACCTGAGTGTGAGTGTGCTCACCTGAGTGTGTACTCACCTGAGTGTGTGTTCACCTGAGTGTGTGTGTGCTAACCTGAGTGTGAGTATACTCACCTGAGTGTGAGTGTGCTCACCTGAGTGTGAGTGTCCTCACCTGAGTGTGTGCTCACCTGAGTGTCTGCTGACCTGAGTGTGTGTGTGCTCACCTGAGTGTGTGTGTGCTCACCTGAGTGTTTGTGTGCTGACATGAGTGTGGGCTCACCTGAGTGTGTGCTCACCTGAGTGTGTGTGAGCTCACCTGAGTGTGTGCTTACATGTGAGTTTTCTCACCTGAGTGTGTGTGCTCACCTGAATGTGAGTGTACTCACCTGAGTGTCTACTCACCTGAGTGTGTGCTCACCTGAGTGCCTGCTCACGTGAGTGTTTGCTCACCTGAGTGTGAGTGTTCTCACCTGAGTGTGTGTGTGCTCACCTGAGAGTCTGCTAACCTGAGTGTATGCTCGCCTGAGTGTGTGCTCACCTGAGTGTGTGCTCACATGAGTGTGTGTGGTCACCTGAGTGTGAGTGTGCTCACCTGAGTGTGTTTGTGCTCACCTGAGTTTGAGTGTGCTCACCTGAGTGTGCGTGTGCTCACCTGAGTGTCTGCGTCACGTGAGTGTGTGTGCTCACCTGACTGTGCGTGTGCTCACCTGAGCATCTGCTCACCTGAGTGTGAGTGTGCTCACCTGAGTGTGTGCTCACCTGAGTGTGTGTGTGCTCACCTGAGTGTGAGTGTGCTCACCTTAGTATGTGCTCACCTGAGTGTCTGCTCACCTGAGTGTGTGTGTGCTCACCTGAGTGTGTGCTCACCTGAGTGTGAGTGTGCTCACCTGAGTGTGTGTGTGCTCACCTGAGTGTGTGCTCACCTGCGTGAGTTTGCTCACCTGAGTATGTGCTCACTTAAGTGTACGTGTGCTCACCTGAGTGTGTGTGTGCTCACCTGAGTGTGTGCACACCTGAGTGTGTGCTCACCTGTGTGAGTGTGTGCTCACCTGCGTGTGTGCTCACATGAGAGTGAGTGTTCTCACCTAAGTGTGTGTGTGCTCACCTGTGTGTCTGCTCACCTGAGTGTGAGTGTTTACTCATCTGAGTGTGGGTGCGCTCACCTGAGTGTGTGCTCACCTGAGTGTAAGTGTGCTCACCTGAGTGTGTGCTCACCTGTGTGTGTGCTCACCTGAGTGTGAGTGTGCTGACCTGAGTGTGTGCTCACCTGAGTGTGTGCTCTCCTGTGTGTGTGTGTGCTCACTTCAGTTTGTGTGCGCTCACCTGAGAGTGTGTGTGCTCACCTGAGTGTGTCTGTGCTCACATGAGTGTGTGCTCACCTGAGTGTGAGTGTGCTCACCTGAGTGTGTGTGTGCTCACCTGAGTGTCTGCTCTCCTGAGTGTGTGTGTGCTCAACTGAGTGTGTGTGTGTTCACCTGTGTGTGTGTGTGCTCACCTGAGTGTCTGCTCACCTGAGTGTGAGTGTGCTCACCTGAGTGTGTGTGTGCTCACCTGAGTGTCTGCTCACCTGTGTGTGTGCTCACCTGAGTGTGAGTGTGCTCACCTGAGTGTGTGTGTGCTCACCTGAGTGTCTGCTCACCTGAGTGATTGTGTGCTCACCTGAGTGTGAGTGTGATCACCTGAGTGTGAGTATGCTCAACTGAGTGTTTGTGTGGTCACCTGAGTGTGTGCTCACCTGAGTGTGTGCTCACCTGAGTGTTTGTCTGCGCACCTGAGTGTGAGTGAGCTCACCTGAATGTGTATTTGCTCACCTGAGTGTCTGCTCACGTGAGTGTGTGTGCTCACCTGAGTGTGGGCTCACCTGAGTGTGTGTGCTCATCTGAGTGTGTGTGTGCTCACCTGAGCGTCTGCTCACCTGAGTGTGAGTGTGCTCACCTGAGTGTATGCTCACCTGAATGTGTGTGTGTGCTCAACTGAGTGTGTGTGTGCTCACCTGAGTGTCTGCTCACCTGAGTGTGTGCTCACATGAGTGTGAGAGTGCTCACCTGAGTGTGTGCTCACCTGAGTGTGTGCTCACCTGAGTGTGTGTGTGCTCACCTGAGTGTGTGCTCACCTGAGTGTGTGTGTGCTCACCAGAGTGAGTGTGTGCTCACCTGAGTGTGTGCTCACATGAGTGTGTGTGTCCTCACCTGAGTATATGTGTGCTCACCTGAGTGTCTGCTCACCTGAGTGTGATAGTTTACTCATCTGAGTGTGGGTGCGCTCACCTGAGTGTGTGCTCACCTGAGTGTAAGTGTGCTCCCCTGAGTGTGTGCACACCTGAGTGTCTGCTCACCTGTGTGAGTGTGTGCTCACCTGAGTGTGTGGTCACATGAGTGTGAGTGTGCTCACTTCAGTGTGTGTGTGCTCACCTGAGTGTCTGCTCACCTGCGTGTGAGTGCGTACTCATCTGAGTGCGTGTGCGCTCACCGGAGCGTGTGCTCACCTGAGTGTAAGTGTGCTCACCTGAGTGTGTACTCACCTGTGTGTGTGCTCACCTGAGTGTGAGTGTGCTCACCTGAGTGTGTGCTCACCTAAGTGTGTGTGTGCTCACCTGAGTGTGTGTGTGCTCACCTGAGAGTGTGTGTGCTCACCTGAGTGCGTGTGTGCTCACCTGAGTGTTTGCTCACCTGAGTGTGTGCTCACCCGAGTGTCTGCTCACCTGAGTGTGTGCTCACCAAAGTGTGAGTGTGCTCACCTGAGTGTGTGTTTGAGCTCAGCTGAGTGTGTGTGTGCTCACCTGAGTGTGTGCTCACCTGAGTTTGTGCGCTCACCTGAGTGTGAGTGTGATCACCTGAGTGTGAGTGTGCTCACCTGAGTATTTGTGTGGTCACCTGAGTGTGTGCTCACCTGAGTGTGTGTGTGCTCACCAGAGTGAGTGTATGATCACCTGAGTGTCTGCTCACCTGAGTAAGTGTGTGCTCACCTGAGTGTGTGCTCGCCTCAGTGTGTGCTCACCTGAGTGTGTGCTCACATGAGTGTGTGTGGTCACCTGAGTGTGAGTGTGCACACCTGAGTGTGTGTGCTCACCTGAGTGTGAGTGTGCTCACCTGAGTGTGTGTGTGCTCACCTGAGTGTGTACTCACCTGAGTGTGTGTGTGCTCACCTGAGTGTGAGTGTGCTCACCTGAGTATGTGCTCACCAGAGTGTGTGATCACCTGAGTGTGTGTGTACTCACCTGAGTGTGTGCTCACCTGAGTGTGAGTGTGCTCACCTGAGTGTGTGTGTGCTCACCTGAGTGTGTGCTCACCTGCGTGTGTGTTTGCTCACTTGAATGTGTGATCACCTAAGTGTACGTGTGCTCACTTTAGTGTGTGTGTGCTCACCAGAGTGAGTGTATGCTCACCTGAGTGTGTGCTCACCTGAGTGAGTGTGTGCTCACATGAGTGTGTGTGCTCACCTGAGTGTGTGCTCACCTGAGTGTGTGCTCACATGAGCGTGTATGGTCACCTGAGTGTGAGTGTGCTCTCCTAAGTGAGTGTGTGCTCACCTGAGTGTGTGCTCACCTGAGTGTTTGTGTGCTCACCTGAGTGTGAGTGTGCTCACCTGAGTGTGTGCACACCTGAGTGTGTGCTCACCTGTGTGAGTGTGTGCTCACCTGCGTGTGTGCTCACATGAGAGTGAGTGTTCTCACCTAAGTGTGTGTGTGCTCACCTGTGTGTCTGCTCACCTGAGTGTGAGTGTTTACTCATCTGAGTGTGGGTGCGCTCACCTGAGTGTGTGCTCACCTGAGTGTAAGTGTGCTCACCTGAGTGTGTGCTCACCTGTGTGTGTGCTCACCTGAGTGTGAGTGTGCTGACCTGAGTGTGTGCTCACCTGAGTGTGTGCTCTCCTGTGTGTGTGTGTGCTCACTTCAGTTTGTGTGCGCTCACCTGAGAGTGTGTGTGCTCACCTGAGTGTGTCTGTGCTCACATGAGTGTGTGCTCACCTGAGTGTGAGTGTGCTCACCTGAGTGTGTGTGTGCTCACCTGAGTGTCTGCTCTCCTGAGTGTGTGTGTGCTCAACTGAGTGTGTGTGTGTTCACCTGTGTGTGTGTGTGCTCACCTGAGTGTCTGCTCACCTGAGTGTGAGTGTGCTCACCTGAGTGTGTGTGTGCTCACCTGAGTGTCTGCTCACCTGTGTGTGTGCTCACCTGAGTGTGAGTGTGCTCACCTGAGTGTGTGTGTGCTCACCTGAGTGTCTGCTCACCTGAGTGATTGTGTGCTCACCTGAGTGTGAGTGTGATCACCTGAGTGTGAGTATGCTCAACTGAGTGTTTGTGTGGTCACCTGAGTGTGTGCTCACCTGAGTGTGTGCTCACCTGAGTGTTTGTCTGCGCACCTGAGTGTGAGTGAGCTCACCTGAATGTGTATTTGCTCACCTGAGTGTCTGCTCACGTGAGTGTGTGTGCTCACCTGAGTGTGGGCTCACCTGAGTGTGTGTGCTCATCTGAGTGTGTGTGTGCTCACCTGAGCGTCTGCTCACCTGAGTGTGAGTGTGCTCACCTGAGTGTATGCTCACCTGAATGTGTGTGTGTGCTCAACTGAGTGTGTGTGTGCTCACCTGAGTGTCTGCTCACCTGAGTGTGTGCTCACATGAGTGTGAGAGTGCTCACCTGAGTGTGTGCTCACCTGAGTGTGTGCTCACCTGAGTGTGTGTGTGCTCACCTGAGTGTGTGCTCACCTGAGTGTGTGTGTGCTCACCAGAGTGAGTGTGTGCTCACCTGAGTGTGTGCTCACATGAGTGTGTGTGTCCTCACCTGAGTATATGTGTGCTCACCTGAGTGTCTGCTCACCTGAGTGTGATAGTTTACTCATCTGAGTGTGGGTGCGCTCACCTGAGTGTGTGCTCACCTGAGTGTAAGTGTGCTCCCCTGAGTGTGTGCACACCTGAGTGTCTGCTCACCTGTGTGAGTGTGTGCTCACCTGAGTGTGTGGTCACATGAGTGTGAGTGTGCTCACTTCAGTGTGTGTGTGCTCACCTGAGTGTCTGCTCACCTGCGTGTGAGTGCGTACTCATCTGAGTGCGTGTGCGCTCACCGGAGCGTGTGCTCACCTGAGTGTAAGTGTGCTCACCTGAGTGTGTACTCACCTGTGTGTGTGCTCACCTGAGTGTGAGTGTGCTCACCTGAGTGTGTGCTCACCTAAGTGTGTGTGTGCTCACCTGAGTGTGTGTGTGCTCACCTGAGAGTGTGTGTGCTCACCTGAGTGCGTGTGTGCTCACCTGAGTGTTTGCTCACCTGAGTGTGTGCTCACCCGAGTGTCTGCTCACCTGAGTGTGTGCTCACTAAAGTGTGAGTGTGCTCACCTGAGTGTGTGTTTGAGCTCAGCTGAGTGTGTGTGTGCTCACCTGAGTGTGTGCTCACCTGAGTTTGTGCGCTCACCTGAGTGTGAGTGTGATCACCTGAGTGTGAGTGTGCTCACCTGAGTATTTGTGTGGTCACCTGAGTGTGTGCTCACCTGAGTGTGTGTGTGCTCACCAGAGTGAGTGTATGATCACCTGAGTGTCTGCTCACCTGAGTAAGTGTGTGCTCACCTGAGTGTGTGCTCGCCTCAGTGTGTGCTCACCTGAGTGTGTGCTCACATGAGTGTGTGTGGTCACCTGAGTGTGAGTGTGCACACCTGAGTGTGTGTGCTCACCTGAGTGTGAGTGTGCTCACCTGAGTGTGTGTGTGCTCACCTGAGTGTGTACTCACCTGAGTGTGTGTGTGCTCACCTGAGTGTGAGTGTGCTCACCTGAGTATGTGCTCACCAGAGTGTGTGATCACCTGAGTGTGTGTGTACTCACCTGAGTGTGTGCTCACCTGAGTGTGAGTGTGCTCACCTGAGTGTGTGTGTGCTCACCTGAGTGTGTGCTCACCTGCGTGTGTGTTTGCTCACTTGAATGTGTGATCACCTAAGTGTACGTGTGCTCACTTTAGTGTGTGTGTGCTCACCAGAGTGAGTGTATGCTCACCTGAGTGTGTGCTCACCTGAGTGAGTGTGTGCTCACATGAGTGTGTGTGCTCACCTGAGTGTGTGCTCACCTGAGTGTGTGCTCACATGAGCGTGTATGGTCACCTGAGTGTGAGTGTGCTCTCCTAAGTGAGTGTGTGCTCACCTGAGTGTGTGCTCACCTGAGTGTTTGTGTGCTCACCTGAGTGTGAGTGTGCTCACCTGAGTGTGTACTCACCTGAGTGTGTGTTCACCTGAGTGTGTGTGTGCTAACCTGAGTGTGAGTATACTCACCTGAGTGTGAGTGTGCTCACCTGAGTGTGAGTGTCCTCACCTGAGTGTGTGCTCACCTGAGTGTCTGCTGACCTGAGTGTGTGTGTGCTCACCTGAGTGTGTGTGTGCTCACCTGAGTGTTTGTGTGCTGACATGAGTGTGCGCTCACCTAAGTGAGTGTGTGCTCACCTGAGTGTGTGTGAGCTCACCTGAGTGTGTGCTTACATGTGAGTTTTCTCACCTGAGTGTGTGTGCTCACCTGAATGTGAGTGTACTCACCTGAGTGTCTACTCACCTGAGTGTGTGCTCACCTGAGTGCCTGCTCACGTGAGTGTTTGCTCACCTGAGTGTGAGTGTTCTCACCTGAGTGTGTGTGTGCTCACCTGAGAGTCTGCTAACCTGAGTGTATGCTCGCCTGAGTGTGTGCTCACCTGAGTGTGTGCTCACATGAGTGTGTGTGGTCACCTGAGTGTGAGTGTGCTCACCTTTGTGTGTTTGTGCTCACCTGAGTTTGAGTGTGCTCACCTGAGTGTGCGTGTGCTCACCTGAGTGTCTGCGTCACGTGAGTGTGTGTGCTCACCTGACTGTGCGTGTGCTCACCAGAGCATCTGCTCACCTGAGTGTGAGTGTGCTCACCTGAGTGTGTGCTCACCTGAGTGTGTTTGTGCTCAGCTGAGTGTGTGTGTGCTCACCTGAGTGTGTGCTCACCTGAGTGTGTGTGTGCTCACCTGAGTGTGAGTGTGCTCACCTTAGTATGTGCTCACCTGAGTGTCTGCTCACCTGAGTGTGTGTGTGCTCACCTGAGTGTGTGCTCACCTGAGTGTGAGTGTGCTCACCTGAGTGTGTGAGTGCTCACCTGAGTGTGTGCTCACCTGCGTGAGTTTGCTCACCTGAGTATGTGCTCACTTAAGTGTACGTGTGCTCACCTGAGTGTGTGTGTGCTCACCTGAGTGTGTGCACACCTGAGTGTGTGCTCACCTGTGTGAGTGTGTGCTCACCTGCGTGTGTGCTCACATGAGTGTGAGTGTGCTCACCTAAGTGTGTGTGTGCTCACCTGTGTGTCTGCTCACCTGAGTGTGAGTGTTTACTCATCTGAGTGTGGGTGCGCTCACCTGAGTGTGTGCTCACCTGAGTGTAAGTGTGCTCACCTGAGTGTGTGCTCACCTGTGTGTGTGCTCACCTGAGTGTGAGTGTGCTGACCTGAGTGTGTGCTCACCTGAGTGTGTGCTCTCCTGTGTGTGTGTGTGCTCACTTCAGTTTGTGTGCGCTCACCTGAGAGTGTGTGTGCTCACCTGAGTGTGTCTGTGCTCACATGAGTGTGTGCTCACCTGAGTGTGAGTGTGCTCACCTGAGTGTGTGTGTGCTCACCTGAGTGTCTGCTCTCCTGAGTGTGTGTGTGCTCAACTGAGTGTGTGTGTGTTCACCTGTGTGTGTGTGTGCTCACCTGAGTGTCTGCTCACCTGAGTGTGAGTGTGCTCACCTGAGTGTGAGTGTGCTCACCTGAGTGTGTGTGTGCTCACCTGAGTGTCTGCTCACCTGAGTGATTGTGTGCTCACCTGAGTGTGAGTGTGATCACCTGAGTGTGAGTATGCTCAACTGAGTGTTTGTGTGGTCACCTGAGTGTGTGCTCACCTGAGTGTGTGCTCACCTGAGTGTTTGTCTGCGCACCTGAGTGTGAGTGAGCTCACCTGAATGTGTGTTTGCTCACCTGAGTGTCTGCTCACGTGAGTGTGTGTGCTCACCTGAGTGTGGGCTCACCTGAGTGTGTGTGCTCATCTGAGTGTGTGTGTGCTCACCTGAGCGTCTGCTCACCTGAGTGTGAGTGTGCTCACCTGAGTGTATGCTCACCTGAATGTGTGTGTGTGCTCAACTGAGTGTGTGTGTGCTCACCTGAGTGTCTGCTCACCTGAGTGTGTGCTCACATGAGTGTGAGAGTGCTCACCTGGCTGTGTGCTCACCTGAGTGTGTGCTCACCTGAGTGTGTGTGTGCTCACCTGAGTGTGTGCTCACCTGAGTGTGTGTGTGCTCACCAGAGTGAGTGTGTGCTCACCTGAGTGTGTGCTCACATGAGTGTGTGTGTCCTCACCTGAGTATATGTGTGCTCACCTGAGTGTCTGCTCACCTGAGTGTGATAGTTTACTCATCTGAGTGTGGGTGCGCTCACCTGAGTGTGTGCTCACCTGAGTGTAAGTGTGCTCCCCTGAGTGTGTGCACACCTGAGTGTCTGCTCACCTGTGTGAGTGTGTGCTCACCTGAGTGTGTGGTCACATGAGTGTGAGTGTGCTCACTTCAGTGTGTGTGTGCTCACCTGAGTGTCTGCTCACCTGCGTGTGAGTGCGTACTCAACTGAGTGCGTGTGCGCTCACCGGAGCGTGTGCTCACCTGAGTGTAAGTGTGCTCACCTGAGTGTGTACTCACCTGTGTGTGTGCTCACCTGAGTGTGAGTGTGCTCACCTGAGTGTGTGCTCACCTAAGTGTGTGTGTGCTCACCTGAGTGTGTGTGTGCTCACCTGAGAGTGTGTGTGCTCACCTGAGTGCGTGTGTGCTCACCTGAGTGTTTGCTCACCTGAGTGTGTGCTCACCCGAGTGTCTGCTCACCTGAGTGTGTGCTCACCAAAGTGTGAGTGTGCTCACCTGAGTGTGTGTGTGGTCACCTGAGTCTGTGCTCACCGGAGTGTGAGTGTGCTCACCTGAGTGTGTGTTTGAGCTCAGCTGAGTGTGTGTGTGCTCACCTGAGTGTGTGCTCACCTGAGTTTGTGCGCTCACCTGAGTGTGAGTGTGATCACCTGAGTGTGAGTGTGCTCACCTGAGTATTTGTGTGGTCACCTGAGTGTGTGCTCACCTGAGTGTGTGTGTGCTCACCAGAGTGAGTGTATGATCACCTGAGTGTCTGCTCACCTGAGTAAGTGTGTGCTCACCTGAGTGTGTGCTCGCCTCAGTGTGTGCTCACCTGAGTGTGTGCTCACATGAGTGTGTGTGGTCACCTGAGTGTGAGTGTGCACACCTGAGTGTGTGTGCTCACCTGAGTGTGAGTGTGCTCACCTGAGTGTGTGTGTGCTCACCTGAGTGTGTACTCACCTGAGTGTGTGTGTGCTCACCTGAGTGTGAGTGTGCTCACCTGAGTATGTGCTCACCAGAGTGTGTGATCACCTGAGTGTGTGTGTACTCACCTGAGTGTGTGCTCACCTGAGTGTGAGTGTGCTCACCTGAGTGTGTGTGTGCTCACCTGAGTGTGTGCTCACCTGCGTGTGTGTTTGCTCACTTGAATGTGTGATCACCTAAGTGTACGTGTGCTCACTTTAGTGTGTGTGTGCTCACCAGAGTGAGTGTATGCTCACCTAAGTGTGTGCTCACCTGAGTGAGTGTGTGCTCACATGAGTGTGTGTGCTCACCTGAGTGTGTGCTCACCTGAGTGTGTGCTCACATGAGCGTGTATGGTCACCTGAGTGTGAGTGTGCTCTCCTAAGTGAGTGTGTGCTCACCTGAGTGTGTGCTCACCTGAGTGTTTGTGTGCTCACCTGAGTGTGAGTGTGCTCACCTGAGTGTGTACTCACCTGAGTGTGTGTTCACCTGAGTGTGTGTGTGCTAACCTGAGTGTGAGTATACTCACCTGAGTGTGAGTGTGCTCACCTGAGTGTGAGTGTCCTCACCTGAGTGTGTGCTCACCTGAGTGTCTGCTGACCTGAGTGTGTGTGTGCTCACCTGAGTGTGTGTGTGCTCACCTGAGTGTTTGTGTGCTGACATGAGTGTGGGCTCACCTAAGTGAGTGTGTGCTCACCTGAGTGTGTGTGAGCTCACCTGAGTGTGTGCTTACATGTGAGTTTTCTCACCTGAGTGTGTGTGCTCACCTGAATGTGAGTGTACTCACCTGAGTGTCTACTCACCTGAGTGTGTGCTCACCTGAGTGCCTGCTCACGTGAGTGTTTGCTCACCTGAGTGTGAGTGTTCTCACCTGAGTGTGTGTGTGCTCACCTGAGAGTCTGCTAACCTGAGTGTATGCTCGCCTGAGTGTGTGCTCACCTGAGTGTGTGCTCACATGAGTGTGTGTGGTCACCTGAGTGTGAGTGTGCTCACCTGAGTGTGTTTGTGCTCACCTGAGTTTGAGTGTGCTCACCTGAGTGTGCGTGTGCTCACCTGAGTGTCTGCGTCACGTGAGTGTGTGTGCTCACCTGACTGTGCGTGTGCTCACCAGAGCATCTGCTCACCTGAGTGTGAGTGTGCTCACCTGAGTGTGTGCTCACCTGAGTGTGTTTGTGCTCAGCTGAGTGTGTGTGTGCTCACCTGAGTGTGTGCTCACCTGAGTGTGTGTGTGCTCACCTGAGTGTGAGTGTGCTCACCTTAGTATGTGCTCACCTGAGTGTCTGCTCACCTGAGTGTGTGTGTGCTCACCTGAGTGTGTGCTCACCTGAGTGTGAGTGTGCTCACCTGAGTGTGTGAGTGCTCACCTGAGTGTGTGCTCACCTGCGTGAGTTTGCTCACCTGAGTATGTGCTCACTTAAGTGTACGTGTGCTCACCTGAGTGTGTGTGTGCTCACCTGAGTGTGTGCACACCTGAGTGTGTGCTCACCTGTGTGAGTGTGTGCTCACCTGCGTGTGTGCTCACATGAGTGTGAGTGTGCTCACCTAAGTGTGTGTGTGCTCACCTGTGTGTCTGCTCACCTGAGTGTGAGTGTTTACTCATCTGAGTGTGGGTGCGCTCACCTGAGTGTGTGCTCACCTGAGTGTAAGTGTGCTCACCTGAGTGTGTGCTCACCTGTGTGTGTGCTCACCTGAGTGTGAGTGTGCTGACCTGAGTGTGTGCTCACCTGAGTGTGTGCTCTCCTGTGTGTGTGTGTGCTCACTTCAGTTTGTGTGCGCTCACCTGAGAGTGTGTGTGCTCACCTGAGTGTGTCTGTGCTCACATGAGTGTGTGCTCACCTGAGTGTGAGTGTGCTCACCTGAGTGTGTGTGTGCTCACCTGAGTGTCTGCTCTCATGAGTGTGTGTGTGCTCAACTGAGTGTGTGTGTGTTCACCTGTGTGTGTGTGTGCTCACCTGAGTGTCTGCTCACCTGAGTGTGAGTGTGCTCACCTGAGTGTGTGTGTGCTCACCTGAGTGTCTGCTCACCTGTGTGTGTGCTCACCTGAGTGTGAGTGTGCTCACCTGAGTGTGTGTGTGCTCACCTGAGTGTCTGCTCACCTGAGTGATTGTGTGCTCACCTGAGTGTGAGTGTGATCACCTGAGTGTGAGTATGCTCAACTGAGTGTTTGTGTGGTCACCTGAGTGTGTGCTCACCTGAGTGTGTGCTCACCTGAGTGTTTGTCTGCGCACCTGAGTGTGAGTGAGCTCACCTGAATGTGTGTTTGCTCACCTGAGTGTCTGCTCACGTGAGTGTGTGTGCTCACCTGAGTGTGGGCTCACCTGAGTGTGTGTGCTCATCTGAGTGTGTGTGTGCTCACCTGAGCGTCTGCTCACCTGAGTGTGAGTGTGCTCACCTGAGTGTATGCTCACCTGAATGTGTGTGTGTGCTCAACTGAGTGTGTGTGTGCTCACCTGAGTGTCTGCTCACCTGAGTGTGTGCTCACATGAGTGTGAGAGTGCTCACCTGAGTGTGTGCTCACCTGAGTGTGTGCTCACCTGAGTGTGTGTGTGCTCACCTGAGTGTGTGCTCACCTGAGTGTGTGTGTGCTCACCAGAGTGAGTGTGTGCTCACCTGAGTGTGTGCTCACATGAGTGTGAGTGTCCTCACCTGAGTATATGTGTGCTCACCTGAGTGTCTGCTCACCTGAGTGTGATAGTTTACTCATCTGAGTGTGGGTGCGCTCACCTGAGTGTGTGCTCACCTGAGTGTAAGTGTGCTCCCCTGAGTGTGTGCACACCTGAGTGTCTGCTCACCTGTGTGAGTGTGTGCTCACCTGAGTGTGTGGTCACATGAGTGTGAGTGCGCTCACTTCAGTGTGTGTGTGCTCACCTGAGTGTCTGCTCACCTGCGTGTGAGTGCGTACTCATCTGAGTGCGTGTGCGCTCACCGGAGCGTGTGCTCACGTGAGTGTAAGTGTGCTCACCTGAGTGTGTACTCACCTGTGTGTGTGCTCACCTGAGTGTGAGTGTGCTCACCTGAGTGTGTGCTCACCTAAGTGTGTGTGTGCTCACCTGAGTGTGTGTGTGCTCACCTGAGAGTGTGTGTGCTCACCTGAGTGCGTGTGTGCTCACCTGAGTGTTTGCTCACCTGAGTGTGTGCTCACCCGAGTGTCTGCTCACCTGAGTGTGTGCTCACCAAAGTGTGAGTGTGCTCACCTGAGTGTGTGTGTGGTCACCTGAGTCTGTGCTCATCGGAGTGTGAGTGTGCTCACCTGAGTGTGTGTTTGAGCTCAGCTGAGTGTGTGTGTGCTCACCTGAGTGTGTGCTCACCTGAGTTTGTGCGCTCACCTGAGTGTGAGTGTGATCACCTGAGTGTGAGTGTGCTCACCTGAGTATTTGTGTGGTCACCTGAGTGTGTGCTCACCTGAGTGTGTGTGTGCTCACCAGAGTGAGTGTATGATCACCTGAGTGTCTGCTCACCTGAGTAAGTGTGTGCTCACCTGAGTGTGTGCTCGCCTCAGTGTGTGCTCACCTGAGTGTGTGCTCACATGAGTGTGTGTGGTCACCTGAGTGTGAGTGTGCACACCTGAGTGTGTGTGCTCACCTGAGTGTGAGTGTGCTCACCTGAGTGTGCGTGTGCTCACCTGAGTGTCTGCTCACGTGAGTGTGTGTGCTCACCTGAGTGTGTGCTCACCTGAGTGTGTGTGTGCTCAGCTGAGTGTGTGTGTGCTCACCTGAGTGTGTACTCACCTGAGTGTGTGTGTGCTCACCTGAGTGTGTGTGTACTCACCTGAGTGTGTGCTCACCTGAGTGTGAGTGTGCTCACCTGAGTGTGTGTGTGCTCACCTGAGTGTGTGCTCACCTGCGTGTGAGTTTGCTCACCTGAGTGTGTGATCACCTAAGTGTACGTGTGCTCACTTGAGTGTGTGTGTGCTCACCAGAGTGAGTGTATGCTCACCTGAGTGTGTGCTCACCTGAGTGAGTGTGTGCTCACATGAGTGTGTGTGCTCACCTGAGTGTGTGCTCACCTGAGTGTGTGCTCACATGAGCGTGTATGGTCACCTGAGTGTGAGTGTGCTACCCTAAGTGAGTGTGTGCTCACCTGAGTGTGTGCTCACCTGAGTGTTTGTGTGCTCACCTGAGTGTGAGTGTGCTCACCTGAGTGTGTACTCACCTGAGTGTGTGTTCACCTGAGTGTGTGTGTGCTAACCTGAGTGTGAGTGTTCTCACCTGAGTGTGAGTGTGCTCACCTGAGTGTATGCTCACCTGAGTGTCTGCTGACCTGAGTGTGTGTGTGCTCACCTGAGTGTGTGTGTGCTCACCTGAGTGTTTGTGTGCTGACATGAGTGTGGGCTCACCTAAGTGAGTGTGTGCTCACCTGAGTGTGTGTGAGCTCACCTGAGTGTGTGCTTACATGTGAGTTTTCTCACCTGAGTGTGTGTGCTCACCTGAATGTGAGTGTACTCACCTGAGTGTCTACTCACCTGAGTGTGTGCTCACCTGAGTGCCTGCTCACGTGAGTGTTTGCTCACCTGAGTGTGAGTGTTCTCACCTGAGTGTGTGTGTGCTCACCTGAGAGTCTGCTAACCTGAGTGTATGCTCGCCTGAGTGTGTGCTCACCTGAGTGTGTGCTCACATGAGTGTGTGTGGTCACATGAGTGTGAGTGTGCTCACCTGAGTGTGTCTGTGCTCACCTGAGTTTGAGTGTGCTCACCTGAGTGTGCGTGTGCTCACCTGAGTGTCTGCGTCACGTGAGTGTGTGTGCTCACCTGACTGTGCGTGTGCTCACCTGAGCATCTGCTCACCTGAGTGTGAGTGTGCTCACCTGAGTGTGTGCTCACCTGAGTGTGTGTGTGCTCAGCTGAGTGTGTGTGTGCTCACCTGAGTGTGTGCTCACCTGAGTGTGTGTGTGCTCACCTGAGTGTGAGTGTGCTCACCTTAGTATGTGCTCACCTGAGTGTCTGCTCACCTGAGTGTGTGTGTGCTCACCTGAGTGTGTGCTCACCTGAGTGTGAGTGTGCTCACCTGAGTGTGTGTGTGCTCACCTGAGTGTGTGCTCACCTGCGTGAGTTTGCTCACCTGAGTATGTGCTCACTTAAGTGTACGTGTGCTCACCTGAGTGTGTGTGTGCTCACCTGAGTGTGTGTGTGCTCACCTGAGTGTGTGCTCACCTGCGTGAGTTTGCTCACCTGAGTATGTGCTCACTTAAGTGTACGTGTGCTCACCTGAGTGTGTGTGTGCTCACCTGAGTGTGTGCACACCTGAGTGTGTGCTCACCTGTGTGAGTGTGTGCACACCTGCGTGTGTGCTCACATGAGTGTGAGTGTGCTCACCTAAGTGTGTGTGTGCTCACCTGTGTGTCTGCTCACCTGAGTGTGAGTGTTTACTCATCTGAGTGTGGGTGCGCTCACCTGAGTGTGTGCTCACCTGAGTGTAAGTGTGCTCACCTGAGTGTGTGCTCACCTGTGTGTGTGCTCACCTGAGTGTGAGTGTGCTGACCTGAGTGTGTGCTCACCTGAGTGTGTGCTCTCCTGTGTGTGTGTGTGCTCACTTCAGTTTGTGTGCGCTCACCTGAGAGTGTGTGTGCTCACCTGAGTGTGTCTGTGCTCACATGAGTGTGTGCTCACCTGAGTGTGAGTGTGCTCACCTGAGTGTGTGTGTGCTCACCTGAGTGTCTGCTCTCCTGAGTGTGTGTGTGCTCACCTGAGTGTGTGTGTGCTCACCTGTGTGTGTGTGTGCTCACCTGAGTGTCTGCTCACCTGAGTGTGAGTGTGCTCACCTGAGTGTGTGTGTGCTCACCTGAGTGTCTGCTCACCTGTGTGTGTGCTCACCTGAGTGTGAGTGTGCTCACCTGAGTGTGTGTGTGCTCACCTGAGTGTGTGCTCACCTGCGTGTGAGTTTGCTCACCTGAGTGTGTGATCACCTAAGTGTACGTGTGCTCACTTGAGTGTGTGTGTGCTCACCAGAGTGAGTGTATGCTCACCTGAGTGTGTGCTCACCTGAGTGAGTGTGTGCTCACATGAGTGTGTGTGCTCACCTGAGTGTGTGCTCACCTGAGTGTGTGCTCACATGAGCGTGTATGGTCACCTGAGTGTGAGTGTGCTACCCTAAGTGAGTGTGTGCTCACCTGAGTGTGTGCTCACCTGAGTGTTTGTGTGCTCACCTGAGTGTGAGTGTGCTCACCTGAGTGTGTACTCACCTGAGTGTGTGTTCACCTGAGTGTGTGTGTGCTAACCTGAGTGTGAGTGTTCTCACCTGAGTGTGAGTGTGCTCACCTGAGTGTATGCTCACCTGAGTGTCTGCTGACCTGAGTGTGTGTGTGCTCACCTGAGTGTGTGTGTGCTCACCTGAGTGTTTGTGTGCTGACATGAGTGTGGGCTCACCTAAGTGAGTGTGTGCTCACCTGAGTGTGTGTGAGCTCACCTGAGTGTGTGCTTACATGTGAGTTTTCTCACCTGAGTGTGTGTGCTCACCTGAATGTGAGTGTACTCACCTGAGTGTCTACTCACCTGAGTGTGTGCTCACCTGAGTGCCTGCTCACGTGAGTGTTTGCTCACCTGAGTGTGAGTGTTCTCACCTGAGTGTGTGTGTGCTCACCTGAGAGTCTGCTAACCTGAGTGTATGCTCGCCTGAGTGTGTGCTCACCTGAGTGTGTGCTCACATGAGTGTGTGTGGTCACATGAGTGTGAGTGTGCTCACCTGAGTGTGTCTGTGCTCACCTGAGTTTGAGTGTGCTCACCTGAGTGTGCGTGTGCTCACCTGAGTGTCTGCGTCACGTGAGTGTGTGTGCTCACCTGACTGTGCGTGTGCTCACCTGAGCATCTGCTCACCTGAGTGTGAGTGTGCTCACCTGAGTGTGTGCTCACCTGAGTGTGTGTGTGCTCAGCTGAGTGTGTGTGTGCTCACCTGAGTGTGTGCTCACCTGAGTGTGTGTGTGCTCACCTGAGTGTGAGTGTGCTCACCTTAGTATGTGCTCACCTGAGTGTCTGCTCACCTGAGTGTGTGTGTGCTCACCTGAGTGTGTGCTCACCTGAGTGTGAGTGTGCTCACCTGAGTGTGTGTGTGCTCACCTGAGTGTGTGCTCACCTGCGTGAGTTTGCTCACCTGAGTATGTGCTCACTTAAGTGTACGTGTGCTCACCTGAGTGTGTGTGTGCTCACCTGAGTGTGTGTGTGCTCACCTGAGTGTGTGCTCACCTGCGTGAGTTTGCTCACCTGAGTATGTGCTCACTTAAGTGTACGTGTGCTCACCTGAGTGTGTGTGTGCTCACCTGAGTGTGTGCACACCTGAGTGTGTGCTCACCTGTGTGAGTGTGTGCACACCTGCGTGTGTGCTCACATGAGTGTGAGTGTGCTCACCTAAGTGTGTGTGTGCTCACCTGTGTGTCTGCTCACCTGAGTGTGAGTGTTTACTCATCTGAGTGTGGGTGCGCTCACCTGAGTGTGTGCTCACCTGAGTGTAAGTGTGCTCACCTGAGTGTGTGCTCACCTGTGTGTGTGCTCACCTGAGTGTGAGTGTGCTGACCTGAGTGTGTGCTCACCTGAGTGTGTGCTCTCCTGTGTGTGTGTGTGCTCACTTCAGTTTGTGTGCGCTCACCTGAGAGTGTGTGTGCTCACCTGAGTGTGTCTGTGCTCACATGAGTGTGTGCTCACCTGAGTGTGAGTGTGCTCACCTGAGTGTGTGTGTGCTCACCTGAGTGTCTGCTCTCCTGAGTGTGTGTGTGCTCACCTGAGTGTGTGTGTGCTCACCTGTGTGTGTGTGTGCTCACCTGAGTGTCTGCTCACCTGAGTGTGAGTGTGCTCACCTGAGTGTGTGTGTGCTCACCTGAGTGTCTGCTCACCTGTGTGTGTGCTCACCTGAGTGTGAGTGTGCTCACCTGAGTGTGTGTGTGCTCACCTGAGTGTCTGCTCACCTGAGTGATTGTGTGCTCACCTGAGTGTGAGTGTGATCACCTGAGTGTGAGTATGCTCAACTGAGTGTTTGTGTGGTCACCTGAGTGTGTGCTCACCTGAGTGTGTGCTCACCTGAGTGTTTGTCTGCGCACCTGAGTGTGAGTGAGCTCACCTGAATGTGTGTTTGCTCACCTGAGTGTCTGCTCACGTGAGTGTGTGTGCTCACCTGAGTGTGGGCTCACCTGTGTGTGTGTGCTCATCTGAGTGTGTGTGTGCTCACCTGAGCGTCTGCTCACCTGAGTGTGAGTGTGCTCACCTGAGTGTATGCTCACCTGAATGTGTGTGTGTGCTCAACTGAGTGTGTGTGTGCTCACCTGAGTGTCTGCTTTCCTGAGTGTGTGCTCACATGAGTGTGAGAGTGCTCACCTGAGTGTGTGCTCACCTGAGTGTGTGCTCACCTGAGTGTGTGTGTGCTCACCTGAGTGTGTGCTCACCTGAGTATATGTGTGCTCACCTGACTGTCTGCTCACCTGAGTGTGATAGTTTACTCATCTGAGTGCGTGTGCGCTCACCGGAGCGTGTGCTCACCTGAGTGTAAGTGTGCTCACCTGAGTGTGTACTCACCTGTGTGTGTGCTCACCTGAGTGTGAGTGTGCTCACCTGAGTGTGTGCTCACCTAAGTGTGTGTGTGCTCACCTGAGTGTGTGTGTGCTCACCTGAGAGTGTGTGTGCTCACCTGAGTGCGTGTGTGCTCACCTGAGTGTTTGCTCACCTGAGTGTGTGCTCACCCGAGTGTCTGCTCACCTGAGTCTGTGCTCACCGGAGTGTGAGTGTGCTCACCTGAGTGTGTGTTTGAGCTCAGCTGAGTGTGTGTGTGCTCACCTGAGTGTGTGCTCACCTGAGTTTGTGCGCTCACCTGAGTGTGAGTGTGATCACCTGAGTGTGAGTGTGCTCACCTGAGTGTGTGCTCACCTAAGTGTGTGTGTGCTCACCTGAGTGTGTGTGTGCTCACCTGAGAGTGTGTGTGCTCACCTGAGTGCGTGTGTGCTCACCTGAGTGTTTGCTCACCTGAGTGTGAGCTCACCTGCGTGTGTGTGTGCTCACCTGAGTGTGTGCTCACCTGAGTGTGTGCCCACCCGAGTGTCTGCTCACCTGAGTGTGTGTGCTCACCTAAGTGTGAATGTGCTCACCTGAGTGTGTGTGTGGTCACCTGAGTCTGTGCTCACCGGAGTGTGAGTGTGCTCACCTGAGTGTCTGTGTGTGCTCAGCTGAGTGTGTGTGTGCCTACCTGAGTGTGTGTGTGCTCACCTGAGTGTGTGCTCACCCGAGTGTCTGCTCACCTGAGTGTGTGCTCACCCGAGTGTCTGCTCACCTGAGTGTGTGCTCACCTGAGTGTGAGTGTGCTCACCTGAGTGTGTGTGTGCTCACCTGAGTGTGTGCTCACCTGCGTGTGAGTTTGCTCACCTGAGTGTGTGATCACCTAAGTGTACGTGTGCTCACTTGAGTGTGTGTGTGCTCACCAGAGTGAGTGTATGCTCACCTGAGTGTGTGCTCACCTGAGTGAGTGTGTGCTCACATGAGTGTGTGTGCTCACCTGAGTGTGTGCTCACCTGAGTGTGTGCTCACCTGAGTGTGTGCTCACCTGAGTGTTTGTGTGCTCACCTGAGTGTGAGTGTGCTCACCTGAGTGTGTACTCACCTGAGTGTGTGTTCACCTGAGTGTGTGTGTGCTAACCTGAGTGTGAGTGTACTCACCTGAGTGTGAGTGTGCTCACCTGAGTGTATGCTCACCTGAGTGTCTGCTGACCTGAGTGTGTGTGTGCTCACCTGAGTGTGTGTGTGCTCACCTGAGTGTTTGTGTGCTGACATGAGTGTGGGCTCACCTAAGTGAGTGTGTGCTCACCTGAGTGTGTGTGAGCTCACCTGAGTGTGTGCTTACATGTGAGTTTTCTCACCTGAGTGTGTGTGCTCACCTGAATGTGAGTGTACTCACCTGAGTGTCTACTCACCTGAGTGTGTGCTCACCTGAGTGCCTGCTCACGTGAGTGTTTGCTCACCTGAGTGTGAGTGTTCTCACCTGAGTGTGTGTGTGCTCACCTGAGAGTCTGCTAACCTGAGTGTATGCTCGCCTGAGTGTGTGCTCACCTGAGTGTGTGCTCACATGAGTGTGTGTGGTCACCTGAGTGTGAGTGTGCTCACCTGAGTGTGTGTGCTCACCTGAGTTTGAGTGTGCTCACCTGAGTGTGCGTGTGCTCACCTGAGTGTCTGCGTCACGTGAGTGTGTGTGCTCACCTGAGTGTGCGTGTGCTCACCTGAGCATCTGCTCACCTGAGTGTGAGTGTGCTCACCTGAGTGTGTGCTCACCTGAGTGTGTGTGTGCTCAGCTGAGTGTGTGTGTGCTCACCTGAGTGTGTGCTCACCTGAGTGTGTGTGTGCTCACCTGAGTGTGAGTGTGCTCACCTTAGTATGTGCTCACCTGAGTGTCTGCTCACCTGAGTGTGTGTGTGCTCACCTGAGTGTGTGCTCACCTGAGTGTGAGTGTGCTCACCTGAGTGTGTGTGTGCTCACCTGAGTGTGTGCTCACCTGCGTGAGTTTGCTCACCTGAGTATGTGCTCACTTAAGTGTACGTGTGCTCACCTGAGTGTGTGTGTGCTCACCTGGGTGTGTGTGTGCTCACCTGAGTGTGTGCTCACCTGCGTGAGTTTGCTCACCTGAGTATGTGCTCACTTAAGTGTACGTGTGCTCACCTGAGTGTGTGTGTGCTCACCTGAGTGTGTGCACACCTGAGTGTGTGCTCACCTGTGTGAGTGTGTGCTCACCTGCGTGTGTGCTCACATGAGTGTGAGTGTGCTCACCTAAGTGTGTGTGTGCTCACCTGTGTGTCTGCTCACCTGAGTGTGAGTGTTTACTCATCTGAGTGTGGGTGCGCTCACCTGAGTGTGTGCTCACCTGAGTGTAAGTGTGCTCACCTGAGTGTGTGCTCACCTGTGTGTGTGCTCACCTGAGTGTGAGTGTGCTGACCTGAGTGTGTGCTCACCTGAGTGTGTGCTCTCCTGTGTGTGTGTGTGCTCACTTCAGTTTGTGTGCGCTCACCTGAGAGTGTGTGTGCTCACCTGAGTGTGTCTGTGCTCACATGAGTGTGTGCTCACCTGAGTGTGAGTGTGCTCACCTGAGTGTGTGTGTGCTCACCTGAGTGTCTGCTCTCCTGAGTGTGTGTGTGCTCACCTGAGTGTGTGTGTGCTCACCTGTGTGTGTGTGTGCTCACCTGAGTGTCTGCTCACCTGAGTGTGAGTGTGCTCACCTGAGTGTGTGTGTGCTCACCTGAGTGTCTGCTCACCTGTGTGTGTGCTCACCTGAGTGTGAGTGTGCTCACCTGAGTGTGTGTGTGCTCGCCTGAGTGTCTGCTCACCTGAGTGATTGTGTGCTCACCTGAGTGTGAGTGTGATCACCTGAGTGTGAGTATGCTCAACTGAGTGTTTGTGTGGTCACCTGAGTGTGTGCTCACCTGAGTGTGTGCTCACCTGAGTGTTTGTCTGCGCACCTGAGTGTGAGTGAGCTCACCTGAATGTGTGTTTGCTCACCTGAGTGTCTGCTCACGTGAGTGTGTGTGCTCACCTGAGTGTGGGCTCACCTGTGTGTGTGTGCTCATCTGAGTGTGTGTGTGCTCACCTGAGCGTCTGCTCACCTGAGTGTGAGTGTGCTCACCTGAGTGTATGCTCACCTGAATGTGTGTGTGTGCTCAACTGAGTGTGTGTGTGCTCACCTGAGTGTCTGCTCCCATGAGTGTGTGCTCACATGAGTGTGAGAGTACTCACCTGAGTGTGTGCTCACCTGAGTGTGTGCTCACCTGAGTGTGTGTGTGCTCACCTGAGTGTGTGCTCACCTGAGTGTGTGTGTGCTCACCAGCGTGAGTGTGTGCTCACCTGAGTGTGTGCTCACATGGGTGTGAGTGTCCTCACCTGAGTATATGTGTGCTCACCAGAGTGTCTGCTCACCTGAGTGTGATAGTTTACTCATCTGAGTGCGTGTGCGCTCACCGGAGCGTGTGCTCACCTGAGTGTAAGTGTGCTCACCTGAGTGTGTACTCACCTGTGTGTGTGCTCACCTGAGTGTGAGTGTGCTCACCTGAGTGTGTGCTCACCTAAGTGTGTGTGTGCTCACCTGAGTGTGTGTGTGCTCACCTGAGAGTGTGTGTGCTCACCTGAGTGCGTGTGTGCTCACCTGAGTGTTTGCTCACCTGAGTGTGTGCTCACCCGAGTGTCTGCTCACCTGAGTGTGTGCTCACCAAAATGTGAGTGTGCTCACCTGAGTGTGTGTGTGGTCACCTGAGTCTGTGCTCACCGGAGTGTGAGTGTGCTCACCTGAGTGTGTGTTTGAGCTCAGCTGAGTGTGTGTGTGCTCACCTGAGTGTGTGCTCACCTGAGTTTGTGCGCTCACCTGAGTGTGAGTGTGATCACCTGAGTGTGAGTGTGCTCACCTGAGTATTTGTGTGGTCACCTGAGTGTGTGCTCACCTGAGTGTGTGTGTGCTCACCAGAGTGAGTGTATGATCACCTGAGTGTCTGCTCACCTGAGTAAGTGTGTGCTCACCTGAGTGTGTGCTCGCCTCAGTGTGTGCTCACCTGAGTGTGTGCTCACATGAGTGTGTGTGGTCACCTGAGTGTGAGTGTGCTCACCTGAGTGTGCGTGTGCTCACCTGAGTGTCTGCTCACGTGAGTGTGTGTGCTCACCTGAGTGTGTGCTCACCTGAGTGTGTGTGCTCATCTGAGTGTGTGTGTGATCACCTGAGCATCTGCTCACCTGAGTGTGAGTGTGCTCACCTGAGTGTGTGCTCACCTGAGTGTGTGTGTGCTCAGCTGAGTGTGTGTGTGCTCACCTGAGTGTGTACTCACCTGAGTGTGTGTGTGCTCACCTGAGTGTGAGTGTGCTCACCTGAGTATGTGCTCACCAGAGTGTGTGATCACCTGAGTGTGTGTGTACTCACCTGAGTGTGTGCTCACCTGAGTGTGAGTGTGCTCACCTGAGTGTGTGTGTGCTCACCTGAGTGTGTGCTCACCTGCGTGTGAGTTTGCTCACCTGAGTGTGTGATCACCTAAGTGTACGTGTGCTCACTTGAGTGTGTGTGTGCTCACCGGAGTGAGTGTATGCTCACCTGAGTGTGTGCTCACCTGAGTGAGTGTGTGCTCACATGAGTGTGTGTGCTCACCTGAGTGTGTGCTCACCTGAGTGTGTGCTCACATGAGCGTGTATGGTCACCTGAGTGTGAGTGTGCTCTCCTAAGTGAGTGTGTGCTCACCTGAGTGTGTGCTCACCTGAGTGTTTGTGTGCTCACCTGAGTGTGAGTGTGCTCACCTGAGTGTGTACTCACCTGAGTGTGTGTTCACCTGAGTGTGTGTGTGCTAACCTGAGTGTGAGTGTACTCACCTGAGTGTGAGTGTGCTCACCTGAGTGTATGCTCACCTGAGTGTCTGCTGACCTGAGTGTGTGTGTGCTCACCTGAGTGTGTGTGTGCTCACCTGAGTGTGTGCTCACATGAGTGTGTGTGGTCACCTGAGTGTGAGTGTGCTCACCTGAGTGTGTCTGTGCTCACCTGAGTTTGAGTGTGCTCACCTGAGTGTGCGTGTGCTCACCTGAGTGTCTGCGTCACGTGAGTGTGTGTGCTCACCTGACTGTGCGTGTGCTCACCTGAGCATCTGCTCACCTGAGTGTGAGTGTGCTCACCTGAGTGTGTGCTCACCTGAGTGTGTGTGTGCTCAGCTGAGTGTGTGTGTGCTCACCTGAGTGTGTGCTCACCTGAGTGTGTGTGTGCTCACCTGAGTGTGAGTGTGCTCACCTTAGTATGTGCTCACCTGAGTGTCTGCTCACCTGAGTGTGTGTGTGCTCACCTGAGTGTGTGCTCACCTGAGTGTGAGTGTGCTCACCTGAGTGTGTGTGTGCTCACCTGAGTGTGTGCTCACCTGCGTGAGTTTGCTCACCTGAGTATGTGCTCACTTAAGTGTACGTGTGCTCACCTGAGTGTGTGTGTGCTCACCTGAGTGTGTGTGTGCTCACCTGAGTGTGTGCTCACCTGCGTGAGTTTGCTCACCTGAGTATGTGCTCACTTAAGTGTACGTGTGCTCACCTGAGTGTGTGTGTGCTCACCTGAGAGTCTGCTAACCTGAGTGTATGCTCGCCTGAGTGTGTGCTCACCTGAGTGTGTGCTCACATGAGTGTGTGTGGTCACCTGAGTGTGAGTGTGCTCACCTGAGTGTGTGTGTGCTCACCTGAGTTTGAGTGTGCTCACCTGAGTGTGCGTGTGCTCACCTGAGTGTCTGCGTCACGTGAGTGTGTGTGCTCACCTGACTGTGCGTGTGCTCACCTGAGCATCTGCTCACCTGAGTGTGAGTGTGCTCACCTGAGTGTGTGCTCACCTGAGTGTGTGTGTGCTCAGCTGAGTGTGTGTGTGCTCACCTGAGTGTGTGCTCACCTGAGTGTGTGTGTGCTCACCTGAGTGTGAGTGTGCTCACCTTAGTATGTGCTCACCTGAGTGTCTGCTCACCTGAGTGTGTGTGTGCTCACCTGAGTGTGTGCTCACCTGAGTGTGAGTGTGCTCACCTGAGTGTGTGTGTGCTCACCTGAGTGTGTGCTCACCTGCGTGAGTTTGCTCACCTGAGTATGTGCTCACTTAAGTGTACGTGTGCTCACCTGAGTGTGTGTGTGCTCACCTGAGTGTGTGTGTGCTCACCTGAGTGTGTGCTCACCTGCGTGAGTTTGCTCACCTGAGTATGTGCTCACTTAAGTGTACGTGTGCTCACCTGAGTGTGTGTGTGCTCACCTGAGAGTCTGCTAACCTGAGTGTATGCTCGCCTGAGTGTGTGCTCACCTGAGTGTGTGCTCACATGAGTGTGTGTGGTCACCTGAGTGTGAGTGTGCTCACCTGAGTGTGTGTGTGCTCACCTGAGTTTGAGTGTGCTCACCTGAGTGTGCGTGTGCTCACCTGAGTGTCTGCGTCACGTGAGTGTGTGTGCTCACCTGACTGTGCGTGTGCTCACCTGAGCATCTGCTCACCTGAGTGTGAGTGTGCTCACCTGAGTGTGTGCTCACCTGAGTGTGTGTGTGCTCAGCTGAGTGTGTGTGTGCTCACCTGAGTGTGTGCTCACCTGAGTGTGTGTGTGCTCACCTGAGTGTGAGTGTGCTCACCTTAGTATGTGCTCACCTGAGTGTCTGCTCACCTGAGTGTGTGTGTGCTCACCTGAGTGTGTGCTCACCTGAGTGTGAGTGTGCTCACCTGAGTGTGTGTGTGCTCACCTGAGTGTGTGCTCACCTGCGTGAGTTTGCTCACCTGAGTATGTGCTCACTTAAGTGTACGTGTGCTCACCTGAGTGTGTGTGTGCTCACCTGAGTGTGTGTGTGCTCACCTGAGTGTGTGCTCACCTGCGTGAGTTTGCTCACCTGAGTATGTGCTCACTTAAGTGTACGTGTGCTCACCTGAGTGTGTGTGTGCTCACCTGAGTGTGTGCACACCTGAGTGTGTGCTCACCTGTGTGAGTGTGTGCTCACCTGCGTGTGTGCTCACATGAGTGTGAGTGTGCTCACCTAAGTGTGTGTGTGCTCACCTGTGTGTCTGCTCACCTGAGTGTGAGTGTTTACTCATCTGAGTGTGGGTGCGCTCACCTGAGTGTGTGCTCACCTGAGTGTAAGTGTGCTCACCTGAGTGTGTGCTCACCTGTGTGTGTGCTCACCTGAGTGTGAGTGTGCTGACCTGAGTGTGTGCTCACCTGAGTGTGTGCTCTCCTGTGTGTGTGTGTGCTCACTTCAGTTTGTGTGCGCTCACCTGAGAGTGTGTGTGCTCACCTGAGTGTGTCTGTGCTCACATGAGTGTGTGCTCACCTGAGTGTGAGTGTGCTCACCTGAGTGTGTGTGTGCTCACCTGAGTGTCTGCTCTCCTGAGTGTGTGTGTGCTCACCTGAGTGTGTGTGTGCTCACCTGTGTGTGTGTGTGCTCACCTGAGTGTCTGCTCACCTGAGTGTGAGTGTGCTCACCTGAGTGTGTGTGAGCTCACCTGAGTGTCTGCTCACCTGTGTGTGTGCTCACCTGAGTGTGAGTGTGCTCACCTGAGTGTGTGTGTGCTCACCTGAGTGTCTGCTCACCTGAGTGATTGTGTGCTCACCTGAGTGTGAGTGTGATCACCTGAGTGTGAGTATGCTCAACTGAGTGTTTGTGTGGTCACCTGAGTGTGTGCTCACCTGAGTGTGTGCTCACCTGAGTGTTTGTCTGCGCACCTGAGTGTGAGTGTGCTCACCTGAATGTGTGTTTGCTCACCTGAGTGTCTGCTCACGTGAGTGTGTGTGCTCACCTGAGTGTGGGCTCACCTGAGTGTGTGTGCTCATCTGAGTGTGTGTGTGCTCACCTGAGCGTCTGCTCACCTGAGTGTGAGTGTGCTCACCTGAGTGTATGCTCACCGGAGTGTGTGTGTGTGCTCAACTGAGTGTGTGTGTGCTCACCTGAGTGTCTGCTCACCTGAGTGTGTGCTCACATGAGTGTGAGAGTGCTCACCTGAGTGTGTGTGTGCTCACCTGAGTGTGTGCTCACCTGAGTGTGTGTGTGCTCACCTGAGTGTGTGCTCACCTGAGTGTGTGTGTGCTCACCAGAGTGAGTGTGTGCTCACCTGAGTGTGTGCTCACATGAGTGTGAGTGTCCTCACCTGAGTATATGTGTGCTCACCTGAGTGTCTGCTCACCTGATTGTGATAGTTTACTCATCTGAGTGTGGGTGCGCTCACCTGAGTGTGTGCTCATCTGAGTGTAAGTGTGCTCACCTGAGTGTGTGCACACCTGAGTGTCTGCTCACCTGTGTGAGTGTGTGCTCACCTGAGTGTGTGGTCACATGAGTGTGAGTGTGCTCACTTCAGTGTGTGTGTGCTCACCTGAGTGTCTGCTCACCTGCGTGTGAGTGCGTACTCATCTGAGTGCGTGTGCGCTCACCGGAGCGTGTGCTCACCTGAGTGTAAGTGTGCTCACCTGAGTGTGTACTCACCTGTGTGTGTGCTCACCTGAGTGTGAGTGTGCTCACCTGAGTGTGTGCTCACCTAAGTGTGTGTGTGCTCACCTGAGTGTGTGTGTGCTCACCTGAGAGTGTGTGTGCTCACCTGAGTGCGTGTGTGCTCACCTGAGTGTTTGCTCACCTGAGTGTGTGCTCACCTGCGTGTGTGTGTGCTCACCTGAGTGTGTGCTCACCTGAGTGTGTGCTCACCCGAGTGTCTGCTCACCTGAGTGTGTGCTCACCTAAGTGTGAGTGTGCTCACCTGAGTGTGTGTGTGGTCACCTGAGTCTGTGCTCACCTGAGTGTGAGTGTGCTCACCTGAGTGTCTGTGTGTGCTCAGCTGAGTGTGTGTGTGCCTACCTGAGTGTGTGCTCACCTGAGTGTGTGCTCACCCGAGTGTCTGCTCACCTGAGTGTGTGCTCACCCGAGTGTCTGCTCACCTGAGTGTGTGCTCACCAAAGTGTGAGTGTGCTCACCTGAGTGTGTGTGTGGTCATCTTTGTCTGTGCTCACCGGAGTGTGAGCGTGCTCACCTGAGTGTCTGTGTGTGCTCACCTGAATGTGTGCTCACCTGAGTGTGTGTGTCCTCACCAGAGTGAGTGTGTGCTCACCTGAGAGTGTGCTCACCTGAGTGTGTGTGTGAGCTCACCTGAGTGTGTCTGTGCTCACCTGACTGTGTGCTCACCTGAGTGTGAGTGTGCTCACCTGAGTGTGTGTGTGCTCACCTGAGTGTCTGCTATCCTGAGTGTGTGCACACCTGAGTGTGTGTGTGCTCACCTGAGTGTGAGTGTGCTCACCTGAGTGTGTGTGTGCTCACCTGAGTGTCTGATCACCTGAGTGTGTGCTCACCTGAGTGTCTGCTCACCTGAGTGTGTGTGTGCTCACCTGAGTGTGAGTGTGCTCACCTGAGTGTGTGTGTGAGCTCACCTGAGTGTGTGTGTGCTCACCTGAGTGTGTGCACACCTGAGTGTGTACTCACCTGAGTCTGTGCACTCACCTGAGTGTGAGTGTAATCACCTGAGTGTTAGTGTGCTCACCTGAGTGTTTGTGTGGTCACCTGAGTGTGTGCTCACCTGAGTGAGTGTGCGCTCACCTGAGTGTGTGTGCTCACCTGAGTGTGTGCTCACCTGAGTGTGTGCTCCCATGAGTGTGTGTGGTCACCTGAGTGTGAGTGTGCTCACCTGAGTGTTTGTGTGCTCACCTGAGTGTGAGTGTGCTCACCTGAGTGTGTGTGTGCTCACCTGAGTGTCTGCTCACGTGAGTGTGTGTGCTCACCTCAGTGTGTGCTCACCTGAGTGTGTGTGCTCATCTGAGTGTGTGTGTGCTCATCTGAGCGTCTATTCACCTGAGTGTGAGTGTGCTCACCTGAGTGTATGCTCACCTAAGTGTGTGTGTGTGCTCAACTGAGTGTGTGTGTGGTCACCTGAGTGTGTGCTCACCTGAGAGTGTGTGTGTGCTCACCTGAGTGTGTGTGTGCTCACCAGAGTGTGTGTGTGCTCACCTGAGAGTGTGTGAGCTCACCTGAGTGTGAGCTCACATGAGTGTGTGCTCACCTGAGTGTGAGAGTGCTCACCTGAGTGTGTGCTCACCTGAGTGTGTTCTCAACTGAGTGTGTGTGTGCTCACCTGAGTGTGTGCTCACCTGAGTGTGTGTGTGCTCAACTGAGTGTGTGTTCACCGGAGTGTGTGTGTGCTCACCTGAGTGTGTGTGTGCTCACCTGAGTATGTGTGTTCTCAGCTGAGGGTGAGTGTGCTCAGCTGAGTGTGTGCTCACCTGAGTGTGTGTTTGCTCACCTGAGTGTGTATGTGCTCACCTGAGTGTGTGCACACCTGAGTGTGTGCTCACCTGAGTGTGTGTGTGCTCACCTGAGTGTGTGTGTGCTCACCTCAGTGTTTGTGTGCTCACCTCTGTGTGTACTCACCTGAGTTTGTGTGTGTGCTCACCAGAGTGAGTGGGTGCTCACCTGAGTGTGTGCTCACTTGAGTGTGTGTGTGCTCACCTGAGTGTGTGCTTACCTGAGTGTGTGCTCACCTGAGTGTGTGTTCTCACCTGAGTGTGTGTGTGCTCACCTGAGTGTGAGTGTGCTCACCTGAGTGTGTGCTCACCTGAGTGTGTGCTCCCCTGAGTGTGAGTGTGCTCACCTTAATGTGTGTGTGCTCAGCTGAGTGTGTGTTAGTGCTCAGCTGAATGTGTGTGTGCTCAACTGAGTGTCTGCTCACCTGAGTGTGTGTGTGCACACCTGAGTGTGTGTGTGCACACCTGTGTGTCTGCTCACCTGAGTGTGAGTGTGTGCTCATCTGAGTGTTTGTGCGCTCACCTGAGCGTGTGCTCACATGAGTGTGAGTGTGCTCACCTGAGTGTGTGCTCACCTGAGTGTCTGTGTGCTCACCTGAGTGTGTGTGTGCTCACCTGAATGTGTGTGTGCTCACCTGAGTGTGTGCTCACCTGAGTGTGAGTGCGCTCACCTGAGTGTGTCCTCACCTGAGTGTGAGTGTGCTCACCTGAGTGTGTGCTCACCTGAGTGTGTGTGTGTGCTCACCTGAGTGTATGTGTGCTCACCTGAGTGTGTGCTCACCAGAGTGTGTGTGTGCTCACCTGAGTGTGAGTGTGCTCACCTGAGTGTGTGTTTCAGCTCAGCTGAGTGTGTGTGTGCTCACCTGAGTGTGTGCTCACCTGAGTTTGTGCGCTCAACTGAGTGTGAGTGTGATCACCTGAGTGTGAGTGTGCTCACCTGAGTGTGTGTGTGCTCACCTGAGTGTCTGATCACCTGAGTGTGTGCTCACCTGAGTGTCTGCTCACCTGAGTGTGTGTGTGCTCACCTGAGTGTGAGTGTGCTCACCTGAGTGTGTGTGTGAGCTCACCTGAGTGTGTGTGTGCTCACCTGAGTGTGTGCACACCTGAGTGTGTACTCACCTGAGTCTGTGCACTCACCTGAGTGTGAGTGTGATCACCTGAGTGTTAGTGTGCTCACCTGAGTGTTTGTGTGGTCACCTGAGTGTGTGCTCACCTGAGTGAGTGTGCGCTCACCTGAGTGTGTGTGCTCACCTGAGTGTGTGCTCACCTGAGTGTGTGCTCCCATGAGTGTGTGTGGTCACCTGAGTGTGAGTGTGCTCACCTGAGTGTTTGTGTGCTCACCTGAGTGTGAGTGTGCTCACCTGAGTGTGTGTGTGCTCACCTGAGTGTCTGCTCACGTGAGTGTGTGTGCTCACCTCAGTGTGTGCTCACCTGAGTGTGTGTGCTCATCTGAGTGTGTGTGTGCTCATCTGAGCGTCTATTCACCTGAGTGTGAGTGTGCTCACCTGAGTGTATGCTCACCTAAGTGTGTGTGTGTGCTCAACTGAGTGTGTGTGTGGTCACCTGAGTGTGTGCTCACCTGAGAGTGTGTGTGTGCTCACCTGAGTGTGTGTGTGCTCACCAGAGTGTGTGTGTGCTCACCTGAGAGTGTGTGAGCTCACCTGAGTGTGAGCTCACATGAGTGTGTGCTCACCTGAGTGTGAGAGTGCTCACCTGAGTGTGTGCTCACCTGAGTGTGTTCTCACCTGAGTGTGTGTGTGCTCACCTGAGTGTGTGCTCACCTGAGTATGTGTGTGCTCAACTGAGTGTGTGTTCACCGGAGTGTGTGTGTGCTCACCTGAGTGTGTGTGTGCTCACCTGAGTATGTGTGTTCTCAGCTGAGGGTGAGTGTGCTCAGCTGAGTGTGTGCTCACCTGAGTGTGTGTTTGCTCACCTGAGTGTGTATGTGCTCACCTGAGTGTGTGCACACCTGAGTGTGTGCTCACCTGAGTGTGTGTGTGCTCACCTGAGTGTGTGTGTGCTCACCTCAGTGTTTGTGTGCTCACCTGTGTGTGTACTCACCTGAGTTTGTGTGTGTGCTCACCAGAGTGAGTGGGTGCTCACCTGAGTGTGTGCTCACTTGAGTGTGTGTGTGCTCACCTGAGTGTGTGCTTACCTGAGTGTGTGCTCACCTGAGTGTGTGTTCTCACCTGAGTGTGTGTGTGCTCACCTGAGTGTGAGTGTGCTCACCTGAGTGTGTGCTCACCTGAGTGTGTGCTCCCCTGAGTGTGAGTGTGCTCACCTTAATGTGTGTGTGCTCAGCTGAGTGTGTGTTAGTGCTCAGCTGAATGTGTGTGTGCTAAACTGAGTGTCTGCTCACCTGAGTGTGTGTGTGCACACCTGAGTGTGTGTGTGCTCACCTGTGTGTCTGCTCACCTGAGTGTGAGTGTGTGCTCATCTGAGTGTTTGTGCGCTCACCTGAGCGTGTGCTCACATGAGTGTGAGTGTGCTCACCTGAGTGTGTGCTCACCTGAGTGTCTGTGTGCTCACCTGAGTGTGTGTGTGCTCACCTGAGTGTGTGTGTGCTCACCTGAGTGTGTGCTCACCTGAGTGTGAGTGCGCTCACCTGAGTGTGTCCTCACCTGAGTGTGAGTGTGCTCACCTGAGTGTGTGCTCACCTGAGTGTGTGTGTGTGCTCACCTGAGTGTGAGTGTGCTCACCTGAGTGTGTGTTTCAGCTCAGCTGAGTGTGTGTGTGCTCACCTGAGTGTGTGCTCACCTGAGTTTGTGCGCTCACCTGAGTGTGAGTGTGATCACCTGAGTGTGAGTGTGCTCACCTGAGTGTTTGTGTGCTCACCTGAGTGTGTGCTCACCTGAGTGTGTGTGTGCTCACCTGTGTGTGTGTGTGCTCACCTGAGTGTCTGCTCACCTGAGTGTGAGTGTGCTCACCTGAGTGTGTGTGTGCTCACCTGAGTGTCTGCTCACCTGTGTGTGTGCTCACCTGAGTGTGAGTGTGCTCACCTGAGTGTGAGTGTGCTCACCTGAGTGTGTGTGCTCACCTGAGTGTGAGTGTGCTCACCTGAGTGTGCGTGTGCTCACCTGAGTGTCTGCTCACGTGAGTGTGTGTGCTCACCTGAGTGTGTGCTCACCTGAGTGTGTGTGCTCATCTGAGTGTGTGTGTGCTCACCTGAGCATCTGCTCACCTGAGTGTGAGTGTGCTCACCTGAGTGTGTGCTCACCTGAGTGTGTGTGTGCTCAGCTGAGTGTGTGTGTGCTCACCTGAGTGTGTACTCACCTGAGTGTGTGTGTGCTCACCTGAGTGTGTGTGCTCACCTGAGTATGTGCTCACCAGAGTGTGTGATCACCTGAGTGTGTGTGTACTCACCTGAGTGTGTGCTCACCTGCGTGTGAGTTTGCTCACCTGAGTGTGTGATCACCTAAGTGTACGTGTGCTCACTTGAGTGTGTGTGTGCTCACCAGAGTGATTGTATGCTCACCTGAGTGTGTGCTCACCTGAGTGAGTGTGTGCTCACATGAGTGTGTGTGCTCACCTGAGTGTGTGCTCACCTGAGTGTGTGTTCACATGAGCGTGTATGGTCACCTGAGTGTGAGTGTGCTCTCCTAAGTGAGTGTGTGCTCACCTGAGTGTGTGCTCACCTGAGTGTTTGTGTGCTCACCTGAGTGTGAGTGCGCTCACCTGAGTGTGTACTCACCTGAGTGTGTGTTCACCTGAGAGTGTGTGTGCTAACCTGAGTGTGAGTGTACTCACCTGAGTGTGAGTGTGCTCACCTGAGTGTGAGTGTGCTCACCTGAGTGTGTGCTCACCTGAGTGTCTGCTCACCTGAGTGTGTGTGTGCTCACCTGAGTGTGTGTGTGCTCACCTGAGTGTTTGTGTGCTGACATGAGTGTGGGCTCACCTAAGTGAGTGTGTGCTCACCTGAGTGTGTGTGAGCTCACCTGAGTGTGTCTGCTCACCTGAGTGTGTGCTTACATCTGAGTTTTCTCACCTGAGTGTGTGTGCTCACCTGAATGTGAGTGTACTCACCTGAGTGTCTACTCACCTGAGTGTGTTCACCTGAGTGTGTGTTCTCACCTGAGTGTGTGTGTGCTCACCTGAGTGTGTGCTCACCTGAGTGTGAGTGTGCTCTCCTGAGTGTGTGTGTGCTCACCTGGGTGTCTACTCACCTGAGTGTGTGCTCACCTGAGTGCCTGCTCACGTGAGTGTTTGCTCACCTGAGTGTGAGTGTTCTCACCTGAGTGTGTGTGTGCTCACCTGAGTGTCTGCTAACCTGAGGGTATGCTCGCCTGAGTGTGTGCTCACCTGAGTGTGTGCTCACATGAGTGTGTGTGGTCACCTGAGTGTGAGTGTGCTCACCTGAGTGTGTGTGTGCTCACCTGAGTGTATGCTCACCTGAGTGTCTGCTGACCTGAGTGTGTGTGTGCTCACCTGAGTGTGTGTGTGCTCACCTGAGTGTTTGTGTGCTGACATGAGTGTGGGCTCACCTAAGTGAGTGTGTGCTCACCTGAGTGTGTGTGAGCTCACCTGAGTGTGTGCTTACATGTGAGTTTTCTCACCTGAGTGTGTGTTCTCACCTGAATGTGAGTGTACTCACCTGAGTGTCTACTCACCTGAGTGTGTGCTCACCTGAGTGCCTGCTCACGTGAGTGTTTGCACACCTGAGAGTGAGTGTTCTCACCTGAGTGTGTGTGTGCTCACCTGAGAGTCTGCTAACCTGAGTGTATGCTCGCCTGAGTGTGTGCTCACCTGAGTGTGTGCTCACATGAGTGTGTGTGGTCACCTGAGTGTGAGTGTGCTCACCTGAGTGTGTCTGTGCTCACCTGAGTTTGAGTGTGCTCACCTGAGTGTGCGTGTGCTCACCTGAGTGTCTGCGTCACGTGAGTGTGTGTGCTCACCTGACTGTGCGTGTGCTCACCTGAGCATCTGCTCACCTGAGTGTGAGTGTGCTCACCTGAGTGTGTGCTCACCTGAGTGTGTGTGTGCTCAGCTGAGTGTGTGTGTGCTCACCTGAGTGTGTGCTCACCTGAGTGTGTGTGTGCTCACCTGAGTGTGAGTGTGCTCACCTTAGTATGTGCTCACCTGAGTGTCTGCTCACCTGAGTGTGTGTGTGCTCACCTGAGTGTGTGCTCACCTGAGTGTGAGTGTGCTCACCTGAGTGTGTGTGTGCTCACCTGAGTGTGTGCTCACCTGCGTGAGTTTGCTCACCTGAGTATGTGCTCACTTAAGTGTACGTGTGCTCACCTGAGTGTGTGTGTGCTCACCTGAGTGTGTGTGTGCTCACCTGAGTGTGTGCTCACCTGCGTGAGTTTGCTCACCTGAGTATGTGCTCACTTAAATGTACGTGTGCTCACCTGAGTGTGTGTGTGCTCACCTGAGTGTGTGCACACCTGAGTGTGTGCTCACCTGTGTGAGTGTGTGCTCACCTGCGTGTGTGCTCACATGAGTGTGAGTGTGCTCACCTAAGTGTGTGTGTGCTCACCTGTGTGTCTGCTCACCTGAGTGTGAGTGTTTACTCATCTGAGTGTGGGTGCGCTCACCTGAGTGTGTGCTCACCTGAGTGTAAGTGTGCTCACCTGAGTGTGTGCTCACCTGTGTGTGTGCTCACCTGAGTGTGAGTGTGCTGACCTGAGTGTGTGCTCACCTGAGTGTGTGCTCTCCTGTGTGTGTGTGTGCTCACTTCAGTTTGTGTGCGCTCACCGGAGAGTGTGTGTGCTCAACTGAGTGTGTCTGTGCTCACATGAGTGTGTGCTCACCTGAGTGTGAGTGTGCTCACCTGAGTGTGTGTGTGCTCACCTGAGTGTCTGCTCTCCTGAGTGTGTGTGTGCTCACCTGAGTGTGTGTGTGCTCACCTGAGTGTGTGTGTGCTCACCTGAGTGTCTGCTCACCTGTGTGTGTGCTCACCTGAGTGTGAGTGTGCTCACCTGAGTGTGTGTGTGCTCACCTGAGTGTCTGCTCACCTGAGTGATTGTGTGCTCACCTGAGTGTGAGTGTGATCACCTGAGTGTGAGTATGCTCAACTGAGTGTTTGTGTGGTCACCTGAGTGTGTGCTCACCTGAGTGTGTGCTCACCTGAGTGTTTGTCTGCGCACCTGAGTGTGAGTGAGCTCACCTGAATGTGTGTTTGCTCACCTGAGTGTCTGCTCACGTGAGTGTGTGTGCTCACCTGAGTGTGGGCTCACCTGTGTGTGTGTGCTCATCTGAGTGTGTGTGTGCTCACCTGAGCGTCTGCTCACCTGAGTGTGAGTGTGCTCACCTGAGTGTATGCTCACCTGAATGTGTGTGTGTGCTCAACTGAGTGTGTGTGTGCTCACCTGAGTGTCTGCTCACCTGAGTGTGTGCTCACATGAGTGTGAGAGTACTCACCTGAGTGTGTGCTCACCTGAGTGTGTGCTCACCTGAGTGTGTGTGTGCTCACCTGAGTGTGTGCTCACCTGAGTGTGTGTGTGCTCACCAGCGTGAGTGTGTGCTCACCTGAGTGTGTGCTCACATGAGTGTGAGTGTCCTCACCTGAGTATATGTGTGCTCACCTGACTGTCTGCTCACCTGAGTGTGATAGTTTACTCATCTGAGTGCGTGTGCGCTCACCGGAGCGTGTGCTCACCTGAGTGTAAGTGTGCTCACCTGAGTGTGTACTCACCTGTGTGTGTGCTCACCTGAGTGTGAGTGTGCTCACCTGAGAGTGTGTGTGCTCACCTGAGTGCGTGTGTGCTCACCTGAGTGTTTGCTCACCTGAGTGTGTGCTCACCCGAG